>JAZHYW010004714.1:0-309600 GCA_037355805.1 Ixodes ricinus
AGTAGAAGGTCTTTCAGTCCTCCTTCTCAGACTAAAAAAAGAAAAGTACACTTTAAGCAGAGCTTAGGCAAACCTTGGCTTAACGCTGATACAATGGCCGCAATCAAAGATAAGGACATGTTGTGGCTACGTTGTCGTCGTGCACCAAATAGCCTACAGTTGAAAGCAGACTTTCAATGGGATTTAAATAGAGCTAATGCGATTATCCGGTCCGCTAAATGTCGCTCTAAAAAAAAGTTTTCGAGACAAGGTTCAGTCCGCGAGACACCTGGAACTGATTAATGCTTTCAGAGGACTCCCGCCTCGGCAATTATTCACCGATTCTTCGTGAAAGAATTTTGACTCTGATTTAGAATAAACGGTTGATGGTTTCAATAAACTTTTCGCGGCGTCGTCAAGTACTGCCAGAGATTGTGGACCGACGCCAAGTGATTCAGGCCACGATGATAGAAATCCGTGTCTGCATTCCTACCGCCGCTTAACTTGTGTACTTTGCGTTCCATTCTGTTCAGTATACCTGGCTTAGCAAGTCACCCTGTATTAAAGGAATTCGTGTCGGCGATTTTTGTAGGAATTTTGATGCAATTGAAGAGGTCTTACCTTCAATGCTAAATGCTTTTATTTCGTCCAGTAGAATTCCTTTGGACCTGATGACCGCGCTCCTTAAACCGCTTTTTAAAGGAGGAACACCGCAGAAGTTAGACTGCTATCGCACCATTTCGATACTACCCTGCGTTGCGGAAATCTTAGAAAAACACCTTTTCATTGTGATGACCAGCTTTATTGAGAGCTCGGACATTTTATCGCACAGCCAATAGGCACTATAAAAAAGAGTCTGTGCGGCTACTTTCACGCACAACAATCGGAGAGCCAATCACCGCAACTTACCGAGGCAGCTCAGCGAATGACGATGCCGAAACATATGTTTAGACCAAAAAACGCAGTCTGAGTAGTGACATTAAGAAATGCAAAACGTCACGCTTGCATTGCTTAATGTCACAGCTCAGACTGCGGTTTTTTGCTCTAACAAACCGGCCGGTAGCGACAACATTGGTATGGACGAGCTCCGAAGAAACTTTGACACCCTATGTAATATGTTGCTCATTATTTTAAACGAAATATTAATTTCTGGCTGCATATCAGACAGCCTGAAGACTGTATTGGTTAAGCCGTTATTTAAAGGTGGAACTAGAGGAAACTTTGAAAGTTATCGCCCGATATCAATATTACCGTCGTTGTCTAAAATTTTGGAAAAGCATCTGTTAAACTTTATAACCTAATTGTTTGAGAAGCAAAATCTTATGTCATCTTACAAATACGGTTGTGTCAATGGTCGCGGCACACATACTCTATTGGAAGTGCTGTCTGACGTGTTGAACACCGGTTTTGACAATTATCAAATTTTGTGTGCTTTGTTTCTTGATGTCTCCAAGGCGTTCGACACGGTTAGTCATGAAATACCACTTCAATAACTAGACATTTATGGTTTCAGAGGTCCATTTTTTCACTTCTTGCTAACTTTTAACAAACCGGTCTCAGAGGACTTTGGTCGGTGACAGGGAGAGTTCTAGAGCTTGGCTGAGAGCAAGAGTACCGCAGGGTTCTATTTTGTAGCCTCTACTTTTTAACATCTATGAAAACGACGTCCAATCTTGTATACAGGAGTGTACCCTTTATTAGTACGCGGATGACACCATGCTTTTATCTCGTCATATGCAGTATACTACTACCGCGATAGATATGCTGCAGGAGGACGCTATACACTTGTTGGATTGGGTTGCATCAAACGTTATTAATATCAATTGCTCAAAACAAGACTTGTCTGTTTTTCAAACCCGCAAAGGAGTGTTTGCCTAAGTAGGCCCTTGATTCTGCATACGTCATGTTGGGCAAATGGGACATGTGTTCCTGTAGAATATGTTTGTTATGTTAAATACGTGAGAATTGTGTTTGATTCTAATTTATACACGCAGACGGCAACCATCAAATATTTGCAAAAGAATGAAGAGAGTATCCTGTCTATTGTATTCTATCAAGGTGTTTGTGCCGATGCAGTATTTTAAGGTATGGCATTACTTTATTTGGAAACTGTCCCAAGCGATGGCATAACAGGATTGATGGTGTCTTGAAAAGTATGCTGAGAAGTTTAACTTAACTCGGAGTTTCTTGCAGAAGACAACTTGGTTAAATCGCTTTATTTTGAGACCTCATTCAAGAACACCATCATCACCTGGCATTACTCGGACAGCTCCTTTAAGAATCCCGAGTGTGTGCCTAGGTCTTTCAGGAGCCACCAGCGGTTCGAAGTTCCCAGAAGAAGAACACGTTATGAATAAAGCGTGATATCTTTTTATGCACCAAAGATATTCAATAATCCTCAAGAAGACTTATACAACATAAAGTCAATGCAAAAAAAAAAAAATGTTCAAGTGTGTTTGCTAAGGCACATCTTGAGAGAAAGAGAGGAGAGAGAGAAATATGCCTCTTGTTTTTGTTTCATGTGATGTTTTGTGTATCACTTTTTAGATTTGTTGGTAGTGGGTATCACCTACTGTGAGTCATCATATTAAATTCACTTTTTTTTACTTATATGTATCCGGAAACAAACTTTTTTTTATCACTTTTGATTTTACAGCGGAGCTGCTAAGGGCTAGTTTCCCCAGGATCGTGTCCCCCGCAAAGAAATGAAGACACCGAACTCTGGACACCTACCGCCATCTATGAGCGACGGCGGCAAGCCACGTACCTGGTTGCCGCCGTCGCTCATAGATGGCGACAGCCTTTCCACTCAGGCTTGCCGACTTGCGGCCGGCCATTATTTTCCCTTGTACAGCTCCGCTGGTCTTCCTTCTTCACCAGAGTGGGTAGGCTGAAAGTTATTTTGTTTGACTCTTCAAGAGCAGCTGGTGTTCATCGTACAAGCCATAGATGGCTTTGATGAACCCGTGTCTGTATCTGTTTTTATGTGTTCGTGCCAATAAATATTATTATTTATTATTATTATTATTTTAGGGTGTCATCAGACAAGCCTTTATTGGCTTTGTGTACCCGTATTCACATCCTACTTCTCTCGTCTGAATGGGTCAATAAATTTATTATTTATTATTATTATTATTATTATTATTATTGTCAAGGTCATGTCGTCGGTCATCACTCAAAAGCTGGCAGATAATTATTTCATAGCATGTCAGCTGGGGATTATGGACGAAAATGGGTAAAAAAAAGATAAAAATAACAAAAGTAGAGATCATAGATGACAACATATATACTCGCCCGACTCATTTCGTTCTTTGACTGGAGATCATTCCATGAAGCGGTATCTCAGTTCAATGTTTACGCGAAGTTTGCACAGCTTACTTATCATGTCCTTTAACAAAATATCAAAAGGAACAGTGACTATTAAAAAACGCAGCCCCGATCATTCTTAGCTGACAGATGATGTTCTCGCTGCAATCACGGAAAAAATACGTCCTATGGGCTTGTAGTCTCCGAGCGCCGGCAAACAATAAACTTCGTGCTGAGTTTCGTGTGTGCAAGGACAAGAGCTAACACCATGCTACGCTCGATTAAGCGACAAGGTTTTATGGGTAAGTTTGCGAAGCGCGCGGCAGCACTCCAGACAGATGGTTGCTTGTTAATACTTTACGTGGCTATATAACCTCAAGCGCACTGTGAATGATGTAGTAATTCGTGGTTTTGGCCACACTTTGACAGACATTACTGAGCCAATTTAACTCTTTGCATAATTTCTTTACTGAAACTGTAGTGTTTCGCCACTTTTGGAATGACAACGTTAAGAAATGACCATAAACCTACCCGTCTGCTCCGTGTAACTCCTCGGTTTGATGCGAAATATGTCACCAGATATATGGAGAAAAGAATGCATCGGCTTTAGGTCCCAAGCGTCTTGGATGCTCTGCCTGAGGAACTATTTAATGTCAAAAAGAAAGCTAAAAAAATTTAAAAAAATAGTGTGTATGTTTTTGAAAATTCAGATGTTTTAACTTGATCCTTGTTTTGTGCGTGTTTTGTTGTTATTTTGTTTTGTTTTTAGTTTGCTTTGGAGAAGATTACGCAAAGCTCTCTTTTTGCTTTGTTTTTTTGCATTCTTACTGTGTAAATGTATTTAGTTCGGTTATTTTCTTGTCCGACTTGCCGGGTTTAGTCGTACAAGCCTATAATGGCGTAGGTGAACTCGTTATTTGGTTGTTTTTGCAAATTGTTGTGAGAATAGAAATTATTATTATTATTATTATTATTATTATTATTATTATTATTATTATTATTATTATTATTATTATTATTATTACTATTATTACTAATTACATTAAAATTCATGTAGCCATTTCGTTATGTCGGAACAATGAATTTTTTTTCTTTCTTTCAAACACGTGTGCCAGTTTCACGAATTACGCGGGCAGGAAACGGCATTGCCGCGCCTACACTCTAGAAAGGCCCGTGCGTCTACTTTCCCGCACAACACTGGGAGAGCCGATCACCGCTATTTACGGGGGCAGCTGAGCGAATGACGATGCCAAAACATATGTTTAGACCAAAAAACGCAGTCTGAGTTGTGACATTAAGCAATGCAAAACGTCACGCTTGCATTGCTTGATGTCACAGCTCAGACTTCGTTTTTTGGTCTAAACATGTTTCGGCATCGTAATTCGCAGAGCTGCCTTCGTAAGTTGCGGTAATTGGCCCTCCGAGAGTTGCAGGGAAAATTAGACACATTGGCTTTTTTCTTGGAGTGTAACATATCACAATTAAGAGCTCTCTCAACGCTTACCTTCGCGGTGAGCCGAATCGAAAATTTCAATGCTAGCATAGTTACCCCAAGGCACACATAAAACTCGAAAGGGCGCCCGAAGACCCTGCTCATAAAAATTGAAGCGCCTGTTCACAATAACGTTTAACCTTACAACGCTGCCTCCAGACGCTCTGCTAGTTCCGTGGGGAAAAGAAAGAAAAAAAGGAAAAATGAATTGCGCTTAGAGGAATTACCTAAGCCACAGGAGAGGCAACGGCAAAACAAAGCGTGGAAGGGAGGGAGAGATAAATGTACGGGAGAGAGAGAGAGAAAGGGATGCGGGCGTGAGAGGTTGAAGGGAAGGGATACTCAGACGACTGCTCCCGTGTGTAGCCATTTCGGAGAGTTTTTGAGCTACCGCACGAATCGCAACAGTCGCCGGCCGTCTCCCCGTCCTTCGGAGGCCCCCCCCCCCCCCGATCATGAACTGCGGCCCCGATGAGAAAGGGGAGTCGGGCTGGGGAGAGCGAGACCCCCCCCCCCCCCCCCCCCGTGCGGGGCTCCGTCCGCCTCAGCATCGATCGCGGCCACCGGAGTCGAGAGGGAGAGGGCTGAAAAAGATGACTCAGGAAAAATCGGAACACCAGCTCTTGTTCTCCGCCGAGTATTTCTCTCCCCGTCCGTTGTCCTCGGACCAAAAAGGAAAACAAAAGACCAGGAGGAGGAAATATTTAATACAAATATAAGCGAAGACTCTCCTATATAGCGGTAAGACAAACAAGAAAAAAGAAAAAAAAAAGAAAAACAAACAAACAAAGTTTTTAATAATTTTGGTGGAACACGTATCCTTGTCCCGCTGATAATGATTGTGCGGAAGGATTTTGTTGCTTGTTCCGGGTGTTGCGAGCCTTTTATAGCATACCCGTAACCATCCGACTTTATTCATTGCTACCTCGGTTTTCATTCAAAAGTGGATTTAACCTACTATTTAGTGCAGGCATATAACGGCCCAAAACCGCAGAAGCAGAACTATACGCATTCTTTTTTTGCACCCTTGTACAGAGTAGTACAAGAGCTTTTGAATTTTTTACATTTTAGGTTGAGTACAATAATTTAAGAATGCGCGCAGTGATGAGAAATAGAGCCTCTCAATATATACTGGCCATACGACTTCCGTGTTTGTCACGTACGTACCCCGTAGAGCTTGAAGAGCGAAATTCGAAACAAATATGTGTGTGCACGTTATGCAGAGCATAGCTTACACCTCGATAATGATTTGTAAGATCGGTAATTCTCTATAGACAGTTCTTAAAATGAACAGACAACTTCTTTTCAAACAGTGGAGTTGTGTTTTTGTAAAGGTAAGAGACGGAGGAAATACGTTACGTGAACGTGGACACGGTGTAGCTGAAGGGAGGATTAACATCATTTACTTCGCTCATGGCTACGTTGCCAGGCTACCGCAGTTACTATAACCATCTATGCTGAGAAAATTGGCCTAAACTTTCAGGCGCTTGTATATATATCTATATATTTATATTTACATAATCAGTTTTAAGCAGTGCTGTATCACATAAGGGGATCAATATGTTTTCTGCAGAAATATTAACATCCGTGATGGTGATGTACTGCTTCAGCATGATTCAGACACCGTAAATAACTGGGTCGGAAAATGTCTATTGCTTTAACAAAACTAAATATCAGGTGGTGAATCTTGCTTGCTAATGATCTCTCTCATAATTTTCATATACCTTCGGCACTACACCTCTCAGTGTATCTCCGTCTTAAAAATATTTTGGTGTCCACTGTACATCTGACCTTTTTATGGGCCCTTTATTAAGTGTATTTCTCCTGAAACGTCAGTGTTTTTTTTTACCCTTGCTTGAAGTGCGTCGAACTATTTCGCGTTCTGTCTAATTCGTAAGTTCTATTACAGCTACCGTCTCTCGAGTGTTTCTTTCCTTAAACCACTTAACAGATCATCCAATGGCACCACAGTCAGTAAAAGTTTTGAACTTCTAACCGGTTCAACAAACGCATTCATCAACTCATCTGTTCCACGTGGAATTCGAGCTTGGAACGACCTTCCGCACATGTCTAGTGTTCACCACTGAAGCCCTACTTTTCCGAGAAAATCTTGTCATTTTTTATGTTTGTCTACTGCATTTCCATCCTGAGGTAGAGTAAAGATATTTCATATATATTTGTTTAATCTATTCATTTGTTTTTCTTGCTGCATTTGCATTGTAACTGCATGGAATTATTATGTCGTATACGTATTATTCTCGTTAAAATCTTCACTTTGCTCAATTTTGAGTATAGTATTTATTTTCAAATGATTTTGTCCATTCTTGTGCGTTGATTTGTTTGTATCTTGTAGGGTTCGGTGGTACTGCTCACTCGCAAGAAGGACCAACAAGGCAGATATAATAAAACACTCCTTTATTCTTTGGCAGCCGGCATTCGATGATTACTCGCAGTACTGGGGACTGTCTGGGTGTCTTTTAGTGTAAGAACGCGAAAGTTGAACAATAGCAAAACAGTCTCACTACAAACCTTATAAGAGAGCATGAGCTTTGGCGTCATTATCTGGGATTACTGACTCAGCGTGACGTCAATATCAGAGTCCTTCAATACGTTACTGGTTACGAAACTTCTCCGCTACGTTATGGGAGAGCTTGGTACGCGTCCACGCGCAGCGCCGCGCCGGCGTCGACAAGGCGCCGAAAGCCACCAATCTAGCCAGCACCGCTGGGTGTATGGCAACCAGAAAGTGTAATCGGAATTTCGAACCCACTCTGAAGGAACCACCCGTCGCGGTGACGCGCCATCTCAGTAGCGGTATTTATTGTAATGTAAGCGTCTTTAGCGCTGTACACTCAGTGAACTGATCAACCTTCCTTTTCTGCAACATTATCCAAATAATATCATTTTTTATTCCATTTTATTTTCTCAAATGACTTTTAAATTCCGCTGTCACCGTTTAAATTCAGCGCCGCGAGTAGCGCCATCAAATAGAGGAACTGCGAACCCGTACGCTCAAGTGCCTGGCTCTTTTTCGCTTGCAAAAGCATCGTTTTTTTTAACAAACGCAAGAAGTTTGTTTGTAAGTTATGTTAGAGATAAAAACGAATGACCGGTGCTTGCATACAATGATCAATTACAGACATAAGAAAATGTCGGTGTACAATCATTTTTTTAACTACTTCTAATTGCGAATTTAGAGTGGATCATTCAGAGTGGAGTGGCCAAGCGACAAGGCCCACTTAGCGACAGTGGAGCGTGTCGCGGCAGCTTTTGACCCTGTACCAAACTTTGGCCGAAAAAACGTGACCAGTAGCATATTGAAGGACTCTGGTAATATATGCAGGTGAATAACTTTATGGAGATGTTCGATGGTATCTAAGAACATCGGTTTTACTATCATATATCGCGGAATTCGAAGATCCCTCCCTCAATTTATTCAACTACTTTTGGTATTACTCAGTTGGTTCTTTCGCATTTCCAGCTACGACGATTTTTACATATACACCGATGCGTCTGCGACCAGTTCAGGGACCAGTTTAGGATTTTGTAATCTCAGCTATGCACATAAAGGAAACGTGCTAGACTGTCACACAAAACGTCATCAACGGCGGCAGGACCTTGTGCAATTCTATCGAGCACATTGAGCTCTCGATCACAAGAGAATGCACCAAGGAAAGTGATATGGTAAATAATATTTACGATATTTCTTAGACATATAAATGACCCTAATTTTCAAATGTAAGTGAAGGTTAATGAAGGACCCATTTGTGCTCTTGACCGTGCTAAAGCGCGTGTGGAAAAACAGCTAAAAAGTGTCACAAAAAATATTCTGCCTTGCTTTAGCGTTAAGCAATAAATGCATTTTTATTGAAATGTGTTTTGAACATTAGCTCCACCTGGATTTTCAATTTTAGTAATAGGATGAACTTCGTGTTCTCGTCAGGGTGTGTCTTCAAGGATTATGGAGCAGCCAGCCACGTCATATTGTGGTTAACATTTCAATCTAATTTTAAAATTTGCAAGATGCTTGTAAACATTCTTGGAACGAATTCAGAAAGAATGTCAAACACATACGGCCTGAGGCAGGGCCGGATTAAAGTACGGGATAAGGGGCTGCAGCCCAGGGCCCCAGGCTGCCAGGGGGTCCCGTGCTGGCCCCGAAAATTAAAACAAAATTCTAGCCGGTTTTAGCGTAAAACAGCTCAGACCTAAAAGAAGAACAAAACTCAGACGAGCCTCTGGGCCCTGATTTTCTGGTGTCGTTCCCCCCCCCCCTTTCCCCCTTTCACCCCCCCCCCTTTTTTTTTATCGGGGAAACAGGGTTGCCACAAAGTTCCCTTCTTTAGACTATCTGGTGTTTGTGAGCTAGTTGTAAAAGACTGCGCTAGAGCAAACAAATGTAGGCGATGCCTCACACCCTCCTTGTCAGAGGGAGCAAAGCTGTCGACGCTGGCGGTCCCGTTGAAGTATCTTCTAATTGAAGCCAGACGGAAGGGCGGCCACGGAGTTCTATATTGTACTGGGGTCCCCTCGACGCGTTTTACAGACAATGGGGGGTTGGAAGTGAAGCAAGTGTTGCCGAAGGCTACACGAGCAACATAGTACATGCTACATATTATTTTTTTAGAGCGCAGCTCTTAGGCGCCCGCTTCCGCGTTGAGTGGCGTCGGCGTTGGCGTAGCCGCCCCGCTAAATTTAGCGGGAAATTGAATTGGAGTTGAGGTCCCGTGACGTCAATCTTCTGGCTAAATCTAGCGGAGAAACTGACTTTGTTCATGGGTGACATGACACGAAGTCATGTGTCGTCATTTTCCCCACCTAATTTAGCGGGGAAACTGAATTGGTGTTGAGGTAACGTGACGTCAATCTTCTCGCTAAATTTAGCGGGGAAACTTAAGCCGCTAAATTTAGCGGGGAAACTTAACCCGCTAAATTTAAATAAAATTTTCGCGGGGAAATTTAACGGGAGGATGAGAGGAGGAGGAAAGGAGGAGAAGAAGGGAGGAGGAGGATGAGGAGTAGAGGAGAAGAAGGAGGGGAGGGTGCGGAGGAGGAGTAAATGCATACCCTCCCTCCCCTCCCTCCCCTCCTCCTCAAGAGCTGCGCTCTAGTTTCGTATTAGAGAGAATTGTAAACGTCCTTCATTTTTTGTTAATTCTTGTTCTTTTAGCGTACTTCTTTATGGAAAGTTTCCTCCGAAACGACAAGTTGTAAAACAAGCAAAAAGAAATAGAGAGGAATCTCCTGAAGCCGTCCTGTCTAACCACTAACAGGCGTTTCAAGGAGCCGGCTCTTGAGATGACCCCCAAAAGTTTTCGAGAGTCAGTGACTGCAAGCAACTGCTCTGGAACCTGTGTCTAATCTGGCAGTGCGAGACAATACTTTTCCTGCCATCGAGAGATATGATCGCTGCAATCTTTTTACGAGCCTCTGAGGTATGACCTATCATTCTTAGTTTAGAGCAATATGTCCCAATGGCTACGAAGTTCTAAATAAATGCAATTAGAAGAAACAAGGCCACATCAAAAACTAATTCAAACATTTTCCCCTTAAAATAGGCAGCAAGTAGGAGAAGAGTAGAAAATGTATATTATTGATAAAAAAAAATGCCTGTGAATGTTCCCAAATGACAGTGGTTGCTTAATTACAATCGCATTAAGTCTCGATTATTTCGTTTATTATTTGAACGAAGAAGTCTAAGTTTGGGAGACTAGAGTTCAGTTATTGTAAGAGGCTAGACGAAGCGGTTTGAGCCCTAAATACATTTAACCACCTTAATTAATTTTTTATTGCTTTACTGTTATAGCCAGTAATTAATTGACAAATGGCTAGTTAAACAAGCTCCAATCAATCGGAGTAATTACTGGAACAAAAACACAATATTTTCGGGAGAGTTTTCGAGTTGCGATTCTCGACGAATGTCTTTAAAGGCAGCGAAATTGTTTGTTTTTTATTTTCTTGTAATGAAAATTTTGCGGGTCTCCTTTCGGTTAGTGTGTAATGCATTTTGTGCCCAAGTCTCATACCACTCGACATCAAGGGGGTCATCTGTGCCATCTCACTAATCCAATAATATGATGCATTTATGCAAGCCGGCAGAGACAGGTATTGTATAAATAAGGTTGTAGACCTAGTCAAACAAGTTCATAGGAACACTGAGTCATCATTTTCAACTTTTCAACGGAAATTTCCGAGGCACTAAAGAGCTGCTCAGTGTGAGCAACCCTTCCTGACATTTTCAAAAAATCGTTAATTGCTTTGCGTTTTGTACATCGTGAGCGATTGACTGTTTCTGAAGCAGCCTCTGAAGGTGATGGTAATGGTTACCACCATTACCATCACCTTCATAGTCAGCATTATCATCATCATTAGGGGCCTCATGAACAGCCTTAGCCGAGGGCCCCAAAATTCCTTATCTAGTCCTGGCCTGAGAACATGATCAATAACATGATGGACGCGTATATGAGTTCTCTAAAAAAAGTCCGTGCGTCTACTTTCCAGCACAACACTCGGAGAGCCAATCACGGCAACTTACGGAGGCAGCTCAGCGAATGACGATACCGAAACATATGTTGAGACCAAAAAACACAGTCTGAGTTGTGACATTGAGCAATGCAAAACGTCACGCTTGTATTGCTTAATGTCACAACTCAGACTGGGTTTTTTAGTCTAAACATATGCTTCGGCATCGTCATTCGCTGAGCTGCCTCCGTTAGTTGCGATGATTGGCTCTCCGAGTGTTGTGCAGGAAAGTAGACGCACGGGATTTTTTTAAAGTGCAGGCTTGATTCTTCAATACTCCATCTCAGTATAGTTACTTTAAGTGCTGTGCGTGGCGCAAGCAAGCCGAGCACGGAATTTGGTAAAGTAGTATTCATTCCACGTGTATAATAGCGCTCTGTGCAACGAACAAAGAAAGAACGTTTCGAGACGCAACCAGTTCCTTGATCAGAAATTCCCGGATCACACCACAAATAATATTTAACCCGATTAATCTTAAATTCTAAAAAAAAAAAACAGAAGGAAAAAAATATAAATGTTCTGAAACATTCCTTTTTTTCTCCTGAATTTCAATGGCATTAAATTTTTATGCTGTAAATTAAATACAAAAAATGTGAACTTTTTAAACGGTGGGCCCTGTTTCAATGCTCCCTCGCTGCTCGAACGCTCCGCTGCGTCGAAAGTGCTTCAGGTAAGGAAACTCGCGTCAGCGAGCTGCGCACAACTTCGAAGCGTGGAAACTCCTCCGACGTCGGTTTTGAAGGGGGGATAAACTAGAATCGAGAGACGAGTGCAAGGTTCGTATGGCGCTCCAGAGAGGGCACTACCATCTCTAGAAGGTTGCGAGTGGACGTTTTAAGTCGAGGTGAAATCAACCCCCTGTTGGATAATGTGTTGACCGGCCTAACCGTCGAGGTGGAGTCAACCGTTACATCAGTAATAAATCAGTTAACAATTGCGGTGAAGATATATAGTCAAATGAGTGCATTTTAATGCGTCTTTGTAGACCATCTCGAAGATTAGACTGCATTTTCCGCATCGCTTACAGGTTAAATGCCTTACACTACGTTCAGATTTCTTCTTTCGCAATTAGTCCTCCGTCGTTTCTTTATCGGTTCACGCCGTAATTTGATCGGCGGCCGAGGGATAATGAGATGTCCGGGAGTCATAACGCCCTTCGTTTCTTGGGCTGTCGGTGACTTCAGTTTCGCCCAAATACTCAAGAGTTCACAAGAATGTTGGAGTCCCCGTCTCACTCGAGCATCCATGTTTTAGTTTGGAGGGTGGTGGACGCCGATGACGTTTCACAGGGTCGCCACGGAGGTGTCCTTGTCGACACTGCAGGGAGATCCAGGACGTTTTGTTTATTAGGTAGCGGTGGCCTTTGTCTTTCTACACTCAGGCCATCTACAATCTCGTCCATGACGCAGGGCGGTTCACTTACCTGCGCGTATACTTGAAAGTAGTTGGTTCTAGAAAAGAGCACGTTTCAAGTGACGTATGCGGCAGACGTCAGCTACAGCCAGCTCTTTTCTAGCCCATATTTACCGGCACATGAAACTAAAGGCTAAGGAATTAAATACGCTTATTTTCCTTGCCTCGGTAGAGACAATAAACACAAAGAGCGTTGTGTGTTAGTTTAACTGAAAAAAAATCAGCAGAACCCATCCTTTGGGAATGATTATCTACGTTAATGCGAATAGCATCAAACGGTGCGGAGTTATGCGCGTTCGTCAGGTGGCCGGCACACTCTAGATACGCCAGCCCACTCTTGAGGCGATTCTAAATTTGTTGACACTTTCACAGCCCTGCGCACGATCTCCGCAGCCCAGCACGTGCGTTTGTGTCACTTAGGAAGGCGAGCAAAGCACGCGCCATACGCACAAACACTCAAAATGGTACCGACCAGACTTTCTGGCGTCTCAGCTAGTCTCAACCAACGGTACTCTAAACGGTTGTTTATATCTTTACCATAGGACGCGCTTACAGCGCTGTCACGGCTGCCGGTCGCGCGCGTTCCATGCACGAGGGCTCATTCCGCTCTCGTGAGGCTGAGCACGGCCGCTACATCACCCTCTCCCGAGCGCGGGAGAGGGTGAGCTAGCGGCCGTGCTCAGCTCTCACGAGAGCGGAATGAGCCCTCGTGCATGGAACGCGCGCGCACCGGTAGCTGTGACAGCGCTGTAAAGCGCGTCCTATGGTAAAGATATAAACAACCGTTTAGAGTGCGTTGAATGACTGCCTTCATAGCTCTGTGGTTAGCGCGTCTGCCTGCTGATCAAAGGGTCAACGGTTCGAATCCCAGCCGGCGCCGGTCTTTTTTATTTATTTATCGACCCGCGGCGTAAGAGGTTAGATAGCCAGATAGATACTAGACGAAAAGTGCGTGAAGTAGCCAAAGAATGCTATTCGCATTAACAACAAAAACAAACGAACCATTTGTTTTCAGACGCTAAAGTATAGGCCGTAAGGACGACGGTGACATCTATCGCCTTATTTCCGTCACCGTGGTATTAAAGGTGGCAAAACTGATAAAATACCTTTATCTAATTATAATCAGTTACGTAAAAAAAAGAGAGAGAAGACGTTTATGGAGAAATACATGGCGCTTAAATTAATTTGTACCTGCATTCGTGGGGTCCAAGAATGAATATTGGTGAGAACTGAGTCACCTTCGACAAAGATACGGAGCAGCTCGATATCAAGGCTGCACACAGATACTCTCTTGCGAGCTGCCATTCGTTTCAGAACATATGCAGGCAAGCAGCCCGTGCAGTCGAGATATAGTATCCCTATCTTTTATTATTATGTAACGCTCCCGAACATTTATAGATATCTCGACCGTATCGACTGACGGGCGTTGGTTTGAAAGGCACACGGTCGACTCCAGCATTCTCGTGCGAGGTTTCAGCGGACGCGCTCGGAACATGCGTTCAGATAACGCGCCCGGGGAGGTCGCAATGAGACGTGGTTCGACCATAGTAACCGAAAACACAAGAAACTCAGGGTGTGACAGTGTCATCGCGCTGCTCGCTCTTCGATTCGTCCTTTAGCGTTCTTGTCGGCTGATGCCGCAACGCGACTGGCTAAGGTGCGGTAATAAAATGTTCGGGACCCTCAGCGACTACAATTTCGACTCGCTATTTGGATGGAAGCCTTGGATGCAGTGGCATAGCTATAGGACGGGGAAGGGGGCAGGGGTGGGGGGAAGGGGGGATGAGGCTGATGCGGCATTATTCACCCTACCTTCTCCCCCCCCCCCCACCACCACCCCCACACACATACACACACACACTACGGGAAATGTTTTTGTTGTCCCTCCCTGGCTGCCAGGCTCAAAAGGGAACATGTTATTCAACCTCCAGAGTCCAGACGGTAAACGATAGCCTCCCCCCCCCCCCCCCCCATTACTATACACTCTAAAAAAAACGCCTGTGCGTCTACTTTCCCGCACAACACTCGGAGAGTCAATCACCGCAACTTACGGAGGCCGCTCAGCAAATGACGAGGCAGAAACATATGCTTAGATCAGAAAACGCAGTCTGAGTTGTGACATTAAGCAATGCAAGCGTGACGTTTTGCATTGCTTAATGTCCCGACTCACCCTGCGTTTTTTGTCTAAATATATGTTTCGGCATCGTCATTCGCTGAGCTGTATCCGTAAGTTGCGGCATTGGCTTTGCGAATGTCGTGCGGGAAAGTAGACGCACGGGCTTTTTTTTAGAGTGTAGTTGTACGGATGCCCCGAAACTATACACTCTAAGAAATGCCTGCGCGTCTACTTACCCGCAAAACACTCAAAGAGCCAATCTCTGCGATCTACGAAATCAGCTGAGCGAATGATGAGGCGGAACATCCGTTTAGACCTCAAAATGAAGTCTGTGCTGTGGCATTACGCAGTGCAAGCCTGAGGCTTTGCATTGCGTAATGCCACAGCGCAGACTTCATTTTGAGGTTAAACAGATGTTCGGGTTCATCATTTGCTGAGCTGATTTAATAGATCGCGGAGATTGGCTCTTCGAGTGTTTTACGGGTAAGTAGACGCGCAGGCATTTCCCAGAGTGTATACCACGTTTCAGCTTAAGTCCATACGCAGCCGACGCTACGAGGTAATGGTACAAATCAAGCAGCTTCAAAAGCGCAAGTCATTGGGCCTTTTCTGTTAATGATTGGTTCAGCGATGACAGAACACGACGAACACCATGATGGTGCGCTTTTGACGCCGTCTGATTGGTCCCAACAGCTCGTGGCGTCGTCTGCGTCTAGACTAAAGGGGAACTGAAAGCATATACCGTATGTGCTGAGTAATAGCCGCACTACTTATGAACAAGGTCTTTGCGTCTACTTTCTCGCAGCGCACATCGCCAATCATCGCGTTGCGCACAATCACATAGCAACTAACTGGAGGCACGATTCTCCATGCAAATGACGATGCCGAGACGGTATCTTTCAGCGCGAAAAACGCTAGTCTCGAGTCCTGTGACACTAAGCTGAAATGCATGCTGTCGATCGCGGTGCATTGCTTAATGACGCGTGCTCGCGGAAGCGACCTGGTTTTTTGGTCATAAACAATGTTTCGGCTATTACGTCGAGTAAATACGGTAGAGTTGTGTGATTAGCCCGGTTAGAGTGAATAGCGCAGTGTCATCCTTAGCTTAAACACTGTTAAGTAGGGGTGTGCGAAAACCGGTTCGAATCGAAGCGCACTGCGTCATTCGCAGCCTTCGACGTGGAAGGGAAAACCGCAACCGCAACAACCGGTTTTCTTAACGGTGTTAAAGCTAGGAGGGCCGACACGCGGGTTGGCAGAGCATTCGCAACTTGTGCGGCGAGTCTCGTACACGTCGCACAACCGCGAACCGGGGACCGCTCGTCCGGAAGCTTTGGGAAATGCCGCGCGTGTTTTGCCTATCGGCCCGGCTGCCTGCCCACATCGGCGCTGCCTCCTCCCCGTAAGTCGCTTGACGCGGGCTTCGCGGCCAATCCCCGACTCCCGGCTCTCGAGCGTCCAGCGTGACGTCACCACGCTACGAGAGCCCCGGCTTTTTCACGGCAACGGGCGAGGGGACAAAGTTTGCACCGGCGCGACGGGACATATCCATCTGATATATGTTTCCTCTCGCGCCGTGTGCAGACTCCCTCTCTCCGTCCATCGCTCTCTCTCGGATCCATGTGTGCGCGAGAAGCGGTCGCCAGGCTGAATAATATACGCATTACACGCGCACGGAGAACAAATTCCGAGGGCAAAGAAATGAGGCAATGGAGGTCCTCGGATAACGACGTCACGCACCCGAACGGAGACCGCCTGTACCAATATGAAGGACGGTTTCACACGAGCGACAAAGACCGGGAAGATCCCACACAGCTGCGCTTCTGTCGTGGTTAAGTTGTTGGAACGAAGGAACTCGGTCCTGTACGTTGTAAATAAGTTCTGAGCCGTGTTGACGTAATTGGCCTGGCCTTCGGAACGGGGGTCTCTTCTCGTGCATGGTCCCACGGTTCTCTCTAATTAAATAAAACCGCGAGGAGCAGCGGCTGATCATGCGTGTTGCACGTGTATAGAGGCGGATCTATGCAGTGAGCGTCATATTCTGTGCAAGAAAACAGGAAGCGAGTTCCTTTGACTTTGGGAAGGCACGTTATTTTTGGTCAGCTTGGATGAGTGTGACAACGCGGGTTTTCAGAAAGAATCTCTGGTCGCCAATAAGAGCAGATAGAGCTTTAGTTTTAATTGAAATGGTGTCAACTGGCCAACTGGCTGCGTATGCTTGCACACCAGTGGCCTCCCCCTGTCTACGCCACTGTCACACACACACGCCCGGCTCAGTGTTTCGAGATGCGGTTTCTAAATATTGTTGAGAATGCACGCAAAAGTTGGCATTTGATACAAACGCTATGCTAAACCAAATTTTGCTGTGGTAAAAAGAAAAAAGGAACTAAACTTGATTAATTGTGGCGTGATGTGGGTTCGGATCCCGCTTGCACCAATTATTTTTATCGGCGACTTCCATATGATTTTTTCTCTTTCTTTTCCAATGTAATCACTAGGCTTCATTCATCTGCATACTTGGAATATCCCACAAGGCATGAAGTTGGGCTAGTTGGTTCATAATGCAAGCTTGGAAACAGCGCGAAAAAGAACAAGGGACAAGAACGAGAAGTGAACGAACACAACGCTGACTGGCAACTAAGTTTATTCCTGCGAGGAACAGAAAGGAAAACATAAAAGATGCAAGATAGATAAAACATAATCCACCCCCTTGAGGCACACCCGAGCACTTAAAAAAATCTGCCGAATTCTTTAATGAAAGACACTTCGTCATCTGCCAATGCCGAATTTCAGACACTTCTGTCATCCGCCAATTGACTTTTCGCCAATATCTCATTGCCTTTTCGCCAATATCCCTAAACATGTGAATATAGTATACATACAAGGAAGCTCGGTCTTAATTAGAGCATTATCTTTTTTTAAGGGGAGGAGAGAAAAAAAAAAGGTAAAAAAAGGGGGGGTTCATTAAAGGGATGGCACCTCCATTGCTTATTATAAACAGGGCTCGGCGGACATGAGATTTGGGGGGAGGGGGGGGGGGGGGAGAGAACCGTCAAGACTTGCTGCTTGATGAACTAAAATATGTTTATTGACTTTTTATTCTGTTAAACGTTTTATTCTGTTAATAACCTTTTTACTAAATGGCTTCATGGGTCATATTCGTTAAGTATCACAAAGCCTGTTGCCTTTTCGCTAATTGTTTACACCAATTTAGCCTGCAATAGTAATTGCCTTCAATACTGCAGTTGCAAACCAGCCTGTCAAAACACAAATTAAAATAATTTGCCGATTTTAGTCACTTAGTCTATTGGCCGTGACGGTTATTTTCCTTATAGAGTTCGCCGAGCCCGATAAACATTCAGTGAAGACGGTATCCATATGACAATTACCACTCTAAAAAAAGAATAAAGAAAAAAAGAAAAACGAAACAGTTTCTATTAAAATACAAACACTTTGTATGTAGTATTATATGTAACGTAGCATGATACCCGCACCTTCCGTGGGGCTGCTTGGGCTTCCCGGAACAGAATTCCTTTCCCCCTCCGTTGTTCGAGCCCTCTCATCCAGGGTTCCCTCTGGCGCCTTTCTCCCTATGGTAGTCGGGGATGCTTCGACGTAGAATAAAAACCGATTCCAACGTCGCTCGTCTCGAGTCACATATGTGCCGAGTGTTACATGAAACGCGGGCTAAAATATTTGCCTAGAATCGAACAGAGCAGGAGTAAGACTGGTACCGTGTCAGTCACTGTCAACTGGGAGGAAGAGATCCAGACAAAATGGTCCCGGACTCCCGGTCAAAGTAAATCCGATCAAAATGGTCCAGGTCTAAATGGTCCTATAAGCACAAACCTGGGCCTCTAAACTCGTCAAACCCAAAGTTGGGGCCGAACTTGATGGAGCGCACCGATTGGCCCATCACGACGATGACTTCGCGCTTTTTTTCGCAGAGCGTCCAATCGGCGCGCTCCGCCAACTTTCGGCTCCAGCTTTGTGCTTGACGAGTTTAGGGCCCCTGGACAAAATAGTTTCAATCAAATTTTGCGGATTCTTCCCCTGCTTTGCTGTTAGTTGATTTTCGCTCCGCCATCCCTGCGCCTCAAATTACAGCACAAGCGGTAACTTTTGCCCACCACCGTTCCAAGTCTTTCTGAAATTTACTGATTTCGTGGCTTTGATGTCTAGATAGTTTTTAATCGGAGCAATTCGTTTATTTTTACTAATTAAAAATAAATTTTCTAAAGCAATTAAGAACTTAATTGTCCGAAACATTATGTACCTGGCTAAATAGGCCTCTTAGCGGTAATTCGGCATCAACGTTTTTTTTTGTGTTTTTTTTTTCGTCTGCGTCACAATTTTACAACAAACCTACTTCTGTATTTACTCAAGGAAGGCGTAATTTGGGGTTTGAACACAGTGTCTTGTGCTCCAGAGGCAATCGTATACTGGTGTAAAGCAGCCTCTTGGTAAGTTAATAATAAAAAAAGGCAAATGTGCACGGAAGATTAGTATGGCAAAAGAGTAACAAATACCTCGAGAAGATACATTTCCGACAACTATTTAAACAAACGACTATTGAGCAGAATCTAATGACGCATTCCAGTGTATCTTCAAATTCGTTTTATTATTTACCGCTATGGGTGCCTCACTTATTGCCACAATCCTCGCAGGCATTTTTCTATTTTTACAAGAGTGCTAAGGATAATATCTTTAATTGTCTTCCTCATTCCATTTGGGCTGTTTCAAGAATAAACTCGTTTTAATTCGTTTAGCCGTGTTTCAATCATTCCGAACAGTGAACAGCCGGTGTGTGAGGTGCCCATGAATTCAGGGCAGCGTCTACTTTTATATAGTTTAGGGTTCACGATGTTACAAACATGTGCTTAATTGTGATTCTGTTTCTATCACTTTTTCATGCTTGTTGCGCACCAATTCGCCCAATCATTATGAAAAGCACTATATGAACCACTTGAACACGCGGTAGGCATGAAAGAGAAGAACACCGCTTCATCTTGTGTATAAGTCATGTTGGGATCTTCACTTTTTAAATAAACGCTCGTCTGGACAACAAACCGCTGTTGAAAGGAGCTCAAACTCGCGCGCAATCGAATAGCATAAACATTTTACGACCAATCTATAGTTGGCGACTGCAAGTAGTAAACGTACAGACTCAAAGAAGACAAGCCCATAAAATACCATATGTGTTGTCAAACAACGTTGCATTTTGCAAGAGTTCTGTAAAAACAAACAAAAAACAATGACTCCGTAATATGGTTGTACAGGCTTAGAGCATGCACTCACAAACTTTCTCCGCTAATGAATTGCTTGAATTGAAGTAAAAAAAAAATATATCTTTCCTCATGTGGTGGAGCGTTTGCTGCTCACTAACCTGATTTCTTCGTGCTTCACCCAGTTGAAGGGGTGTCTCTGACGAGACCGTGAACACGCCATTAAGACGTTCGAAATATATACTTATTCGAACATTCTCACGTCTGTGACTGCGCTTACATATGATTTCATAAAATTTCTAATCTTGCGAGAGGCAGGGTAAAGTTAGTAATTACTACTCGCAATCACCGGTTTCTATCATTTTCTCACAGCTAGAAGCTAATGACCAGAAAACTAGACTGGTATGAACCCCTATATGTTTTGTGTATTTCTTGCCATAGCTGCTTCTTATTTAGATTCCAATTTCTAAAAAATTAACTGGCCTTTGCCGTTGTAGTGCTGCCGCTAGCTTAAAGATGGTACCATGGTGATAGTGGCATGCGAAGGGCATGAAGCGTGGGACTGCTGTCGGCAGCAGGGAGAAGCGAGCGAACGCCACACCTCCCCTTTTAGCCCACCCTAGCTGGGAGATGATACAGGGAGCAATATCCATGCTGTTGTATACCTCTCCCCCCCCCCCCCTTCCCCCTGCCCGCTCTTTCGTTGAATTCAAAAACTCATGTTTTATATACAAGGCCACGAAAAGAGTTGACGAGCGTTTGATTAGAGGGGCCATGAAACCGTTATTCGTACTTTCGATAAATGGTGCCCAGAATGAATCCAAATTCTTTACTATGAGAGAATACATTCATATTCGCTCAATTGCATTAGACAGCGCGCCTACAGTGCCAAATCCTCTCTTGGCGGTGCGGACATCTCGCGGTCGAGAAAACACATGCGCATCGCGCTGTCCACGCTGTCGCGTCAGTGCGTGGCTCCGAGGGAGAAGGCTAACGCCGACGCACTGAAACACAGGATTTCCCGAGACAGCCGAGACGGCGCTTGAGAGGCCCATCACAATAGATGGAGGCAGAGCCGTATATAGAGAGAGTATGGTCGAGACGCAGATAGAAGGCGTGACGTGCTTTCTTGGCCAACCAGAAGCCGAAAATAATCCCCTAGCGGTGGTAGCGAGAAACACTTTTAATAAGTGCGTAAGAGTTAAATGGAGTAACTCTTCGTGGTTGAAAATATAGTGCACGTGATGTTTCGATTATGATCATGCAAAAAGATGTAAGAATCGAATGTGCCGCTCGAACTCTGTTTTGCTCGGTCGGAGTCTGACCGCTCGGACGGCATTTTCCCGGCCCTCGGCGCCTGGCGTACGGATCACGTCGATCGTTCTCCTAGATTTTGATTTTGCATGACCGTGATCGAAAAATCACGTGCACCATATTTTCAGTCACCGAGAGTTACTCTGACGCACTTATTAATTTTGTTTCTCGCGACCACCAGCCAGGGTATTATTCGCGGCTTCTGGCTGGCCACATTCGAATCTGTGAAGACGCCCTGGAACACGCCCAGCCCGCTCTCGGCCAATAGCGCCTCCTCATGTGCCTCTTATACTTTCCAATGTTTGGCCAAACTCTCTCTATGCACGGCTCTGGATGGAGGCAGCCACCCCCATAAATTCAGAGGTAAAACCCAGAGGCTGCCAGTATCCAGCCAATCGAACTATGCAAAACCTGTCCGCGCCAAGGCCATTGGACTTTCGCGTACTGAGACATATTCCCCTATAAGCGTATTTAATGGATTCCGGACGTTCATAACCCACGAAACGAACATTAGTTTTTGTCTCTACACATTTGGCGCCGGTCGCGTCGACAGTAACCAAAACGACAACGACGACAGGGACACCGGGATAACCGTTGCTCGTCATCGCTTTGCGAAGCTAGTTCTTGCACGTACTTTCAGGTTTCACACGGCGAACACTCGTCTTGGTGACTTTGTTGATGCTGTGGTTTATGTCGTTCTGCGCTTTTGGTCCTTTTGGTACTGCCTTTTTAGGGCAAGCGCTCGTTTCTCAAAAACATGTATTCAAAGCTGCGATCTCGCTCTGCAGACTTTGCTGCCCTGTTTACAACGTAACGCTTAATTGGATTTGACCATGTTGTGAGGACTTGTGTGCAAATGATGACCTTCAGTCAATGGGTCATCAACCTTTCTTTGAAGGTAACTTGGTACACAGCACCCAAAGCACGGATGTGCGGGGGGCTCGCGTTCTTTTCATAACGTAACATAGTTTCTTAAACTCTACTCAACTCCGGCCCCACCTACTTCACCTCCCACTCAGTCGATTGGAGGAAGAATGGACACCTCCACTGAAGAGGTATTTGTCCTCACCGGCGGTTCTCGGTGATTCTTCCAAGGAGGATTTCGTCGAGATTTCGTTCTCCACTCCAGCGTTCCCAGGTATGTCTGGAAACGAGATTATAACAACATGTTTCGTCTAAAGCAGTGGTCTCAAACTCATTTGAGCGTGGGGGCCAGATAGCCGACACTGGGAAGGCCGAGGGCCAACGTTAGACCGGGGGAGGGGGGGGGTGGCAAACGATTTGAAAGAGAAGAGACCTCGTGCTCTATGCTTTTTGTAAACTCAGTTTTGCCAGTGACATTTTTAGATTTGATTTGTTTATATGACTACTTTGGGCCCTGACCTGATGTGATAACAATAATTAAAATGACACCGCCCCGCCAACGTGCTGGCATTTTTAATAGAACAAGAGAGCAAGTACACTGTCGTTCCCGTTGCTCAATTCACTCAGGAATTAACCAAGCTCAACATGTCTCTAAAAACAATAAGTTAATTTGGCAGTTCTTGCTTTCCTGACGATTTCTATTACAACACCCATACTTGTCTTTTAATGGTGATATTTTTTTAAGGCGAGAATCCCGAGCTCGTAGCTTTATCTTCGGCAGTTGCTCCTGCTGATCGAGAGTTCGCGCAGCCGAGATGCATCCTTCAACAAAGAGCTCGCGCTTGCAGCCTAGTAGCGGAATTGTTGTACATTACAAAAAGCTGGGAAGCAAAACATAAAGCGAAACAAAGGGCAAATGAACACAGATAAGTAAAAACTATGTGAATACGTTAAAAGAGCGGAGCGACTTTTCGAGCGAAAATGAATCGGCGAGATGAGATCACGATGGCGCATGCCATTTCTAGCGCTCGAGACATGGGAACCGGGACTCGTAGCCGGTTGCCTGCGGGCCGCGTCCCAGCGAGTCGCGGGCCGCATGCAGCCCCGCGGGCCGCGTGTTTGAGACCCCTGGTCTAAAGCATAATCTTGGT
The DNA here is from genome assembly GCA_037355805.1 of Ixodes ricinus. Taxonomy (NCBI): domain Eukaryota; kingdom Metazoa; phylum Arthropoda; class Arachnida; order Ixodida; family Ixodidae; genus Ixodes; species Ixodes ricinus. The sequence continues at coordinate 23,383 of JAZHYW010004714.1, forward strand.
GCGAAATATAAATATATGTGTTCGTTATCTTTAAAATAATGTGCATTACAAGCATTGAATTTGTGGATTTCAAGCTTTCCTCTAGCCAACGTGAAAGGTTTAGTTATTTTATCGTTAAAACACACACAAGTGCCTTCCACTCAGGAAACAGTACAGGCTAAACAACAGCGCCCAGCTTCAAGTCCTTTGCGTACGGACTCTTAGAAGAGATGTGTTCTGCACTGTGTTATTTTAACTGACGAATTGCCAACTAGCCCAGTTATCATGTTTCACATCCTCTGAATTGCGGCCGTAACACAGGAACATTGCAATTACTGATTCCCACTTGACAACAGCTCACATATTTTATGTATTTTTTTTTTGGCGTGAAACCACAATCGTTTAGCACAACCCCCCCCCCTCGCCCCTTAAAAAATAAGAAAAGGAAGAAAAAATAACTCTATCTTACAAACGTTTGCAGTGAAGACAAATGAACAGGAACGAGCGCGTGGCTTTAGAAAGTGCTCCTTATGGCACGAGTCCATTGTACAAACGCATACTGGTGAGTTAGGCTCCAGCGACGCTTAGCCTTTGTTTTTACGGCATACATTTGTGAGATGGAGTCTGAGGAGTATAACCGGCTGAACGCGATAAAAATGTTCAGCGACCGTCGAATTTCTTGCGCGCCACTTCTTTACAAAAGCGACGGTGGCGAACCTCCTGAAGTCCCCGTCGCCGGAAGTGTGCGAGAACAGTCGTGGTCTGCCGGTCCCTCCAGTGCTCCAGATCTTGATCGCGCTGCAGTTCTACGCGGCTGGGACATTCAGGTGCACACGGTAACCGGCGAACTGATATGTGTGTCGCAACCCACAGTGTGTCGGGTCGTTGGGCACGTGTCGCGGCTTATCGCCAGCACGTTGTGCCACCGTCTTGTCAAGTTCCCGTGAAGCGCGGCGGACTTGCACCTTGCTATGATGAGAGTTTTATGAACTTAGCTTATGCAATAAAATTTCTTGTTCGACACTGTATGAATGTGCCAAAGTGCTGAAGGCCCATCCACACAGTACCTTGGGCAAGAGTGACGGTAGCACCAGTCATGCATTAATTAACGTATTTTCGCTCAACGTTATGAGGGCATTCGTCGAGTTACGATCGTGAGACACCGGGACGTCCGTGGTTCGGGCATGGCAACCAATTCAAGGGGTAGCATTGCAGGCTACGAAGCATGGATGTCCTGGCGAATCGTGGTCATATCAAAACACGTAATGTTAGCAAAACTTAGTCAAAGGCTATTGTGTGCATAGGCCTTTTTTTGTGCTCTGTATCTACGAGGGGCGTACCATCTTGATTTACAATTACTTTTTTTTTACCACGAATACCGGTCACGTAGAGGTGGGCACATTTATTTACTTATTTCAAATCTCCTCAGGGCCAGGGGCATTACAGAGGGCAGTGCGTGTGTTTGTAGGGCGATTAGTTATAACGGTTCAGAAACAAGGTGCCGTCGCTTCTGGTGACAGGATTCCACGGAAGGTCGTTCCAGTTCACAATGGCATTGAGAAGGGCAGAATAGACGTAGACCAGTTGAGCTGCATTCGGATCGGGCTACTTTGCAGGAATGCTCAAGCCTTGGAGAAACGTAAGTAGGCGGGTGAAGAAGGGACTGATGAAAGGTTGAATGTTAATAAATTGCGCGCAGTAGACAAAGGCAGGAAATGTTACGACAAATAGAAAGATCGTGAATGTTAGGTTGAGCTTTCATGACAGACACACTGGAGAAACGTGAGTAACAAGTGTCATGCGTTAGCATGACCCTTCGGAAACGCCACACACGTCCCCCTCTGGGAAACGCTAACACTGACGCCGTAACGAAGCCAAAAGAAAAAGCAACAAAAATATAGAGGAAGCAAAGGAAAAGCCGAAACAGAAAAGTGAAGGGGTCAGCGTTAGCGTTTCCTAAAGGGGGACGGGTGTGGCATTTCCAAGGATCATGCTAACGCATCCCTAAAATCCACCAATGGATCTTTCTTTCTTTTATGCGAAGAGTAATTTGCCACGTAATGCACCTGTCGGCTATTTTATCAATGTCATTCTGCAATGTTAAAATGTCATCAGGAGTTGTTATTTATCTATACACGACACAATCGTCAGCAAAGAGACGAATAGAGAAAGAAATGTGAAGGTGAAATATCATTTATGTTTATTAGGAAACCAGAGGCCCAAGAACGGTTCCTTGAGGGACACAGGATGTAATAGAAATAAATAAAAGCGGAAGTTGTGTTGCCAACGCAAACAGATTGTGAACGATGCGAGAGGAAAGGAATAATCCATGCTAGTACACTAGGATCAATGTTTAACGTGGATAATTTAGGAAATAAAAGGATATGTGAGACCTTATCCGACGCTTTGGCGGAAATCGAAAAGCACTGCGTGAGTTGGACAACCGGAGTCCATATTCTGGAAGAGGTTCTGTTAGTAAGGTCGGTAAGTTGGGTCCCACAAGACAGGGACTTGGGACTAGCCATGCTGAGAACTGCAGATAACGTTGTTCGAATCGAGAAAGGTATGAAGTTATATGGAGATCGTATGCTTTAAGGGGGAATTTCAGATATATAACAAGGTAGAGAAATTGGTCAATAGTTTGAGAGGGGATGTATTAATACCGACTTTGTGAACCTTGACGACCATGCCGAATTTCCAATCGTCAGGTACCTCTCCGTGTCCAGCGATTGTCGGAATACTCTGGTGAGAGAAATGGTAGCAGATATCAGCTTTTTCGTAAAATCAATTTAAAACTTATATTATTCATGCCACAGGACGAAAATATCTTTAAAGAATGAATAATTTTAAAATTCCGGTGAAATTGATTATAATATGGTCCATAGGAAAATAATTGCATGCAACGGGAGCGGCGTGATTGACACGAGTAGAATCAGTAAATGCACATGAAAAAAACATAATTAAAAAGAGATGTACATTCATTATCCGAACAGGGAATATCAAAATCATTAACTAGCCTAATGAGACAATGTGGTTTAGAATTCACAAGAGACCAGAATTGACGGGTGGTTATTCTGTAAATTACTAGTCAATGTATTATAAAAGAACATATGTTTACTCTCACGTAGCTAAGTTTTATACTTATTGGCGTCAATCATTGTATCGCAACCAAGATTCTGGCTTGTCAAATATGGGTGTACGGAGAAGTCGTTTTGTTCGGTCGGAAAGTAGGCGGGTGATCGAGCGTCAAACCATGGGCTCGAGACATTCGATTTGATTGACAGCACAGGAATGTAGAGCCAGTGGCGTCACAAGGGCGGGGGGGGGGGGGGGGAGGCCGCCCCGGGTGCGGCGCCTCGGGGGTGTCGCGGCGGGCCACGAGAGCAGGGGCGGGGGGGGGGGGGGAGTGCGCGGCGGGCCACGTGAAAGCGGGGGATGGCGGCGGGCCACGCGAGAGCGGAGGGCGGGGGGGGGGGGTGTCGCGAAGGGCCGCCGCCCCGGGTGCCGCTGACCCTCGTGACGCCAGTGTGTGTAGGGCTTAATAAGGGTCATGCAGCAAGTCAGAAAATAGATACCGATTGCCTATGAGCAATTCTAGAATAAAATCAACAATATACATGGAAAAGCATTCCGATAGACTACCATTAATTAAATCAAAATCGCCCCTACTGTACAAACGTATTTCCTATTCCTCCGACTCTAGTGGCGAAAGGAACCAGCGGGGTGAGAATAAACGTCAAACCCAAATCATTTAGAAATGCACGGGAGCTTGCCCCTCCGACAGCATTTGGAGAGCACCGCTCCAATCTATACAGCCGATTCCACGACAGACCAGAATCGCGATTTTCGTCCGCGGACCGTGTACCACGTGACCCTCACGTCACCGATTCCTGCGATCCGCGCCTCGTCCGCGGACGCACGCACTGGTAAAGTCGAGCGCCTTTTCGCTCGCGGATTGTTGGCGGGGAGATTGACTCGAAAAGCGTTTAGTAACGTAGCAATGTTTTCGCGTTACTGTGTTTGTTGTTTGTTTTCGGACGATTGAAACAAAAATGGCGCATCGGGTTGCGTTTTGTGCGTTCGCTGGTTCGTTTTGTTACGCGATTCTTGCGTTCCATGCGCGAAAGAAACTACCGAAACTTTGTCCGGCTGACTCGACGCAGGTTCCGGTACTCCTGCGGGTCCGTGTCAAGACGCTTCCGTCAAAACTCGTCTAGCACGCCGCGACAATTCTTGCACGCCCAGTCAGCCTTTCACCGAGCAAGACCTTTCCTTGTGGCTGTGGTGTAAGTGTTGTGCACGAGCGCGGTGTGCGTGAAGACGTTTTCAAACGCCTCTCCGCGAGCCCAGAACTTCGTCGCGTCCACGCCGAAGCCTTCTTGAGCAGGACCATGCCTGTGTCACTCTCACACCTTGGGTTAGTAAAGCTAGTGACGCTTCGCGCGAAGCCTATTAACGGTGTTCTGTCTTGATCTGTACGTAACAGCGGCGTACGATTCTTTATCTCGGTAGCAAACGTAAATTCCTCTCTTCGACAACGGTGCCACGGTATGATCGTCGGAGTTTCGAGACACTGTGGGGTGGCGAACAGGTTCGGTTCACCCTCGCTGGCGTCTGCTCGTTGTCACCTTCAGTGGGATGCTCCTGGGAGACGGACGAACAGCGCACATGTCGTCGCGTGATCAATCTGTCCGCAGATCCGTCCGTCATGTGAATCGGCCAGTACTGGCGAACATAAAATCCCCGAAGATAAACGCGGGACAATCAAGATAGGAACGTGACAAGACAGACCGGTGATCCTGTAGGCAATCAGTAAATATCGGCAATGCGTCAAGAGGGCGATAGGAAACCCCTGCCAGTACATATTAAAGGAACGGTTTGAGCGCATCAAAACTGATTCCAGCACGCGTGATACTGAGATAAGACGGTCGGGAATATATTTCTTAGCACTGATAAGGACACCACCACCACGCCGGTCTGTTCTGTCGCGGCGATAAGTGTTGAAGTCCTGATTATGGCCTAAGTTTTCTCAGTCATACACATATATATATATAATATATAAAAACGTCACGTTTCCGAAAAAAAAAAAAATACTTGCTTAACACGAGCTGATTAAAGACCGCAAACCATTTCGTTTTGGCAGAGTATTTCTAGCATTAGCATAAGGAACCGGTCACTTAGAGGTCGGCACATATGTCCACCTTCTCGACAGACACCCCCAGGAGCCGAATGCACCACCTGTGTGGCAGCCTCTCCATGCCCTGCTGTAACAACTTTTGGAAGCGCCTCACACCCACTCCTGGACAGCTGCTTTCATACTTGTCAATGACCTCGAAATGGTACCCTCGCCACCCATGGTTGTTTTTTTCCATACCACCCACAGATGATAGCGACTTAAGGGACCGGTCAGGACATGCCCATGCACTACCAAACGTCCAACTCATCCTACGACACGTCAGAAAGACAACCGAACCCCACCAGGCGCCGCTGAATCACTGCGTCGTTTGCATTCACCTGAGGCCGTGATTGTCGGTGTCTGATCGGGTTTGACCGTCTTTTCGACTTCATCCGTTCGGAAAGGCTTGATGCTTAGTCGAATTCGGGCGAGGAAAAACTGACCGCTGTTCTTTTGTCTACACTTTTGTCAGACGGGAAAGCGCTTGCGTTTGTTTTAAAGGTAAAACAACTAAAATGTTCACGCTGGCAAGAGAAAATCGTGAAATACACCTATTCAGCACCCGCAAAGATTATTTTAAGGAAAACGAACATATATATTTATGTTTCGCACTAAAATTATGTTTTGAGAAAACAATGTTGATATAATCTTGTCTCCAGACATCCCCCGGTACGCTGGACTGGAGTAGAAAATCTAGAGGAATTTTTCGTGGAGAAGTGGCCAAGAAGCGTCTGTGAAGCCAGATGCTTCTTGAGTCCACTCGACTGAGTGGGGGTGGAGTTGGAGTGAAGTAGCGTTTACGAATGAGGCTGTGAGGCTCTCATCTTCGCTGTCGTGCAGACGTTGCAGATCTGGGGACGAGATCCACGAACTCGGTGAACGATGTGTCGGTCGACGTGGCACCCAAAAACCTACTCGAGTCTAGAAGAAAATCACGAGGTAGCTCCGACGCTACCATATATCTTCCACCGGTTGCCGTGACGTTTCCCTTCAACAGCTGGTTTTAGCAGTTTTTCTGTCCAGGAGACCCCTCTAGCTGCACGTCTGGAAAAATAAAGCTTTGAATTAAATTTTAATTGAATAGACCATATGCGAAATTGTTCGAACGTCTGGCAACACTCTGTGCGCTGCCATCTTTGTTGCGGCGAGATTCCTCTGCTGTTTGTCAATTTCGTAGCGTTGTCGGTAACAATCGAGGCCTACTGCTCACCGTCATCGATCCTCACCCACACCTGCGAGCTAAGGGTTAGTATTGTTTTACGCTCTTCTTGCGCATGTACGTGCTCGTCGCCCCGCCGGTCGCTGGTTTCTCGCCGCAACCAACATGGCGGACGTACACTTCAGCTCGAAATTTGGCTTTGAGTGCCGGCAAAGGCATGGGCGCGGGCGCCTGGTTTTCGAAAGCGCTTTCTCTGCGCGAGTGCTTGTGCGAGCGAAGGATTCTTCAGAACTACGCTTTCGCGCCCTGGCCTTTGCCAGCGCCGAAGCCAACTGGTGAGACGGAGCATGTTCTTCGGCGCACCCACTAGATGGCGCTGTGTATTTGCTTGGCTTATGGTCTCCTGAAGGTTTTCAATGACGCCGTTATAATAAATTGGAACCAGTATTCGCACACCCCTAGGAAAAAGCTGTAGAACATTAAAATTCTGAAAATGCTGAATTGGAAAAAAAAAACACTTCTGTTTGTTGCCAGAACACGCGGCCACGTGATCTGGTGTGGTTTTATTCGGCCACTATTCATCGCAGCCATGAGCCTGACGCTTGCAATGCACAGGTCACTGGCCGTGCTCCGGCGGAAATGGTTCGAGCTCGGTGAATCCCGTCTCCTCAGCGATGGGACAGGAGCCCTAAACCAATTGTCCAAACTGAGCTGCTCACACAGAGCGTGCCTGCGATCCACAAGCTACATTCGATTCTCGTGACCACGGGTTGATCCATGCGATTGTGTTAACATCGCTGACTCCCCACGGGAGTTCTGCCATGTCCCGCCTCCACCACGCGCTCGGTGCCTTCTCGTCGTGCTTTGGTTGCAACGCGTGCTCCGAGACGCCGAAGTGTTATCAGGTGAAGGCTGAGCTGCCACTGCAGATTTCATGCTGCAACAAATCACAAGTCCGCAAACTTTGCGAAGGAGAGACCGAAATAACTAGTTGGCTTTTAATCTTGCCGCCATCTGTGGCCCCGAGGCCAAACGCTGGCCTACGGATCCCCAATTGGCGGGTTCGAATCCAGGCCGAGGAATCTGGCAGGAACTTATATTGCGAGAGGGGCCGTGGAATCGAGATTTCGGTTGCGCGTCAAAAGATCTCCTGGTGGTGCAAATTGATCCGCATTGCTCAGCCGGGACGTGCCAGATGCTTTTCGTTGGTTTGGCGCGTACTGCTCCTAAATTTGACTTTTCTTTGGCCTTTTATTCTTGAAATTACGCCTCGACAAATAAGTCTCTGGTACGGTGCTGTGCGCCTACGAGTATACCTTACTTGGGACACGTTTGTGTCAGTATGCGTGTGTAGCAGTGCGTAACATTTATCCTAATATCGTTTCATGGTCTTTTTTAAGGCTGGCTCAGATATGTTACGTCAGTTATGTTCACAGGCATCAACACGACAACAAAGCCAGGGTTACTCGCACAAGCGCGCATTTTATATTCGGAGCGTCAGCTTGCCCGCAAAGCACGTGGGAGAGCCGATCGGTGGAATATAAGGAGAGTTCGGCCAATGACGAGGCCGAAAATACGTCAAAACCTAAGAAAACAGCCTGCACTGCGACACAGATCATGACATAAGAACGTGAAACGATATGGTTAATGTCAAGGCGCAAACGTTTTTTTTTATATCTAGACATCTTTTTAACCTCGACATTCGCCGAGCTCTCTCCATCGATTAGCTTTTCAGAGTGCTCTGATGGGAAAGGAAGTACTCCGATATTATTAGAGTATGCCACGTGTCAGCCGGCTATTAGCGTTTGAAGTTTAGCTAGTCGGTGCATATTGGTAGCAGGAGAAAACAGCACAAAAAGACACAAGGACAAGTAGACGAAAGACACAATCACAGCGCTGACTCACGACTTCGTTTTATTTTTCTTCTTCAAGACATAAAAGCAATGAGGTGGGAAAAAAAGACTTATTCACAGCAGGACACTTCTTCAATCATCCATTTGAGAAAAAAAAAAGAGTCACAGAATATCTAACAGATTCAAAAATTGTAGTAACTAAACCCCAACTTTCACACATACGTTCCCATTCTACGAATGAATTCAAACTCTTCATTACACATCGTAACTGACTCTGAACTAACGCAAACATCAGGACCGTGTAGACGAATGTAATATGCCTCATGAATTTTTCTAGTCAATTTTTGGGGTGTCTTGCCAATATTTCAATCTGTTTAAAACAGAGGTGTACCAGCCACATCTATTGAAATGAGCCGCCAGGTGACCCGATGGCGTAAACCTCAGATAGAGTGTTCCTAGATCGAACATGTATGAACCGTACTGTCTGCCCTATGTATACCTTACCGCAAGTAAATAGGAGTTTATAAACAACTCCGACTGTGCATGCGATGAATTTGAAACGATGCTTGGTTTCACACAATACACGATTACTTCTTGCTTTCTCAATCGCAGCACACAATGGAGACAACTTGGAAAGAGCTGAGAAGACTACAAGAACCTTATATTTATTCGCCACCTTCTCGATTCTGTGGGAAAGGTTATGAAGATAAGGTATTACCACTGGTCGGGATGTAGGTTTCCGCCTAGCGTTGTCAGAAGTACCAAGCGTTTGTCTGAAAGATAGTTAAATGAAATTCTGCTACCATACTATCACATCCTTAGGGAAACCCGTTAAAATCAACCTGTTGATCTGAATCATAAAGCTATTGAAACTTCTATGTAAACAAATTTTCTGAAAGAAGCTCTCAGACGTGATTTGAAATTCCTCTTTACAACCTTAGAGTGCGTGGAATCATAGCGACAGAGAGACTTCTATTGTCCTCCGTTCGTAAGCCCAGCATACATGATTCTGTTCTAGGTGCACAGTTTAGGTCCAGAAAGTGCAAGGTGTTTTCATGTGGTACTTCAGACGTAGACGTTAGACCTCCTGAGTACTCCTTAAAATGTCAATAGATGGGAAACCATGCCTACACTTTTTTCGCCCTGCTTAGCAATAAACGTTATCAGATAATCCTCCACATATCTGAATATTTTCGAAACCTGTCCGTTCAGCCTTTCTGCGATTGAACAATCACATCCAGCGAGGTATATATCACATAACACGGGAGCAACGCTAGAACCAATACATATCCCATATGTTTGTAGAAACGTGTTGCTCTTAAAGGTGATAAAGTTTAATTCAAACAAAAGGCGGAGATCTAAAAACTTCTCCACTGAAATGTCAATCGAGTTCCGGAAGGCCACCGAGCAATTCAAGTCAATACATCGTTGGACCGCTTGAAGGAGCCCATGCGGAATATTATAAAAAAAATTCTTCACATCAATCAAAACCATGTTACAAGTACCAGCGTTCTCACTGCTGATATGTTCTATCAATGCTTCCAAATTTCGAATTAAGAAAGGATCATTCAAATTTAAAGACAAGAGGTGATGTTGGAGATACTGTGAGACGTGTAACTGCCAGGACCCTTTCTGTGTAACAATTACCCCGAAGGGCATATTTGTCTTGTGGGTCTCCACAGAAAAACAAACAAACTTGGAGATAGAGACCACTAGCTGCATGGACGCACTCATGGATTTCCTCTAAACCAAACTTCTTGCGAAGCCGTAGAACACGTGCCTTCACTTTGCCCAAAATTACAGCTGGAACTGATTTGAAATTTTTCGATACGGCTTGCGTAGATTTTAACGCGTAGCGTGAAGGAGCTCGTATCGCAAAAAAGCCGGCGTCAGTGGCGTGACGGGAAAATCCTGATTGGTCGATACGGTCATGACGCCACAGCCACGTGACCTCGCGCGGGAATCTCAAACAACTCACAACGCTTATGTGAAACGTCACGTCACGCGTGGAATGAAAGTGATAAAAAAACATGACCATGTAATGTGACTTGAAGGAAATTAATTACTTTAAAGAGTAACTCATTTCCTTAAAAGTATATTTGAAGAATTTTAGGCGGGATTTGAACCCGCGGCCCTTCGGTTGCAAGCCAGACACAATACTGACTAGGCCATGTCCACCGCGATTCCTTCTCGGTGGCAGGAAGAGCGTAGGAAACGAATGAGAAGGCGATGCGAACGGGGCGCGATAACGCTATCACGTCCCACTCTCAAAGGCGAAGCTTAAGCGTCCTCTAAGTTTTTCTTTAACATGTGTTCTGGCACAACTACAAAGCCACCCTCCTTATCCGCAACCAGCAGTTTCAACATAGAGCCATTGAAGAATGAAAAAATCGAACCTAGATTTAATATATGCACAGGTTTTCTAATGTCTCGACTTAAACCTTTATATAGTCCAGGTTACAATTGTCTTTTCTTTCGGAAACTGTCTTCTCAGACACTTGCCTCACCAATGCCAAAATTTCTGTAGGTTTCACCATCGGTTCAGTAGCGTACTTGGGAGCTTTACTTAATATGCTGCAAATGGTTGATGGTGCGGTTGCATCCCCTAAAAATACAACAATGTTCTTGTTTGCTCAATTGTTCAATTGCAGAAAAGCTGAACGGACAGGTTTTGACAATATTCAGATATGTGGAGGATTATCTGGTAATGTTTATTTCTGAGCAGGGCGATAAAAGCGTAGACATGGTTTCCCATCTATTGGACAGTTTTAGGGAGTGCTCTAGAGGTTTGAAGTGGAACCTCAGAGTTTTCATGGAACGTTTGAAGTTCCACATGAAAACGTCTTGCACTTTCTGGACCTAAACTTGCACCTAGAACAGAATCATGTATGCTGGGCTTATGAACCAAGGACAAAGAAGCCTCTCCTTAGCTATGATTCTACACAATCTAAGATTGTAAAGAGAGAAATGCCAAATCATGTCTGAGAGCTTTTTAACGAAATCTTGTTTTCATAAAAGTTCCAATAGCTTCATGATTCAGATCAACAGGCTGCTTTTAACGGGTTTCCCTAAGGATGTGATAGTAGGGGTAGCAGAATTTCATTTAACTATTTTCAGACAAACGCTTGGTACTTCTGACAACGCTAGGCGAAAACCTACATCCCGACCAGTGGTAATACCTTATCTTCATAACCTTTCCAATAGGATCGAGAAGATGGCGGATAAATACAAGGTTCCTGTGGTCTTCTCGGCTCCTTCTACGTTTTCTCGATTGCGGGCTGTAGTAGTGAAAGCAAGAAGTAATCGAGTATTGTGTAAAACCAAGCATCGTTTCAAATTCATCGCATGCACAGTCGGAGTTGTTTATGAAATTCAATTTTCTTGCGGTAAGGTATACATAGGACAGAAAGCGCGGTGCCTAGATGTTTGAGCTAGGGAACATTTCCTGTCTTTGAGGTCTACACCATCAGGTTTCCTGGCGGCTCATTTCAATAGCTGTGGTTGTACACATCTGTTTAAACAGATTGAAATATAGGAAAGACACCCCAAAAAATTGACTAGAACAATTCATGGGGCATATTACATTCGTATACACGGTCCTAATGTTTGCGTTAGTGCAGAGTCAGTTACGATGTGTAATGAAGAGTTTGAATTCAATTGTACAGGGTGATTCAAGGAGACGCCAGGCTCTTTAAATCGACCGCAAAATTCGGTTTCTTAACCTATCGCGCTACGATTTTGTGCAGCGTTGCCCCCAGATGGTGCATTCTTTTTTGTAAAATTTGCAAAGAGCGAACTTACCTGAGGAAAAAGTAAAGAAAGAAAAAGGCTTAGCTCCTATGGAAACGCAGCGACGCCACCGGTCTTCAAACAACACGGCGCCGTTTCGCACGGGAGACAAGAGATGGCGCAAGCGGTCGCGACGCCAACTGCCGCCAACGAACGAACATACGACGCCGAGAGCCGGCGTCTTTAGCAGACAAGGAACTGCAGTTCCTTGTTGTTACCGCGCCTGTTTTTGTTTCTGCGACTGTCGCCGCCTGCGGAACGCGCGCCGCATTTGAGTCGAAAAGATCGTCTGCTAAACACGCCGGCTCTCGGCGCCGTATGCTCGTTCGTTGGCGAAGTTGGCATCGCGACCGCTTGCGCCATCTCTTGTCTCCCGTGCGAAACGGCGCCGTGTTGTTTGAAGACCGGTGGCGTCGCTGCGTTTCCATAGGAGCTAAGCCTTTTTCTTTCTTTACTTTTTCCTCAGGTAAATTCGCTCTTTGCAAATTTTACAAAAAAAAAATGCACCATCTGGGGGCAACGCTGCACAAAGTCGTAGCGCGATAGGTTAAGAAACCGAATTTTGCGGTCGATTTAAAGAGCCTGGCGTCTCCTTGAATCACCCAGTAGAATGGGAACGTATACATGAAAGTGGGGGTTTAATTACTGCAATTTTTTAAATTTGTTAGATATTTTGTGACACTTCGTTTTTTTCTATTTTTTCGAATGGCTGACTGAAAAAGTGTCCTGCTGTGAATGAGTCTTTTTATTTCCTCCTGATTGCTTTTATGTCTTGAAGAAAAAAATAAAACGAAGTCGTGAGTCAGCGCTCTGTTTATGTCTTTCGTCTACTTGTCTTTGTGTCTTTTTTGCGCTGTTTTCTCTTGTTACCAGCTATTAGCACCGAGATGTTTCGGTGGCGCCCTCTGAAGGTTTCCGTCCGTGACGTCACGAACAGGATTTTGCTTCGCCGTGATTGGCAGGATTTGTCTCCGCCTGAACCGGCAATCGGGCAGGAATATATGAGTATACAGGAAACTACGGTTTGGCCAATAGCAAACTTGGACCACAACCGCGACGCTCTAAATCGCGCACGTCGCTAATAGTCTCTGACTTCTTAAGAAAGGTAGGGAGTGGCCTATTATGATGGTGCTTCTTGATTTGTGACTCTTTTTTCGGCGTCCTTATCTGCCGATGTCACAATGTGATTGGTTGAGGAGCGATAAAAAAAAATGACCGGGACTCGCCATACCTGTGTTTCTTAGGCAGTCGGTGATAAGTAAGACAGAGAGGTCGATCACGTTGCTTAAAGCCGACCAATCACATAACAAAAAAAATGGTGGTGCGCGTTTTTGTGACTCGTGATTGCTTGTTACAGCTAATTCTTGAATTGGTTGGTAACATGCGTATATGGCGGCGCACAGTTGTCCCGATGATTCCATCGTCTCTGTCGCAGCACCAAATACAACCGACGCAAATGTATAAACCAGACATTACATTGGGTCTCATTTCTTGGAGCTTGTGCGAATGAACCTCAAGGTATATAAAGCGTCGACAGCAAAAAGTAAGTCTGACTTTTTCTACCAACACGTTTCCATGTGCACCGTTCCATGAAAGGGCTTATGAACATCGACATCGGCAGTGCCCGTGCATTTAGCGTGGACACTGTCGTCAGTGAGGTGATCTCGTACGAACCGCTCTCTGAATTGTACCCTCTAGGTTACCATATATTGTACACGTGTGCTTCAGATCCCGTGTAGACAGCTATAGACCAATACACGTTTTGTTTTTAAAAGCCCGCGAGTGCGCACTGCGCCTGTGCAGAAACCATATTCGCCTTAAAGAAAGTGTCTGCGCATGCGCAGTACTGACAGCAGCGCCACCGCAGTTGGTGTATACCTCCTCCGTGTTTCTTTCGCTCCTTCAGTAGCGTCGTTCTTGGGTTGCAGTAAAACACTGCGTCAAAAAGCGTCCAACAACATTCCGGCATTACGTCAAGTGAGCCTGTTGGCGATTTTCACAACGTGTTTCTGAACCTACTTCCGCGGTTTCGTCTTTCGACCACCAGGCGCTGTGAATATCTGTTTCGCTCAAGAATTGCTGGCGATCGAACCTGCCGCCACAGCTTTCTTTTCTAGCCGCTAGGTGCCGTCGATTTCGCCGGAGTCACCCATCACAAACCCTTCTTTCTCCTCATTGTGGTCGCTTCATTTCGTCACCAAGGTCCTACAAGAGGTTACCGCTTCTACAGACACCACCGTGTTGCTCTTAAAGTTAACGCCGAATCAAAATTTGTATCGGTTCGTCATCGCTGCAGTTTCAACGGCTGGCAGTGCCGGCGCGCTGAAAGCGTGAATACAACGAGGCCACTTCTAGTGTACGGCGCCTGGAACGCCTCTTCGACGGGTGTGTTTGCCGTCTTATCCCACCCATGCATCGAAAGTGGTGCCGAGGTACAACCAAACTGCGTCACAGGAGCCGGTGAGCGAGGGTAGGCGGAGCGCAAGTTCGTCTGCTTATTTTGCAGGAGTTGCGGTGACGTCAGAAAGGCGCCGAGCTCTGATTGGTTCTAAATGAAGAATAGTGGGTAGACTTCAGGGCAGCTTGCTTTGAGCTCTACCCACTATCCTTCAATCAGAGCCAATCAGAGCTCGGCATCTTTCTGACGTCACTGCAACTCCTGCAAAATAAGCAGACGACTTTCTCTCCGCATAGTTTGGCTAGATTTCATAGCGCTCCCAACTGCTCAATCGGCGTCACGTGATGTATGGACTGCGTTTGTAATGCGAGCTGCGAAGAGGGGACGAACGCGTTGATCGTCCGCAAGCGTTTCCGCCTTTCCTTCAGCTTTCCTCCTTTCCACGCGAAAGCACAGCACATGCGCACCTGCGACGAATTTCCGCAGGAGGTGTCCGCTATTGCATTTCAAACGCTCTCGGCGGTTTGAGTTCGTCTCTCGCCTAAATCCAGATGGTACTCATTACGAGTAATCAAATTACTTGTAATCGATTACTTGTTAGAGTAATTTTGTAATAATTTCATTACATTTATTAGGAAGTAGTCACAAGAGTAATCTGATTACTTTTGGAAGTACTAAAGTTACTTGCGACCGTTACTTGTTTTTTCTTACCTCTCGTTTCTAATGGCGCCCTATGTTTGTATAAGTTTCCCGCGAAGCAACCATCGGAACCAAATCTCCAACTATGGCTCTTCTTACTATTGCTCTTCTTAAGCCATAGTAATTGTAATCGGTTACTTTTGTTGTTTTGTTTTTTGAGTAACCTGTACGAGACTGCCTAAATCTAGGCTCACTATGTGACGCTGTCGGATGTCCCGATCCTGGCGGCTGGTTGTTCGAAATGCTGGCGAGAGAGACGAGTGGACGCGAGGGTCGCTGTCGTCGCGGCCTCCGTGCATCTCGCGTCTGCTGTGATTTCCATCGACTGTCTGGCATGCAGAGCGACCGGAACGGGCGTCTACCGCACCCACCCTATACTGCTGTGCCAGGATTGCGACCGACAACAACAGTCTGCCACATTTATGACGTCATCAGGCGGAGATCGACGGACCACTTTTGAGGGCGCGGCAAACACACCAGACGGAGACGCACTTCATGGCAACGTGCTTACAGTAACGGATAGTTTAGTTTCAAACAACGGTATTTTAAGTATCCCGTGTGTAGTATATGAGCCCGCTGCATTTTGTAGCCTCTTGATTGCGCATGTACGCATCCGGCGTGAGAACGTAGTTGTCAGTAGGAAGTTTTGCAATCATCCAGTGTCAGGCTGGGCTCCAAGTGACAGCATCATCCCTTCACGGTCAGTATGCAAGACGGTGATTCGCGAGGTATAGAGTACGAACGGGGTTATACTCTATTACTAGAAATCACCGCAAAGCCGGCTAATGATTGCAACTAACTTCAGCCACGCGAATGGATTGCGCAGATAATTGTTGGTGCCTACAAATGCGCTTTGTAGCCGCAAAATGGAGTATACAGCCGCCGACAGTTCCACGTTTTAGCTCGTTCTCATCCACCTCGTCTACTGGGGCGAGTATAAATAGAAGCCGAGACCGCGCGATACATCCAGGGCTGCTTCGGGACGTGGAGTTCAGGCCGGTGAAGAAAACAACCCGTGGACTTTGTACGGATCGCAATTTTCAGGACAGTAGCGAGTGCCGTAATTGAAGTCCAGCTGTGTGGAATCAGCATACCATATAGCTGGGGATCGATGGTCCAGATATATAATGCCATTTTCAAACAACAACAACAACAACAACAACAACAACGAGAAACGAGTTTTTATACATGGGTCTCCGGGATAGGCAGAAAATGACGCAAACTCCATGGCCTGGCAAATCTGCACATTAAACTACCAAATGTACCGAATGACACACACAATCCTATAAACATATATATATATATATATATATATATATATATATACAGACGAAAAGAGCGTTCATGCGTTGCCGGGAGCCCCTATGCAGAGTGATATCGGTGCCGCCAACGACAATCTAAAATACAAAGGTAGCTCGTGCATATATTCCGCGAATTAATAACACGCATCAAACTAAAGAAAGCAAAGAGTTAACAAGTCAAGCAAAAAGTGACGGCGTCGAGCTTCAGATAAGATAAGTGCGGAGTCCTGAACGTCTACATTTTGATATGCACCACAGATACATTGGCCTCGCGCTATTCTCGAGCCAAAAGAAGTTATCGCCAAGGGGGCGGCCGAAGCCAGAAGCGCGAGTGGGAATAGGGTAGTACCGCGGGCCAAAAATGATCGTATAAAGCGAAGTTTCATGAAAGAGTTGGACAACAATCAAAATCATGCGTTTCTTCCCATTATTATGCTGAAATCGTAGACCGTTGACAAATCAATGGCTACATAAAAGCACATGTCCGACCTTGTTCGGAACGCTCCGAAACGCCGGCATTGTTTTTATGCAGAGGACAAGTTGAAGGAAAATTCATTCTTACGTTCTCACGCATGTCGAGAGAAAAGTTTCACTGTGTTTGGGGACTCATTCATCAAATTTGGTCACCACATCTATGGACGCTTTGCACACGCGCCAGATTACAGCCGCCATTGCTGACCTTCTCTAGTCTTACCCAGACGCCGAGCCAGTGAAGCGGGCGTTGACGAGCCTCTACAAAGGTTTACGCTGGAGAGAAGGACACAGTAGCACCTAACTAAAGTGGCAATAACCTGTCCTGCTGTGGCAATGTTGAAGTGAAGCGAACGGAATAAGAGGAAACAAAAACTGAATGTCGCCTATGGCGGCGCCCATGCACAGCTCCTGCAAGGCGTTTTGCCATAGTTATTTCTGTAGCGTCCGGGTGGGAAAACGTGGAAGCAATGCACAATCGTCAAGAAACAAGGAATGGACCAACAAGCCATCGGACGCGTGAAACTCTTATGAATGCTTCTCATTATCAACTTTTTTTCTCGAAGAATGGTGAATCTTCTTTGACACATTTGTGGGAACAGACGAACCGAACTATTTTACCATAGCTTGTGTTTTGCACGAAACTGAGATATCAACGCACACTAATTAGAGCGACGAAAGACGGAAAGAAGGCGAAGCAAACTTCACAGATAATTTTTAAGTGAAAGGTGGCATCCCACACCCGGAATTTTGTACTTGTAGAAGGCAACAAAGGCCAATCGGACCGAGGAGATTTCTTACAAAATATTAATAAAAATTAACAATAACTAATCTCAACGTTTTTAGCATCAAAAGGAATGCGTATCACGGCGTAAATAGAAACAAACACATGCTTCAAACGACAAATAAAAAAAGACCAAATAGCCGAATACACTATTTAATACTATTTAATGTACTTAAAAATACAATAGGCACCGTACGCTATAAAAGTTTTAATCAAACACGCTACATATTTTCTACTCGGCATTCACTTGACCAATAACCCTGCAAACCTGTTCTTTACGGAATAAAAGAAGTTGATCCAGGACTTTCTGATGTTATTCTCATGAGGCCATGAGCCGCCTCGTGAAACTAGAAGCGAGGAAGATAGATCGGAAAAGCAGGATTCGGCCAGACAGAAGTTGGAAAAATGTGACACACCCCCTGCAAAGAGCGACGGCTCGCAGAAGCTACGCCCACGGTGTTTGGAGAAGTTTCACGGCGGCGAGGCAGGGCTGCACGCCCGAAGGACTAGAAGCAGTGCGAAGAGAACGCCACCTGTAACCCAGTCCCTTCTGGGCAGCGGGGCAGTGCACGAGCATGCCCGTCCGGCGGGAGGGAGGGCGACAGGAAAAGACACTCACGGCGGACTCTCGAGGCAGGGCGTGAGGCAGAGGTGCGCGCCCCGGAGAGCGGCCCGCGGCCCGCACCCGGGTCGGCGCCGGGCCCTGGCGGCAGCGTCGGCGTCGGGAGCGACTCACCGGGGCCGCGGGGGAGAACTTGGGCTCGGGACGCGCGAAGTTTCCGGGCGAGGGGGCCGTGGCCTGGCGGCACGCGCTCGGCTGACGTCACACGATCCGCGTCCCGCGATTGGCGCAAAGTGCAGCGGCGCGCGGGCTCATAAATATGTGGCCGAAGTCGGCGGGGGCCGAGCTTGGCGAGCGAGTGTGCCGCGAGCGCGCCGTGAGAGGAGTCTCGAGAGCCCGAGACCCCGCGTCGAGAAGTGTGGCCCTGTACGCGGGTGAAGCAGCAGCGACGGGCGACGCCGCGGTGGCAGCGTGGCTCGGCGGCGCGCCCCGGACCCGGCCTGCCTGTACTTCCAGGGCGGAGCAGCGGCCACGCCGTCGCCGTCCGGTTCGTCGTCTCTGAGCTCGTCTCTCGATGAAGACGCCATGGCTGCGGACGAGTACAGCTTCGACCTGGAGAACCTCGAGGAGGTGGTCAAGCAGGAGATGGGCGTCAAGTACGTCTCGCTGCAGCCCGAGCTGCATCAGCTGGAGCAGCTGCGCCAGCGCGGCATGGTGGCCAGCACGCCGGGCACCCCACCGGACACGCCGCCGGGCTCGACGGCCTGTCCGGAGTCGCCCGAGTTCGCGGCCTGCATGCCCGACGACAGCATGATGTGGCTCTCGCAGCAGCCGCCGCCGCCGCCGCACGCGGGCCTGCGGTTCGGCCACCAGGAGCCGCTGGACCTGCGGCCGCAAGGCGACCTCGAGTGGCTGCAGCTGCGCCGAGACCTGGAGGGCGCCCCGGCGGGGCCCCGGCCCCCGATGGCCGCACTGGCGCCTCAGCAGCAGCTCCCCATGCGGGACATCTTGGACGACGAACAGCTGATCTCGCTGTCTGTGCGCGAACTCAACAAGCGACTCCACGGGTTCCCCCGCGAAGAAGTGGTTCGCCTCAAGCAGAAGCGTCGGACGCTCAAGAACCGCGGCTACGCGCAGAACTGTCGGACCAAGCGCCTGGCGCAGAGGCACGAGCTGGAAAGCAGGAACCGCATCCTTCAGGCCGAGGCCAACCGTTTGCGCCAGGAGCTGGACCGTGCCTGCCAGGAGCGGGACTTCTACAAGCAGCAGCTCGGTGCCGCCGCCCACGGCCGGGCCCGGCCGCAACAGCTGCCGCCGCACGCCATGGGGCCCGGCTCGCCGGACTTCCTCATGTGACTCGGGCCGACCCGCCGGCTGCCGGACCAGCCCGCGGCCAAGTGGGGCCACTGAGCCCCCTCTTCTGGACTGTACGAAAGGCGGTGCTCGCACCGCTGACGACGGCACACGTCGCCTGGCCTGATGCCCCATCCGACGTTGCCCTAAGGACTGTGCGAAAGGCGGCTCCGTCCGCTGACGAATCTCCCCCTCCCTCTTTTGTTTTCGCGTCCCTCCGTGTGGCCCTGCGCTGCCCCGCACTCTCCGCCGCTCAAAGTTCCAGGAGACGCCAATACACACACCCAAACCTCTGTCGCGTTGTAGCCGCTCACGCCGGAGGCCCTCCACCGGACGCAGCCCAGGGACGCCCTTACAAGGCTTCCGAGCTCGTTGTGAGACAAAGGTACGGAAGCTCGCTAAGCCCGTCCGCGGTGCTCTCAACAGCGCCCCGGGCAAGCCTCAGGCAGGAGACACCGCGGCGTCAAGGTGCACGCCTGGCCGCCACGCCGTCTCGTGCCTTCGGCTTGCCACCCAGACGTCAGATCCGCGGCTCGCTGCCAAAGTCCTGGCTGGCCCCTTATCTCCCACGCTGTACATACGAGGGAACCTTGACGCACTATCCACACGCGCAATCTTCGAATAAGGGGAAAGTTGAATCTTCCGTTCCTGGACTCCACGTGTTCCAGTTGCGCCCCTGTCTGTCCAAGGCGTCTTCGCTGACGAGGTTACCCTGGCCAATGCGTCGGTTTCGCGTAGAAGGCAGGATTCTCGAGCGTAAATTATGTCACGCTTTCTGGTCGTTCACAGTTCCTATGGCGAAGTCCTCTTCTCGAGGGCAGTTGGGTCCGTTGCGTTTTGAGCTCTCTGTCTACTCCGAGTTACCAAAGCGCAGTGCTTGGAGGTCTTGTATTTGATGCACAGAATCAGACCAGCGGTATAAACACCTTTAGAAATATAAAATAACGCTTTACAGACTACAGAAACCACCTTCAAAATTCTTCTGACAGGCCTCAGAATACTGTAATTTGTTGTCAATGAGTTTGTGAAGAAGTCGGGAATAATACAAATCCAGTTGAAAGTGTTCTTAATGTCTCCATTTAAAACTAGATTCCTTAAATGCCAGTATTCGGAATACATTCGCTCGGTATAATTCCGCGAAACTTGTCACATTGTTGCCCCCACGATGCAACAAGTACAGGTTTCTTTCGCACCCCCTTTTGTGTTATGTATACCAAAAAACCAGAATGAAATCGTGAACCTGAAACTCCGCAACGATAAGGCAACACAGAAAAGGCTAATACGCCAACCGCAGAGAAAAGACCACACATTTCGCGTTTAGCAGTCGCACTGACAGAGGTGTCATCGTTGCTTTTGTCGCATTTATCTGTGTATATACCTTCGTTTTGGAACCGAATGTGTCCGTGTTAAGGGCAGCAGCACCCTTCAAGTCGTCCGGTAGCGATTGTAAAATATGTAGCTTGCGCGTGGCATCCGAAAATTGCACAGGCGTTCTTACCAAACTGGCTGGGCTGGTTCCGGGTGTGGCGGGGACAGATTATGTAGCACTCCAACATCTGAGCACTTATATAGTCCCAACGTTGCTATAGACTTTCCAGGGCCTACATGTGACCTTATATTGTCGTTCACGTAAATCGAAGGCAGTTTGTAGCCCCGTATGTGCGCACTGCGACGTTCCTTGTACACACATTTGACTACAAGTTTGCATGTGTCGCGGTTGTGCTAGGTTTCTGCATTGTTTGTTTTTATACGCTGGCCAGGGCATGTAATTTGCGTTAAGTTTACTTCCTGTGCGGCGGCATGCTCTGTGTATTATTGTGTACCAACAACGTAAAGAAATGGGTCAATGGCAAAGTTTAAAAAAAAAAGATCATCCCATGCCGTGCATATTGATTTGTATGTATTCAAAGCACGAGCAAGAGATCATTCTTGAATTTGAGCGGATGCACAGGTACGCTTCATTCATACGAATACTTCTTCGTTTCACCTTACGTCCGCTCGCAATCAGAGCTAGGAAACCTGTCAAACCTGCGGATCAGTTATATGCATGTGCTTATTTTGGGTTGCTGAAGTAACCAAGCGTGAATAATCGCTACGATAGGCTTCGTCAGCGTGTACGTGTACGTGCATACTGCCGCAAGCTTTCGGCTGTGATCAGACTTTAGGTGAAACGGAGCACTGTTCGTGAACATTTAAGTCAACGTGTGATCTGTTACAACGTTTCCTAAAATTATGGTTGTCTCTCATTCGCATTCTTAATCAGCGTCACGTCCTTGCGATGAGTCTACTAGTCTTCGTAGGTACAGCTTCATGTCGCGCGTCAGTAAAACGGTGCGTTTGTTTTAAGCCAAGGTACTTTTTTAAGTTGAATTCTTTTTATGATATATTTACAGATAATTAATTTCACTCGCCGGTATACGCGCGAAGGATATACTGGAATCAATAGCGATCTCAATTAATAATCTGCAATATTTATAGGCGGAAGTTGAAACAAATACGAGCGATCATTTGTCAACCGCCCTTTTCAATTGGCTGTAATGAAACAAGGCTCGCGTCATTGGAGATTTAGCTGCCTCGAAGGGCCTGCAATATGAGCATCCAGTCAGATATGAAGCTCGCGCGTTCATGTCCCTTCGACAAAGATAGACGCAGGTGGGCATTGAGCGACCGCACGCAGTTACTCTATTCGTTCGCCACGTGTCGTTACGGGACACGAGTGATGCGGTTTTCTACTGTGATACGAGAAGAGGGTATATGAATATGTGTTTGCGCAAGGTCGCATCGTATGTTTTCATTGCAACTTGTGTTTGGTGTACCAGATTATGTGACTATTATTACACACGCGCGTGACCACGCGCGCGAGCCACACTACCGCACACACACACAAACACACACACATAAACAGACACGCACACACAAGCTATATCAACATAAATCACACATTATCACATGTACACACGATATACTATATATTATAAATATATATAAATATATATATTGATCCTTTCCTGCTCTCAAGGGGTACGCAATAACCTCGCTTAAAACATACCTGTACATTTTGTTTTTGGCTTGCTTCGACCCCTGTACATATTCGCTTGCTTTTACCTGTCATTCTGAAGGAGTTGAGCGTATTTCGTATTCTTGACAATTTCAAATGACATCTCCCCCGCGTGTATAAGAGTATGACGTTACCTTAAGGGGCATTCCCGAAAGGGACGCTGTCGCAATGTAAGATAAAATAAAGGCAATAAACGCATACACGAGTGCAATCAAAAGCCATACTTGGTTGGTCTCTTGTTTATACTTGTGAATAGTTAAGGTGCAGTGCGCGACTCAGTTAGCCAGAGCAAAGGATCGCCGGTTATTCCTGTTTCTTTTCCACAGCTTTATCAAACTGAAGTTGGAAGTGGTTTCTCAACTTAGAGAGCAGGAATTGGGCGTTTGTTACAAACCTGCATGAGTAACAACAGTCGAAAAATCGTCGATGCCTCGCTCGCTCGCTCGCTCGCTCGCTAACTGTGTCGCGCAGTGGGCATCCGTTCACGAAATTTTAACTCTTCGCGTTCTTCTAGCTGGCATTCTACTTTTCGTTTGTCATTGTGAACGTTTATAGAGTTATTGTTGCTTAGATTCAGGCTCAGAATTATTGTAACTGATGACAAGCTGAAATGGCATAACTTTACATTGATAGTCAAAAAGGAGCCAGTTATGACAGCTTTATATCCAACCTAGGTGTTTTCTCATGATCACTTGTCTGTAACTGAAATGACTTGAAAGAAACAAATGATTTATACGGGTTGGAAAGCTTGATGCCGGTTTTACAAGAACATGCATCAATCTCCGACAACTCAGCTAGTAATTCGTACACACACACTAAAAAGACGTTTAGAAAAAAAAATACTCTAGAAAGAAGGACACATGAATTCACAAGACCCCCGAGTGATGACTATCTCTGATATCTTTCCATCGCTATAGTCAGTATAAAATCATCCGGCAGTGGGCATCGAAGGCAGAGTTTCAGCATATCTGGATGAAGCTGTATATTCTTGTTGTAGTACAACTTCACAGGCATGCACGGTCGCGGGGTGGATGAATTCATGGCGTATACGAGCTCCGAGATATTAGGACGCGTATGATCTGTAGTTATCGCTCTCTCAAAGGCCGTGAATTCTAACGTCTTCACGTTTAAATGAAAATGCTTATAAACATTTCTCTCCAAAAAAGTAATAAACGTTGTGATAAACTTGAACAGCAAAGCAGTCTTTAATTTAGAGACATTTCCGAACGAGTCTTTCCTTCTTCAAGTCTCTTCCCGAGACGTCTGTCAAACAATGTCTCTGTTGTTCAAATTGATCTCACCATCTTTACGTTGGATAGATCACTGTAAGCCACGCAACTGCTGTGACCACGTAATCACAGCACTTGCGCCGTTTTTCCCAGAAGTAAATGTTTACGTAAGTGAAGAATTTGACTACTCACTCTCTATATATTTTTTTAAATTATAAATACATGGTTAACGAAATGACACTTTGCCTGCTGGCGAGCTAAGAGGTTTTTCCACTTAAGTATTTGTCCTCGACTTAAAAGTTTTCTTTTTACCTTATTACAGTCTTGAGCGTTACGGAATATGATTGAATATATAGTGGCAGCAAAGGTAACATCGCCTTGTCACCTTTGGGCGCTCGTAAAATCGAAACTGGGAGGGCAACACCGTTTCGTACGTCACGTGCCCACGGAAGTGGAAATACCTTCTCAGTAACTATTTTCGATAGTGAGCAGGGGCCGTACACTCAAACTCGCCAGCAATATGTAAACAATGTATGACAACCGACCTACCATCAGCTTGTCGTAACTTTGTAATTCTCTCGCCTGTGCTGTTTCTGTCAGTCTAGAGTACCAAGGTAGTTCGCAGAGTATCACAGCAAAAACCCCCTAACCCCCCAAAAGCTCGTTCAAATGAGCCAAGATTGGCTGTGCCTAGAAATTGTTAGAAGTTTCGTAGGCACCATTTTGCAGACGACCAGTCGTTCTACATCATTGCATGACTGTTTCTAAAGGCTCAATGCTAACAAGAAATTACTACGGTTCATATTGGCTACAATATTTGTTTAATTATTTTCCGTATAACGACACCATGGAAAAAACAACACATCGATGTACGGATGTGGCAGTTACTGGGGCGATTATCGATAGCGTTAGTAGTTTAATTCGTTGTTGAACCGGGAAAGGTGATTCAACGTGGTATCCTGTAGACTACGAATAAAATTCATATAGCGGATCTGCAGAACCTTAACCAATCTGCTTCTGATAATCTTACTCGCTCAGTAAGAAAAGAGCACCGAGAATTGGTTCAGTACTTCTGAACGTTAGTCGTCGAGAGCATACACGGCCCTGAAAACATCCGTGACGTGGTCTGTTTAGTGTTTTATAAATCGTTGCTGTTCTGTGGTGCAGACTGTCGTAAAAGTGTTGTTTTTTGATGGAGTCACTGCGAGGAAGCAGCGGTAGCTGGGAAGAAGTAGCGGCGGAACCAAAACAATCACGTTTACCTGTTTTATGCGCCTCGCTACAAAATTTCCCTCTTCAGAAAATAACGAGAAAAATTCAACAGGAGAAACGCAATGAGGCATGAATAGCACACATACTAACAACGGGACATAAACGAGAGAATACGACAAATAAAAAAAAGCAATTGAACGTATGCGAACTAGTTTGCGATTTGCAATTTTTATTTTCGATGCATTTCGCTAAACGCAATACCGAAAAAGTGGTGCATTAAAAAGGTGAATTATTGGGAGTTATGTTCGCTATCTTGTTGGAATAAAACGTTTACCAACTAGCAAAACTTAAAAAAAACAAAAACGAAAATGAATTTTTAGTAGGAATAGATCCTTTATACAAGCTGCCAACAAATAACATTACGGATGTCCGTATTCCGAGAATCAATTCCAGCGTGACGCGTGTGATTGGGCTCGAGTTATCGCCGAGCGCTGACGGGGCACTCCTTTTGAACACATTTGGACCCTAGTACACGTAGAATGTTGACGCATCATTTGTGCCCAATACATGATGAGAGTATACTGCAGCCATACTGCGTGTCAAAAGTATGGTGACCACTGATAATGGTCGCAGCATCACTTTAAAAAAAAGAAGAAAAAAATTAGATTCTTGTTTTGTTATTACGCGAAAGAACTAAAACAAAAAAGTATCTAACCCTAACAATAAGTGTAAAGCAACAACAACCACAACAACTCATCCAGAAAGTTTCCCGAATTAAATTGGAAATATCCATCTAAAGGCCTTTTACCGCCGCAGCTATCTACCGCAGCATTGATTTAACGCTGTACAAAGTAGTTTCTCGGACTCTGTAAGCAGTTTAGAGCTTTTAATTTTTTGTTGTTCATTACACATATGTTTGGAGCTTTGCGAAGCGTATGAAATTAATGTCATGGGTGGCACTTTCTTCGTCGGGTTTGTAAACACGACGAAGGTGGCCACGTACATTTTGCACAGAAATGAACGAGCAACGTGTCTAACTCACAGCTCAAATTAAGGAGAAAAAGCAGATGGAAAGAAAAAGAGAAAGAAAGAGAGAGAGACAGACAGAGGAAGAGAGGGATTAAGATAGAGATAAAGAGTGGGAGTCATGTATTGACTAATTCTTCCTCCATGGCTGCATCACGTCAGTGCTCGTCTTTTACAGTCACTGAAAGCTCAAGAAACGCAGGGTGTGTTCAATCTTAAGCCTCTTATATTATCGTCACGCAGCCAATGGGATTGCTGCCTTTCGAGACAAGAATGCCAACGAACGAGTCAGGACGCATGCAGGAAGTGCGAAGATAGTAAGCCACACCCTCCGTCGCTTAAGCTGTCAGCGACTATACGGAGCCGCAAATTCGTCTGCTACTTGCGCAGATGAGTTGCGGTGACGTGGGAACGCCGATCTTTGATTGGCTCCGATTGGAAGGATAGTGGGTAGACCTCAATGCTAGCTGCCTCGTGGTCTACCCACTATCCTTCAATCGGAGCCAATCAGAGATCGGCGTTCCCACGTCACCGCAACTCATCTGCGCAAGTAGCAGACGAATTTGCGCTCCGTATAGCAGAGATGTTTCTCTAAAAATTCAGACGCTGCCGAGGCAAAATGACTTGTCATTCTAATGTAGCTTTCTGAAGAAACGAAACGAAGCAAGGCGTTTGTTGGTGGTTGTATTTTTTTTTCAATTACCGCCGCCGTCATGCTTGTTAAATAAAATAAAAAAAGAGCAATACTTCCTCTGTCATTTTCTTTGTGTCTTCCATTACGTTTGAGGCGACAGCAATGAAATAAATCCTTGCAGAATTAACACTCGCATAAAAAAAAGAATACTTAAAGTTTTTGCACGTAAGTATAAAGTATTCGTGTCTACCGCAATAAATTACTGCACTGATTTACGCAATGACCGAGTCACAGACACTGACATGGGATTTATATATATATATATATTTTGGATACCACCACGCATGTAGGAACCGAACGTTAAAGAAATAAATGTTGGCGACTTGAACCTGACTTTGTTTTCTTTTCCTTAAGAAAGACGTCGGGCGATTTTCGGGGCTTCTCCTACTTTCTTTTTCTTACTCACGTGCGATGACGACATAGAACTCAAGAATATAGTAGAAGTAATAAGCCGTCTGAGGCGCATAATCGTTCTTAAAATATAACAATTTTTAATAATGAATATAAAACTGTGTCACTGGAATCCAGTACGCGTTACTATACGGATATTTACTGAATTTGTTTTGTAATCGACGCGTTCGTTCATCAGCCCCCTTAAATGCCAGTGTCCCCGTACTCCGTTCCACCGTAAGATGTCCGCACCGAAGACTATAGCGAGCTGAGGTGCGTCCCTGAGCAAGTATATAGCTTGTGCGTGTAGCCTTTTCTGTCCTATACGCGACTGTTTCCCGGCTCGAGAGCTTAGCTTGACCTGTTGCTACAGCGGTATTTTGTTTTCAGCTAAGTGGCCAGTACATGGGTCACTCGGGGACTGGTGACTTCAGAGTTCCCTCAGTATTGCGTGGGGTCACCAGTTCGAAATTATGAATATAAAAAATTTCTTTCTGGCAATTACTAGAGCTTTTAAACGGTTACACTTGCTGCGCATATTATGTAGTGTGTGTAAAGTTCATATGAGTGATAGGCTAACATGTTTAGTGTTCGTGTCATGACTTAAATAAAAAGAAAATACTTCGAACGCGCTATCACGAAGACTAAAATCACTCAACGTTTTCCCGCAGTGCTTCTGTGGATGCGTTTTAAACGTCATTTGGTGTTTTTTTTTTTTTTCAGAAATACGAAGTTTTGCGACAAACACGTGTCTTAACGCCATATCCTAGACTTTCGCGCAAAACGTTTTTCGAGGATGTCAGGGGCTTTTTAACAACAATTTGAACACAAACTATTAGGGAAAAGACAACAACGATTTGAGACGTCACATGTTTTCTTCCTTCCCACAAATCTGACGGACGTGGCATCTATAGGCAGCGAAAATATTTATCTTGTTAATGTTTGCGCCATACTGTCTCAAGTCCTAGTGACATTCAATGTATTAAACCTCATCTATTATTTTTGTCTTTGTGAAGGAGCGCCAAGCCACCGCTGACTGACGATCTCTGGTCGTTAAGAGTACCTAGGTTCTGCGTTTTATGCGAAGCGTACTCCTTTGTGCTACTGATATAAACTATGAATTATTAGCAAACGCCTAAATCACCTGAAACGCAGAAACATTAAACAGGACACATAATCGAATTGTTAGCTTGTTTTTTTTTTGGGGGGGGGGGGGGTTACGGATGGTTAGGCTCGTTACCAGGAACCAAAGTGCAAAGTCGTGGAAATCAGCAGGACTAATACCCAAATCACACGGCAGCGTAAAGGTACCTTTAGCCCAGGTACCTGTCTGTAAAGGGAGCTGGAGATCGTGATCACACAGCGAATAAAGGTCCCTTTCGCTAAGGGAGGTCCTGTGTTAAACGGAGCTCGCCGAGCTCCCTTAACAGCAACAGAGAGTAGCCTCGGACCCACGAACTCAAAATAATATCACAGATGTATAAATATATCTTGTTTAATGCATTATAACAAATTGAACATATAGAAGTATCAAATTATGAAATGATTGTGAACACAAATGTGATGGAATAAATACAATAATGATGAACGCATACTCTAGCTAGCAGGTAGCAGCGGCGGCACGTGGAAAACAATGTCTGCTACGAACCAGAACGCGATGGACCACTGCGAGCTCTTTTTCGAGGTTGTAGACGAGTCGCCCGGACTCTCCCGCCCAGGACCTTTTATTCTCGTCGTCGTCCATGCCTTTCGATCGACGTGACTGGCGTAACGCGATGAGACTCCGTCGTGGCTCGTTTCTGCGGGCACTATTTAGCTACTTCACTGAGAACTTTGCAAGAAAATGGAGCTGCTAAACATAAGAAGGTCGCCCACCTCGCGATGCAAGCTCGTAAACGCAGATGACTTAGGGCCAGTGTGGTTAGACGGGTCGGACGTTTTAAAGCAAGACTCATTTAGGTGCGCCCTTAGACTTGGAGAAAAAAGTAAAGTGCCGCAAAGCAGACGGAAATAATATTTCGGTATTAAATGTGATACTTCACATAAAATATTTAAAAAATTGCGCGTCAAGCCGATTTCGAAGAATAATTACTTATCACGTGCTCCTCTCGCGGTTAAGCTGGAATGCAATCGACATCAACCTAAAGTGCTCCGTTCATTTATCGTGTGATCAAGAACGTCGTTTACTACAAGTTCCTTCAGCTAAGGGACCTAAGCTAAAGGTACCTTTACGCTGCCGTGTAGATTGGGTATAAGAGCTATAATGCGTACACCACATGCATCATTACGGGCTCTTGGATGTGTAGGCTTGCCTTGATTCTTAGGTGTGTTAATCTTAATCTCTCACTTAGTTGCAGAAAAGTATCCCATTTGATTTAAATCTGCAGTTAGCCGCACACAGCTTTTTTTTTTTTTCGTAACAACTATGGGCATTGACACCTTAAGGCCTGTTCACACATGCAGCGGAGCGCTACAAGCGTAGCGCTTACCTCGCGCTAAGCGCGTGCTGACGGGAGCGTTCGCCAGCTTTGTATCGCACCGTCAAAACTGTTGCTCATGGCAGACGATAAGTAGCTGACGGCACGTGAGGAGCGCTACATCGGCGCTTCGCCGCATGTGAGAACCGACCTAACCCCGGGTGGCGGGTTCCAACCATCTTAGCTTCACTCCACAGCTAATAAAGTTATTGTTGTTATGCGCCGATAAAGGCCCCAGAGAATTAATCGAACAAAAAAGCGTGAACATAACTGGCCACGCCTTACGTTTCCTGAGTTGTCGATGACCATTGACGATGAAGGAACGAATGGTGTAGTGATGCAGGATAATCAGGAGATCATGATGCGTTACGAAAATTTCAGTGCTCTGTGATAAGGCATGTAGGTTGTGCAACACTATTGGTTTCTTTGTGTGACTCAATAAATAATCTGAACTCTTTTTTCTTTTTTAAGTAATTTTCAATTTCGTACAAGGAACGAATCTTTATATTAGTTCGTCACTTGAAGTCTAAACAAATGAGATCCCGAATACGCCCGACCCCCGGAGCTTGAGCGGGTCTGTGATTCTAATGATATGAAAGCAAAACTGTGCAGTTCAGGCTGTGTTGTGACCAGACTGAGTTAGTTGCGTTAACGTGTGTTCACATAATCGAATTTCTTGTGTTATAACGAACATAAAATACGTTGTTTTTTTCTGTTTTGTACGCGTAATCGGTCGTACTGTATTACTACTTTTACGGGAATTTTGTGTGCGCAGTCTGTCAGGTGGTGGTATCTAAACAATGCGAATTGATTATATTCTTGTCACTCTGTAGCTCTAGCAGTAGTTTTGTATCTCAAGCCGCTACTGCCAGACACCTCCAATATTTGAGAAAGACTAACAAAATATTGTCGAGAACATACCTTATAATAAAAATTGTTTGAAAAAAAAAATAGCCCCCGTGACATTGTATACAAGCATACTTTTCCCATCAGGACATGGAAAAATAAAGGGGCGGTGTTTTGTAGCTTCATAATCTGCATTTCTGCTTGCTCAACACAAGGCTATACAATCAGCCCAGGTGCACAAACAAGTCGTATCTATATGTTAACAGACACGATCCGCTTGCTTATCGTGAGAATGGAAAAACAAATGACACATTGTAAAACTACATGCCGGAACTCCGCCCACTAGTATAACCAAGGGGCGGAATGTTTTGTCTCAAGGACGGGGGCAGGAACTGCTGGCGAAAACTAGTCTCTAGCTAAACGGCGTACTCCTTGCCTCTTATTATAAGTAGCGGCATTCTTCGAGGCGCCGAAAGCGTGATAGTGCAAGTGTTAGACCGCAAATGGCGCCGCAAGGCAGCAAAACAAACGTAAGACACCATTTCGAACGCGGCGAGAAATGCGCTTGGTCATGCATGTTGGCTGACGTTACTTCTCAAATGGCACACATCCGTCGTCTTAGCTTACGTCCAGACGCAGACGACACTACGAGCTAGTGGGACCAGTTCAGCAGCGTCAAAAGCGCAAGTCACTGGGCCTTTTCTGTCTATATGATTGTTTCAGCGATGCTAGAACACGTACAGAAGCACGACGAACACCATGATGGTGCGCTTTTGTCGCTGTCCGATTGATCCCATAAGGTCATAGCGTCAGCTGCGTCTGGACCTGAGGTTGAAATGAAGTACACTATCAAGGGATATTATAGGGAAAACTTGTGATGGCATCTTCGCTTCTTCCGTGGCAAATGCGGAAAAACGCTGTGGCGCAGGTGCGTGGAACACCATTCAAATTAAATTTGAAATAGTAGTGCCTCAACTTACTTGTGGGCCATTCGTAGTTACATTGAGCTAGAAAGTATATTGCAAATATATTGGCGATTTGACCGGCCCGACACAAGCCTACTCGACATGCGCCGATTTGTCAGGTACATTTCATAAAGTTTTGTTGAGTGTCATATCGTAATAAACCTACAGATCCGTCCGCTCTTTTACTATTGTAAATTATTTGTCTACTTAATAACCTTAGAGGTTCATTTTAGCTAAAAGAAATGGATTGTATTGCCGCGAACGTGGAATTTTAAGAAGTGCTGTTTGGATGAATTAAGGCATCTTTTTCTATCGTGCGCCATGCAGTCCACCACTTGTAGATTTAGGGAGGCGCTACTTTAAATTGCTACTGAATTTGTACGAAGTGAATGCTACCTATACCGTCGCGTTCTATACTTGCATGAGCTAAAAATAAGCTTATAGCCACGTTTACAATGCCATTGATACATTCCTAATGGTGTCACGAGTTCAAGTGATTTTTCTTGCTAAACTCGTCTGAGGAAGTGAAAACAACAACAAGAACAACAACAACAAAACAATCTAGACTGTAGTTCGTAAACACATAGGTTCTGTTAAAGCGGTGTGACGTATTCCTCATTGGTAAAAAATTGTTTCCGTTGAAATTTATTGACTGGAGCATGAACCAAGGCGATAGTTGCTTGTTAATTTAGAAGATAAGCAAAGCCTATCATGGTTTCGGCTAGTATCGCCATGGAAACATTATTACTTGCGGTAAGATTTTTACCAACACATGTTCGGTAGTAAAATAACGTGATCGAGACCACGACTTCCGTCTATACACTACTCTCTTTGCCCTCTTTTTTTAGAAAAATACGAACATTCTTTTACCGTTTATACCCTGACTTACTGTCACAGCTGTACCTGAGCGCAAGCCATGCGCTCTTTTAGACCTAAAATAACGCGTAACCCATAATGTCGAACAGTAAACAATGAATGCGACCGTAAAAAATGTCGCTGGGTCAAGCGGCGACGTCACGGGACCCTGCCGTTATGGCGAAGATTTCTCGAACTTTTTCAGCATTCTAGAGCCCAAGGGGTCCGCCTCAACGAAAGAGCTGATGTGGCGCAACGGGCTTGAAAACCGCAGTAGGCTAGACGTCAACTGGTAGGAGAAAAAAAAATAGTTCTCAAGGAAGAGCCAGTACCCCCCTTGCAACCTTGCAATTCAAGGATGAAGAAAGAATAAAACAATTAAAACTGGGACGATACAACACATCTTTCAGCTAGCAACGGACGAGTAAAAATTTCAACAGCGAGCAGCCGACTATACCCAGGAGGGAAAGGGAGGAGGAGGGAGAGAAGGGGAGATAAAAAACGCGAAGTGCAAGTCAGAGAGGGGGTTTATCTCGGATTTTAAAAATTCAACCTCAGTTTTCGTCGTTTTTCCTCCTGGGTATAGTCGGCTGCTCGCTGTTGAAATTTTTACTCGTCCGTTGCTAGCTGAAAGATGTGTTGTATCGTCCCAGTTTTAATTGTTTTATTCTTTCTTCATCCTTGAACTGAACCAACACGCTCTTCTCCCAAGCACAACCTTGCAATGTATTGCATTCAACGTCGCTTACTAGATCTATTGACGCCGTGAATTATTCAGTTTAATCAACCAATCCTACACTCTAAAAAAAAAAGAAGCTCAGACGTTTTTATTTTTAACAGGACACTGGGAGAGCCAATTCATGGAATCTACGGAGGGCACTCGGCGAATAAAAACAAACAAAAATAAAACGTTTCGACCTAAAAAAAAAAAAAAATTGCGATGTGACACCGAATTTAACATGAGCATTTATAGCGCTTGGCTCAACTTCACGCAAGAGGCCTCATTATTCGGTAAAAACGATTTTTCCGGGACTCGCCAGTTGCCAATTGCCACCCAAAAAGCAGAGAGTTGCTAATCAAATGTTCTGCATAAAAAAGAAAAAAAAACGCGAACAATATTTTGCTTGTTGTTGAGAGGCTAGAAGATGAGTCAGGGTCAAACCAACAGCACCTACAGAATAATCAAAGCCCGCGAATAACCTCCCCTACTTCCACGTGACGTCATCACACCCTGATGGTACCAATTCTCGTCAATTGTGTCCCACCCCGACGCCGAGCGTCCTTCGACGCGTTGATTGGACACGAAGCCCTGCCGAACGCCGACACAGCGCTCGCGTCCAATCTGTGTCTGCGCCGCGTCCAATCTGTGTCTGCGCTCGATCTCACACTGATGACGTCACAATTCTAGTGCAGAGGCTTTGATTATTCAACAGTCACCCAGAGCTTAAAACTTATAATTATTATGTTTTTTCTTACTTTGTATTAGGGAACCAATCACACACGCCCAATTCCTCTGCTTCTTTCTCTTCTACCCAATCAGGATCGTCATATCTCGATTCGATGCGCTACGGTCGCATTCACGTATCCGCGGCTAGTGCTTATAGACCTTTGCAAACATTGCCTTCTGCGTGCTGCCATCTTTGTTTGCTGAGCTGTGAAACGCTTCTGAGCATGCTCGTAGCTCCGCTGTGCGGTATATCAGGCGCTGCGCATGCGTCCACAGCTCAGTGACCCGGCATTTTTCACCCGGGGGATAAGCGATGCCACGGAAGACCTTTGCATCGCTTTTCCCTTGGGCGAAAAATGCTGAGTCACTGAGCTGTGGACGCATGCGCAGCGCCTGATATACCGCACAGCGGAGCTACAGCGCAAGCTCAGAAGACGTTCCACAGCCCAGCAGACAAAGATGGCAGCGCGCAGAAGGCGATTAAGCGTTAGGGAACGCCCGAAGCAGGACTGCCATTCGTCGGTCCGAGTAGATCGCTCTCTATGCGCATGCACGTCGTCGCCATGCGCCAATTCAAGACGCATTTTGAGCTCCGCGCGCGCGCAGTGTGGAACACGCAACGCTAACGCAAACGCACAGTGCTTCCGATTGCTCGTATACGCAATAATGAAACTCACTAATGTGACGCATTTTAAGGGCACTCGATTCTCGATGATTTTTAGCTGTCCATCTTCCGTGATACCTTAACTCCTTGAACAAGCACGTCTCGTTTCTTTAGTTTTAGAGAAGGATAAAATGAAGTACGCTAGGCGCTGCAGTCTAAAATCACCGCGTCGCCATATTGGACATATCTGCTATCCTCGAAGCTGCCTCCCGTCATGGGCTGCTGACCCGTAGCCAAATTTTGCACAGTCTGTGCCCTAGTTTCTAACCACGTTGTTATTTTCTTTCTTCTTAATTTACTGGCTGGCTGTGGTGGGATGAAGTGATAGAAGATTCGACTAATGGTCGCCGAACAAGTCCAGCGGATCAGTGTCGTGGGGAATCTGACATCGCTTGTGGCTTGTGATCAAGTCCCAGCGAGCTTCGTTTTGTTGGGTGCCCTGTTCATTGCAACTGCTGTCGGTGCAGGCAGTAGATTGTTAGAGCCACCATTGGCACCCCAAGGTTCATTGACTTCCTCGGAGTTCAGTGCAAGTTTATCCAGATTTTCGAGGATCATGTGTCTGAGCTGAATGTTTTATTATTGTAATCTGAAGTATGCAGTTGGATCTAATAATTACGACTGCGGCTGCTGGTTACAGGGCATCAAAGTTCGTGGCACGGATGCAATAGTATTGCTAAGAAAAATCAAACAGTTCTTGTACGCGCGCGCACGCTTTAGCATGTATTTCAATATTTATGTGTGGGGAATCCGTGTGCGGTAATGCATGGCACCTTGCACCCTTGAGTGCCAATCAAAGCTAGTGCATGTGCACTCTTCACTACTTCTGAAATGCAACGGAAAGTTTCCTCCGAGTATAGTGACATTTTCGCAGGAAGACGCTAGCGTGTTATGAGGCAAGGCAATGTTTTCCTTTCTTTGTGAAGAACAAGCAGTTATGAAGATCAACGGACGCCGGAACCGTAATTTGGAGGAGCTTAACCCCGGTTGTGATGGTTTTTTGTTCGTTTTCTTTTATTACAGCATACTGACACAAACTGCGTACTCAGGCATTTGCAGAATCGCATAATGACTCCCTGCTACATAGCGCCCGATATCTGATGTTGCCTGAAAACACACGGACCGAGTATTTTGTTTTTATCTACGGCGTTATTGAGCTCGTGAGAACGGGGGATGACCGTACAGGTTGGGACGTGCAAAGGTAATAGTAAACTAATGGGGGCACCGTGTTTGACTATAGAAGTAAATTGGTTACCGTTCAACGTTCTCCTACTTATCGTCCAAACAAGTACAACCCAAAAATTTAACCCATCCCCCCTCCCTTCAAAAAAAAAAAACATATACATTACAAATTTTTAAAATTTTGTTTAAAGATTTTAAAATGCATGAGATTTATGTAATTGATTGTAGCGGGAACAAAATGTCTAGAGCTATTGTGGAAGGGTCTTAAAGGCATGCTTACCACAGTGAACAAGGCAAAGGAAAGCCCAACTTGGCCTACGTCTTGTTTTCGGTATCATGGCTTTTACTCGGGAAACGGCCATAAGCTGTCACGATTACATTTTTGCAGGGTATAAGAAAAAAATCACAATTTTGTGGAGAAAGTAAAATGAATCAAATATATTACTTTATATCAAATTTACATAATATAAATTAAATGGATTTGATTTCAATCAGATTAATTTGATTGAAATGAGTGAAGCTAAGAAAAGTAATTCTTTATCACCGGATGTATTTTAAACACGGCAGATTGGTCGATCAGTCCGTCCGATCACTGAAAGCCACGTGGAAGAAAGAAATACTGGAAATATAGAATAGTTTAATGAACAACTTTTTATTGATGTAAACCTCGCGTACTAGAACAAAAGCAGCTTGACTTCTTTCTTAGTTATTGAGAAAGCTTTTTTTTTTGCTTTTTCTTTCGCTTTTTTGTTTGCTTGCAATATAGGACATGATGCAACTGACGAACGAAGTGGAAAGTCGAAACTTGCAATCAAATCCAAGCTAGACGCTTTGGTTTGCTTAGAGGGGCGCCGCTTTTTGTTCGGGCTTAGCCTGCTATAAATCTTTTCCGCTTCATGATTCTTCTAATAAAATAGAAAATAGAGAATGCATATAGAAAGCATCAATCGAAAGAAAAACATTAAGTAACAAATATTGGGGAGATTATTTTTTTTTGGCGAGAAAGATTTGATTTAAATCGTTATAATAACACCACCGTGATTTAAATCAAGATTTAAATCATAATTGAATTCTCTTCATTTTTATTTTACACCCTGAATGACTTCTGTATAATATTCTCAATTGCAACACTGTTGCCACATTCCAATGTCTTTATTTTTGCTTTTGCTTAGAATTATTTTAATTTACTACCACCCAGTCTTCTACGGTATGCCAGCTATATTAAATTACGTATAATCAATTATTTTAAGGAGTAATGTTCAAATTGCTTTACTACTTCATAATTTCAGCGACTTGGGGCGAATCTTGAGATAGGTTTGTGTGATTATGTGACTAAACAACTGCCCACCGTCCAGAAAAAAAAAAAAGAAGAAATCTATGAATGTCTTGCGCGACAAAATTGTTTGCACCCTCTCAGTATGCGTATTGCAGTCATTTAAAATAGTCATACAAAAATAAGGCACCCCATGATTCTATTATAACATATAGTAAAGCAATCAGGAAACTGACAGTTACTTCTTGGAGTAACGTTGAATTCATTTGGGTGCCAAGTACTCAAACAATCCAATCAAAAAAGTTTCATACCGAAAAGAATGAAAGAAATTGCTTTTTTTTAAATTTTGTAGAAGACTGATTAATATAAGCTACATTGTGTGTACAAATTTTAACTTTCTTCTGAATTATTAAGCACTCCAATTGTACCAATCTATTTAGCATGCGTGGTGTCGTTCTGGTATAGTCGTCGTGTTTGCAGGAGTTCATTTTGTTTACCGTGCATTTGTCGTGATGTACGTTTGTTTGCATTTTTAAGTGTGGCTTGCGCAGATGAGCTGCGCTATTTCATTCTGATTAAATTCAGTTGTCAATAATCTACTGGCTTATTGTTTTGCCGATTGCAAATTAGCATTTTGCTGCGAAGGAGCAGAAGCCCTATCTACGTTGTGTAGGTTAGCACCTCTACAAGATAAATGAAATAATAAATAAAATAAATAAAAAATAATAACCCCAAAACACAACGTAGAACGCTTATGCGCACGAATGATTGACTTCACCTTTTCAGAGAAAGATAATTCAAACATGCGGATCCTTTTCGGTATGTTTTTTGTTTTGTTTTTTGCATTGAATAGTACCTGCAATGGCAAGAGTGCTTTGGTCAAGCTTCCAGAGCGAGTGCTAAGCCAGTGGTTAAACTGTAGTAGTATATTATATCATACTGTTTGCATATATGAAGTCGTATACATAAAGGGTTCCGCAAATGTAGCATGTTTATCCTAAGATTCATACTTTTGGACACCGAGGTATCAGCCATCAACGAAACCGCCTGACGTAGGACAAACAACTTGGAGCAAGGTGAGTGATAGTACAACCAGGCTTGAATTTTAGTTTTTGTGGGAAGAAATTACGATGAAACATTGTCAAGAACCGTAAGAAAGCATCACATTGAAGTACGCGTCAGAATGGCCGGATAAAACGGAACTCGCTACACGTTCAGGGCCTCTCAGGTATTCAGAAAACATCATTGTCATGCAAGCAGACAAAGTTGTCTGAAGAAAGTAGTACATACTTTGGCAATAGGTTCGAAAGTGTAAAGTGAAGGTATTGTCTATTTTTCTTTTAAATTACTTTTTCCTTCTTGAGCAGCAGCGCACATAAAATAAGAAAAAAAGACAATTTATAAAGAAAAAGGAGGCATGTTAGAGAGAAATTGAGGTACATAATAAAATGATGCTGCTGCAACAAATAAAAGAACAATAACTGTGGGTGGTTATTTTTCGGACTTGACTTAAACAAATTTTTTCTGCCGTCTAGCAAGATAAGATGAAGCTCCGGCTTACCAAAAAAGTCTGCTGCCTTGACGCACGCGAAGTCGCGTCGAAGTACCAAATTTGTTAGCAAACTGAAATCAGTCTGTTCGTATAAATACAAAACAAAAATCTGTCTTTCCGGAGGCATCCAGTGATACAAAGATAAGTGCCACTGATCTTGTAAAAGTCTTTATGAGCTTTGCAAATGAAAAATATTGAATTGCCTGTATCGCCCTAAGCTCAATGTTCAATAAACTTTAATTTATAACATGTTGAAGCACTTGAAATACTGTCGCACGCAAAGGAAGCGTTATGGCGGAACACGAAAAAGCGTCTTGGGCAGTTTAAAGGGATACTATAACAAAATTTCGGCGCTCATTTTTTGGTCTATATCTGTTCAAAGGTGCAGTATCACATCGAACATACCAATATCTTGTTATAAAGGTCTCGAAAAGGAATTTTAAAACGAATTAAACGATTAGCAAATGACACTCTGGTGGATATCGCTAAAGCCTCGTTTGTAATGCCCGTCTAGGAACCTTGACAGCTAGTGACGGTGAGTGTCTCGAACCATGCGTTCTAGCATGTGCAGCGTGCGCGTGAACGTAGCGTTGGCAAGCTTGTAATTGCACGCACTTTCCCGCACGAGCAGAGACATGGCGGCCGCCAGATGCCCTGCTTGCAATCGTTTTGTCGACGTCAGTTTCACCGCAGCTTTGCTCATCCCGAGACAGGCTACGTCACGATTGCGCCGGGTGTCACGTGCTCTCCGCTGGCTGCTCTACGAACGCTTGCCTGAGTGGGCCGTTTATGACGAAAAATACAGTCATCAGGCTCCAAATGCAAACCTGCGATTGTCATTTACGGATATGGTGTGTCAGTTTCAGCCTATTTCTGAACCTGCGGGTATAATCCAAAATTCGTTGAAGTGTCCATTTAAGGGGATATAGCTTCATCTATATATTTTTGCGAATTTCTACAAATACTTGGGTCAATTTCAACGATCATGAAGCCGTTTTTGAACCCCCACCCTGCTCTCCTCTCTTCCCCGAAAAACACTTCGCAAAGAGGCACGGAGATTGTCGGCGAATATTCTGGAGGTTGGTTTTCGTAACCTATTCTTAACAGCATGAAAAGAAAAAAAAAACCACTCCGGATGAAGTTTTTACAAGGGTTGGGGAAGTACGGTACGATATACGTCGCAGTAGGCTTTATCAGATAGCGGAGCGAGTCGCTGTCGCATTCAGCTTAATAGAAACATTTTCATATAGCTCTTATTCACATCACCATGAACGCTTCGTTGTCGTTGCAAATAGCGTTAATTTGTTTGTATCGAAACGTCTCCCATGCGGTGCACCGCAAGAACATAATTTTAATGCGCTCCACTTCGCTAATAAAATTGGACCTCGTCACGCTACCACAACTCCTCGGCACATTTTTGTTTCAAACACTAGGCGCCAGTAATTTAACCGAAAATGAGCCGCGATGTTATGTCTTTCGCATATTCGAAACACGAGTGAACCATTGCCGTTTAAGGTGTCCCTTGTAATGTTATATTTACGAGGGGCGTTCATAAACTTTGTATAATTGTCACGAAGGAATAGAGATTCAGCAATCAAACTCGAGCAGGAGTTGACACTTTCTCTACTTGTTCGCCACCAAAAGTTACCCACTTTTTCCAGCGATGCACCACATGTCGGAAGCCATTGTTATAGAACTCCTCGTTTTGAGTGTTCAGGAATCGCTCCACTTCAGCAATCACTTGGTCGCGGTTTTTGAAATGCTTTCTTCTTATTTGGCCACACTGGAAGCGTCTGCGCCATTTAACCAAAGTGTCATAAACTGGGGCGTTGTCCCCGGACAACGCTCCTAGATTGGAATGAATATCCTT
Source organism: Ixodes ricinus (assembly GCA_037355805.1). Taxonomy (NCBI): domain Eukaryota; kingdom Metazoa; phylum Arthropoda; class Arachnida; order Ixodida; family Ixodidae; genus Ixodes; species Ixodes ricinus. The sequence continues at coordinate 63,647 of JAZHYW010004714.1, forward strand.
GGCATTGCTTCCCTTCAAATGAAAACAACGGATCACTGCGTGTGCTTGTTACCGATGGGCGGTGCCAATTTTGGTTCGACTCCCTAGCGGCGTTCCGAGCTACTATAGCATGCGATGTTTATACTGTGCGGAAACTAGAGGGACGCGCGCTCATGTTGATGCCTGTTTTGTTCCGTTTTTTTCAATTTTTTTGTGCCGATAATACGAACTTTATGAACGCCCCTCGTACTGTTCTTGTTGATAAACTTGTAGAGCAAGAGTTACACAAGTAGGACGGCACGTAATATAGGTGGCGATTTGTTTGCATTGCTATTGCAGTCACCGGTACAACATTCAAAATACTGTTAACCTGAGACAGTGGACATACAAAAAATACGTCGGACAACAGAAAGTCCAGAAACAGTTCTCGCTACTATCGATCACCCTTCTGTTTTAATTTAGCTGTGGTTGAAGATGTGAAATAGGGCAACTGAAACAATAATCCATTATCGAATGAACGCGCAACAAACACCGTAGCTCACCTCTGGCTTGAATATTTTATGAATAAGCTGCGAGTGTACAGTTATCAACAAAACGAAAAGATCAGCGGAGCGCTTGGCCTCGCTAGAGTAACTGTATAGGCGCGAGGCCACGCGTTCCGCTGGTCCATTAATTTTGGTTGAACACTGTACGTTCATGTGAGCCCCATTTACATGTTCTACGAGGATTTGCTAGGGTAGCACTCTCGTGAAAAGTACGCCAATGATCTCGTTAGTGAGGCACGAATTAAAGCACACACAGTTCTAATCTAAGGATTAGCATAAGTGCCATATTTCCACCATCGAGCGATCAAGGTTAGCCATGCGTGCCGTGGTTTTCTCTCCAGACTTACTGTCTTCTGTCGGGTCCAGTAAAGTGCACGCAAGGGCAAAGATAGAGATAGTTTCATATTGAAAAACTAGAGCACTACATGACGGTTATACGATTCATGGTAAACCATCTGATTTCCGACAGAAATCAAGCTAAATACCAAAAACACACTGACAAGACGCATCCTCTATAGATATAAACTAATAAGTATCCGTTGGCATTTTCATGGTGCTGAGACTAGTAAAAATGCAGATGAGCCTACGACAAAGTCGAACTCAAAATATCCCTAGATCATTGTGAGTGGCTACAAAAATTGCTATACGAAATGGATATACAGGCCGAAAAAACAAGTTATACTTCGTTTGCGGATGTCTCACCGGAGATTTCTACAATTGTCTCTCTCAAGTGCTTTGCGGAAAAGTCGGCGTTCCCGATTTTTTTTTTATAGTGTGCAAAGTAAGAATTAGAAGTAGAGGAAAAAGAAAGGAAATTGCACGAAATGTTGGAGAATTTTATGATCGAGAAAAATACCTTCTTAAACATGTTACAGATACCCCGCTTTTTTTTCTCCGAAATCTCTGATTCTTATTAAATATCCAGACACAAATTAATGTAATAACGTCACTAACTGCTCAATCGGTCTGTAATTATTCGCTTTGGATATGCGGGGGTTCTCGCGTTCTCTGCGAAAACTTGCGAATAAAAACCCTTTTCGAGGTTAGACCCACATATGATGGGAACAAGTGCTGACAAAAGGTATCTGAAACAAAAAAAAAAAATCTTAAGGAGCCGGTGGATATTTTATAACGGGAATTACTAAACTTATGAGTAGGAAGCCAATTTCTTGCTACGGACCATTGGAACCCCCAGGATCTGCAGCGTTATCTTTTTTTTTTTTTAGATAAATCAAAGCATGTATTACAAAATTTACGAAGGAAGCATAATCACAAAGCAGTACCCCCAAAAAAAGTTTCTCGTTACCGCAAAATTGAGTGACGGTTTTGCAGTGTAGAAAATCGTCGCCTTGTCAGACCCATAAGAAAATGTCTGTACTCATTTTCACCTAAAAAAATCGCAGTTAAAAAGAAGCACCGCATTGTAAAAAGCAATATCGCTTTAACCACATTATGGGGTGAATTAAAATCCTTCACTGTGCAGTTAATATCAGTTATTTGTGATTTTCAAATGCAAAATAAAGAAACATCGTTTTCTCTCTGAAAATTACACATCTAAGAACTACCTCGCGCAACTTGCGAACTATGGGCAAAACGTGTTTGTTCTCGAGGTGACGGCAAGTATAGTATAAGACAACATGCTTTCGAAAGCTATTATTGCTCACATTCCCGAAGGCTGCATTCATGCGATTCCGGAAGACACGCGAACTATATCGAACTGATTGATCTCCCTGCTCACAGTGAAATTGTTGCTTTTAAAATCTGATCGAATAACTAAACAGCCTCCTTCGAAGGGGATGACCAGATGTAGGCTAGACTTGGAAAATGTGTTGCATTATACAAACTCTTTATTTCAGTAGGATACAAAGTACATCAGCAAGCTTTTTTGAACGGTGAAAATTCAGATAGGCATGAGAACGGCAGATGGAATTTTTAGAACTTTTCGTTTAGCCCACTGTAAACACCAATAACGGAAACCACAACTAGAGAGTTAACATTTATGCAAAAATCTAGTATTAAAAGATATTGGTGAAACATTAATTGGATCAATGTGATATTGTCTAAAAACGTTTAGCGTGAACCATCAAAAGAAAAAGTTTAGCTTAGTTGCAGCCTGAAGTCACACTATGTAATGCTTTACACCGTATCCTTTGTCACGACGCTGGGAAAATATTTCATACACTCTAAAAAGCCCGTGCGTCTGCTTTCCCGCACAACACTCGGAGAGCCAATCCCCGCAACTTACGGAGGCAGCTCAGCGAATGACGATGCCAAAACATATGTTTAGACCAAGAAACGCAATCTGAGCTGTGATATTAAGCAATGCAAGTGTGTCGTTTTGCATTGCTTAATGTCACAACTCAGACTGCGCATTTTGGTCTAAACATATGTTTCGGCATCGTCATTCGCTGAGCTGCCTCAGTAAGTTGCGGTGATTGGCTTTCCGACTGTTGTGCGGGAAAGTAGATGCACGGGATTGTTTTCGAGTGTATTCTTCGAATATGTACCTACGTAATGATAACGGGTCTAAGAAAAATAATCGATGCTACGCATGATTTTATTTATGCAAGATATCCAGTTAAACTGAGGGGCGCGATTGCCTTCGAAGAATTGGCTTATTTACGCTAGATTCTGGATTTGCTAAGAAATCGAGTTTTAGACAACTGTATAGTCATTTAGCAAGAAGGTAAGACAATTAACTGATGATTTAGGCTAGACTAGAAAACAATATACTTCGACCGTCCCGTAAAGTTGGATTACAATTAATGTAGGTTTCAAACAAAGGCACTATAGCGATAATTTGGAAGTTGTATCAGGCAGTAGTATAATTAACGCCACGTTCTTCGCTTAGCTTTTTTTTTTTTGTAATTTAAATTGGGTTAAGCCATTACGTACGCGGCTTAGTGTTTTAAGAGACTGAAGAGACGTAAAATCTGATACAAACATCTGTGTAGCCGGGAACTTTGTTAAAAAAAGAAGAAAAAAACAGCAACTAAAAACAAGAACAGGGTACTGAGTGGGAAACAAAAAGTGCCAGCAAACGTTGGCACTCCTTGATGCATCAAAAACTGCATAATGGGGAAACACACTTGACTGGAATCAAGTCACCCCTGCGAGCAATAACGCTACAACACTTCAATGGGGCCCATGTGATGTCATTCCCTAAGGTGGAAGGGCCCCCACTTGCACCATGGCTACGCCACGGTACACTAAATGTGAGACAGAGAAGCCTGCCTTGAAAATCAGCGACGGCGAGGCATGCCAAGAAGCATCGGCCCCGCGTGTCGTATGCGCGATGCGTTCTCGATGTGGGAAGAAAACGGTTGCGATCTGCGTTTGTTCGCTCAACAGTCGTTCTCCGCTAACTTTGCGTCGGGAAGCGCGCGAGGGCTCCCGGGTGGCCGGTTTCCCGGGCGCTCCTTTCGAGACTGGGGGCGCGGAGGAGGTCACCCGCGAGTCCCTTTCTTATCCGGCCTCCTCTTCCGACAGGAAAGGCGTCTTCGCGGCGGAGTATCGCCTCCGACGTAGGCGGCGCCGGCATTGGACGATGACGGCCAGGGACCTAACAACAAGGAGCTTCTGCACTGAATCTGAGCAGTGCGCATCGATCGAGCACGGAGGTGGAGCCTGGGGCCCGTACTGGCCCGGGCCCGGCTCCGGCGGGCAACCCTTTTGAGCCGCCCATTGGCAGAGACAGTGGCGGCCACGCCTTTCGCTCTGACACCGCTCACGGGACGCAGTACTTTGAGCTTTTTTGCTTGACGCCCCCCCCCCCCCCCTCACGGCTCCCCCCTTTCCGCTCTTCCTTCTATCTTACAAGCACACAAAACACACATACACACAGACACAAGCGCGCGCACGCACACACAGACTCCTTTTATGAAACTGGCAGGTTTTGTTTCCACCGTTAATCAAGGCCTTCTTCCATGCGTCTTCACGGGAGGGGGGCCCAAGGACGTACGGGTCGATTCCAAGATGGCCACCTGGCGTTTGTTCGGCGGACAAGGACTCGCATATGAAGCGTGAAGGAAGGAATAAAGGTTGCTAGGAAATAAAATGCGAAGAAAAGCTTGGTACTCTCTGGTACTCTGTGTGCTTGTGTGTGTGTGTGTTTTTTTTTTCATGTGGCATTGTATGAGAAGACAGACGCAAAACAGGTGAGAAAAAGAAACACCCAGGAGGAAGGAAAAGAGTAACGTCGTACAGAGGTAAGATTTTCTATTTGCCTTTACCAACTACGTAAGTGTATTGTGTTGCGCAAACTCGTAGGTCGAAATAGTGTGCGGTAGATAAGCGACTGGGAGTTCCAAAACATTTATGGTGTTAGCGATTGTAGGTAACTCGTTTACGGGGTTAGGTTACGCACTTCTGCTTTTCTTTCTTCTGGGTAGTCACCTGTTATCAGAGAAGGTGGAAAAACAAAACTAAATCCGGGCATCCCCTTTTGCCTTCCACAATCGCTCCGCAACATTGTCCTCGTTAACGTGTGTCCTAGAAAGGTTATAAAAGAATATACCCGTCTTTGAAGATACTGGAACAATGTAGGCGAACTGCTGGAAGTCCAACATATAAAGCCGGAAACATATTGATTTATGGCGAATTCCACCGGTCGTTGTGGAGCGCACCGGGATCAGTAGACCAGATCCGAGATTGATCACGCGATCCGAACGGAGTCGCTCCGCCTCCAGATCCCCACTGAAACATGAGCACTCCTCCGGGATCGCTGGATGCCTTCCCGTCATTCACCTTCCCGGGAATCCCCTTCCCGCGGTCCCGGATCTCGAAGCACATGTTTTCGCAGTCATGGCGCTAACAACACTTGCTCAACGCACGAGCGAAGTTAATCATGATGTAAAAGGTGCGTGTCGATATGTGATGTGCATCAGCGTAGCCCACTTGCCTCATCATCGGAATACTCGTGAACGGTGTCCAAGTGCGTACGGCTCGAGTTTCGGCCTCTTCTGCGGAGGTCCGAAAAGGCAGTCGAATTCGTGCGGGACATAAAGGCAATCCTCGTCGTCGCTGCTACTCGAGTCGCTGCTGCTGGAGGAGCTGGTCGAGCAACTTGACGACGAACTGTCATCAAGCAACAGTATCAGTAGCAGCAGTAAATCGGACGGCACTTCGCGAGCGGCCATTACGAATTCTTCTGAGGCGAGATGCTCGACGAGAAACGAAGTCACGCGTGCGCGCCGAGGGCTAGCCATGCTGGTTTCCGGTCGAATCCGCCGAAATCGGCGGAGCGACTTTTCTCGGATCCGGATCGAGATCTGGAGTGGGAGCTGATCCAAAAGGATGAGTGGAACGCGTCCGTCTTGGTCCCGATCGCCCAGTGAAATAGGCGTGCACCAGAATTGTCGATCCCGGCGCGCTCCGAAACGACAAATGGAATTCGCCATCAGGGAGAAAAAAAAAAAAAAGGAGATATGCACAAACGCAACAACCAGCCTGTTTGTATTTTTTTTGTACCACCGTGTCTGTCTATATACGTATTCATACTAGATTGCAGAATTACACTCTAAAAAAAGCCCGTGGTCTGCTCTCCCGCACAACACTCGGAGAGCCAATCACCGCAACTTACGGAGGCAGCTCAGCGAATGACGATGTCGAAACGTATGTTTAGACCAAAACACGCAGTCTGAGTTGTGACATTAAGCAATGCAAGCGTGACGTTTTGCATTGCTTAATGTCACAACTCAGACTGCGTTTTTGGTCAAAACATATGTTTCGGCATCGTCATTCGCTGAGGTGCCTCCGTAAGTTGCGTGATTGGCTCTCCAAGTGTTGTGCGGGAAAGCAGACGCATGGGAATTTTTTTAGAGTGTAGGACCGATAGCCGCGTTTTTTTCGAAATGCAGATAGCCGGGGTTTAAATTCTCGGCTGAAACTAGCTTGACTGTGGAATATGATGTCAATTAATTCATAAATTAAAAGCAAATATCACACAACGTCCATTTCAAAAGAAACGAAAAAAAAATCCCGGCGACGAGTATGAAAATTCGCTAACAGTAACAATAATAATCCCTGGAGCAGTGCAACAAGGGGGACAAAGGACCAACAAATCTCCAAAAACAGCTATGTGACTGGTATGCGACTGAAAAAATCCGCCTGGTTATGGTATCAAACCAGGGACCTCTATATTCCCAGTGGAGCGCTCTACCAACTGAGCTAACCAGGAACTAGACGTTAGTAGAGCAGACGGGTTTTAACATCTGCCACCAGTCTAACACCAGCAAGGGTGGACGGCCTGCATTTTAAGGTTCATATGGCCTTGACTTCATAGTTCATATATACAAACAGGAGCGAAACAATCTACTACAGTATAGAATCTCCCTATTTATCAAAAAGAGTACAGCAGTGCGAGCTGGCTACTTTGGCGAGCGATGAGATGCACGGGTTAAATGCACTGACAGCGAGGCCAGAGGCTCATTCATTGATTTTAGAAAGAGCTCCTTTTCGTGTTTACTAGCATGCGCGTCAAGCACTCACTCGAGAGCTTTATACTTTGGCCACCACGAGCATTATGAGTTTTTATTTAACAGTGGTGAATCAGCACGAAACCTCCACTAAACATAATTACATTTTGGACGCTTGATGCCGCTTGCTTAACTATAGAGCGCGGATACTTAGTTTTATATTGAATCAAAGAGAAGCAAAATAATTAAACCGAAGCTCCAGGTGTAGTCCGTTTGATGTTGAGGACGTAAGAGATGGTGCGACCCATTTCGTGCTTAGGTAAAAAAGTTCTGTTTATTCTCGTGCCGTCGGGCTCGTGCTGCCTACTTATATCAAAATCTGGACAAAGGTTCTGGCTATCGTCTTGGCAGTGATGTCAGCCAGGTGAGTAGCTTGGGGTCACCCGGTGTAGCGGTCGACGCAAGTCAGGATGCACGCGAAGTGTCGGCACGATGGCAAGGGGCCCACGAGATCGAAATGAGCATGTTGGAACCGTGGAGCAGGGGCACGGAACGGAATCAGGGGCGTGACGGTGTGTCGTCTCACCTTAGAACGCTGACATTGAAGGAGGCTCCTGGCTGCCTTCAATGTCAGCGAGCACGACGGCACTAGAGTAAACAAAACGTTTTCACCGAATCTTGGAGCCGGTGACACCCTATCTTGTTCTAAACAACGAACCCGCTACCCCAGGCTGTGAGTGTGACAGTTTTGACCTCAAATGAAGTCAGACCGGAACAAGAAGTGCTTACAGTTGGCATTGTCCATCATTACTCGGGCAGAAAACGCCTGCCCCCCCCCCCTCCCTTTTCCAAAAGAAAAAGAAAAAAGTTTGGGTTTGCGGAAATGTATTAGAGATATTAATCAGCGAGTACCACATCATCCCTGCTATGGGGCGTGCTGGGTGCATTCCCCAAATATATATATATATATATATATATATATATATATATATATATATATATATATATATATATATCTTTTTTTAGTTTACGTAGTTGAAGGCACTTTGCTAAACTCCCGGCTCCGATTATCTAAACCAGAGAAATTAAGTAAAAATACGGGTTTAAACACAGCAGTGGTCAAATGTAACTAAAGTTTCCGAGGCATGCCGTCAGAAAGTTTCAAAGGCTTTCACGCCGAACGCCTCAGAAGGCAAAGAAAGCGACGAAGGCAAGTTCCCGATTAGCCGCGAGTCTGTAAACGGCAAAATTGATTTATCTCATGGTGTAATAAGGTAACCTTGGACCACCGTGATTACCTTATTACCTTTGCGTCTGTATAGTTGAGACGATCGAGTTTTATAGGGTAAGAACCTCCTGGAACCTGCAATTCATTTTCGGCGCGTCGCACCAGTCCCCTTCACCGGGAACCAGGACGGCAGGGAAGAGCTTCTACGGACGCCCCTCTAGATTCGATTAGCTGCCAGAGCAACACGATGTGCGGACGCAGTCCGCGGGCCGCGTTTGTTCCAGGAGGAAATTAAGGGGATTCTTTGCGGAGCGCCTTCCGGTCTTATCTCGAAACGCGCCGGGAAGCTAGAAGGATGCGGAGGAGTTACTGTCGAGAGCCCGCAGCATTGAAACCCCGTGACGTTTTTAGAATCGAAGGCGGTTCTCCGAGCTTATCGCTCAAAGAACTCCCCAATTTGCCCACAGAACGACTACGCTCAGCACAGATTGGGAGGATTCACGTGTTTGTGCGCCAGTCGCCTGCCTTCAACCGCGTTGAGAGGAATTCGCAACACGAGGAAGAGGTGGAGTTGAGGGGACACAGGGAGCCTCTGGACTTAACCCACATTTTCATGAGCTTAAGGCGAATCTGATCCAGGAGCGTATTATAGTCACCGATTTAGAGGATGAAGACAAGCAGTAGCTCACACGGAAGGGTAACTTCCGCCACGTTGTCATTCCCCTATTCCCCTTGGTATTAAATTGTAGCCTAAAACCGACAACGGTATCGGACAGTCACTTTACAAAACTTGCACCCTGTTCAACGCAAAAAAAGAAAGAAAAAAGCTTAAGTCGAACAATTTTGATAGCGTCTTTGCATACTAAGGTAGCAGCACATAAAAGAGCACAGTGGTCACACAGGAAGCACTCGATGCTAAGCGACCCCTATCGCTGCATAAAAAAAAAAAGCGAAATATAGTAGTTTAGTATAGTACACCCTAATAAATGCCTGCGCGTCTACTTACTCTCAAAACATCCCGAAGAGGCCAATCTCTGCGATCTAGGAAATCAGCTCAGCGAATGATGAGGCGGAACATCTGTTTGGACCTCAAAATTAAGTCTGCGCTGTGAGATTACGCAATTCGAGCATGACGCTTTGCATTGCGTAATGCAACAGCGCAGACTTCATTTTTAGGTCTAAACGGGTGTTCCGCCTCATCATTTGCAGACCGGATTTTCGAGATCGCAGAGATTGGCTCTTTGAGTGTTTTGCGGGTAAGGAGACGCGCAGGCATTTCTTAGAGTGTAACTAGCTTTTATAATTTTGACCGGCTATCTATTCATTTATACTGCGAAGTGCGCAGATTAAGCGGCTTACAGAACGGGGCTCATGTTTAAATGTCCACAATGTATATAGAGTCACGTGTTTGTTAAGAGTGCAAAGAGTACACTGTGGTTCACTCCGCCGTCCGATAGTGAACCGGCGTAATCGTAATCGTCAGAGGCCAAGTCGAACGCACGGCGCCCCCTGCAACGTCAAAGTCGAGAGTCCCGCGTCGAAGGCGGAGGGGATGCTGCGGCGGTCCTCTAACCACAAACGGGAGAGTGTGCGAGTATTGTTGACAACTTAGTGGTTTTCCCGCTGCGTTTCGGTGTCGTCTAGCGGGAGAAATGACCGTTTTGTGGGTGGCGCTTTTGTTAAGATGTTTTTAAGTCAAATTCCCGTTTGTTTCTGGAAGTCTCAAATGTTTTATAGTTTCCATTTATCGGTCATTAATAGCTTAAGTTCAGTGCTAAGTTTGGTAAGTTCGAATCAAATAGAAAGGGTCGTCATCTTTGCTTACTATCAGCAAAGTTGTTGTCAGTCAGAGTAACGATCGCGACGCCAGCGATATATTACGATGCCAGACATTGGACCATGATTTTGAACTGATTTGGGCGTAAATGTATGAATACATCTTCCAAGTCTGCCAGATGAAATGAGTTCAATAAAGTGTGTACAAAAATAAAAAAGAGAGAAAAAAAAGGGGGGGGTTGCTATAGGATCGTTAACTTCGAGTCTGGTCACTGAAAGTTCTAAGCGACGTCAGATGAATCCCATACTTCTACTACAAAACAAAACTTACCGCAAGACGTGTACTTTTGGTCGCCAAAGCTTTAAACTGCCACAAAATGCTGCAGAACAAAAAAAAAAAACAAAAAAGAAAGGACAATAGAAGTGTACGTTGGCAGGTATAGGAGCGGGAGCATCGTTATGTGCATGGAAGCGGTCAGTCAAAACCGACATTCCTTTGGAGGCTTTATAGACTGTCTCTCAACTAAATATAGCAGCAAGTCTTGCCTGGCGTCTTTAATTTCACAGCTTTTAGAAATCGTTCGAATTTCTTATTACGGTTTTTGTTTTAATTTCTGAGTTGGTAACACTTGACGCGTGTAGAGTACGTCCGTCTCGCCTTAATGGCGCGACAACCCAAGGGGTCAGTGCAGTGTGTCGCACGCAAAATTTCGATATATTCGAATCCGTGATTCAACCTTCAGAGTGTGTATGAAATCTAATTCTTTTCCTATTTGCGACCACACATCTCGGCGAAAATTGTAATTCCTGAACTGCTTAAACGACCCGCAGAGTTGAGCTTTATTTTTGTTTTAAAATAAATGCCTCAGTCAGGTTTGAGCTGTCAAACGACAGTTTGCTCCTGAGATTGGTGATCGAAGAGAGTTGCCTGTGAACCAGCCACCGGAATTTCCACAGAAATAGAAGTTGCTCTATAGCCTCCTGCAATCATTTATAACCATTTAGGATCCTCAGTAGTGATATAAACTAGGTTAGGGAAACCATTATGAGCCAGAAACGCTTTATTTATCAAACCTAACTCCTTCGGTTATATTTAGGACTCTACGCCTGCAAAAAACTGAAGTGAGTGCTAAAAAAAAAAAAAAAGCTTGATATATTCTATAGGGAGCACAGGTTGTGTCGTGCATACATGATGTGTTCGTTAAGGCTGGTTCATACATTTCAGTTTTAGTGTGATTGACTGCGTTGTAACCGCTCGAAACCGCATATTGGTCATGCTTGGTTACGAGGAGCTCTGCGTGATTTCGAATCCGTTGCACGCACGGCATACTCGTGTACTCCCCGGGTATATTAGAATAATCGAGACGAGTTTAAATTTATTCAGTGGTGGAGTGTGTTAGGAGCACGCTTTAAGGGGAAGTTTTCATGCGTTCTGCTACTTCCGAGAATGCGTGTAGCGCCTTGAGTACTTTGGGCTGTTTGATTGCTAGGGCCCAGGGGCCCTTTCGAGGAACCAGCACCACGAGCTCGCCGTGCTGGTGGTACCCTTTAGAATGTAGGGGTTTAGCGTCAACTGTGCTAGCCTAGCGTGTGTCGTGGACATCCTTGGTTGGCATGGGAAGGCCGCGCGAGCTATGCCTGAAACGCATGGAGTGCTCCATCCAAGGGACCCACGCTCGCTTTGCCTTATTAGAGAGCTTCGATTGAAGGGAGGGTCCATCTCTAACCCTTGGGAGCGTTTGCAATTTAATGGTGGACACCTCCTGCGCTGATCCGTCGGAAGCGCGGAATGAGCTGCGTTTTGGAGAGGCGAGGAGGAAAGCAGGAGGAATGGCGGAGCCGTTTGCAGACGGTGAAAGCTTTCGTCACCTTCTCGCAGCTTGTATTGCAAATGCGGCTCGTAAACGACGCGACTGGTATCGAGCAGTTGGTAACTCTCTGTACCACAGGTTCTCCACGCCTTATATGGGAGTGACGTCAGGCGTGGCCGTATAGGCGGTGACGTCAGATTGGGTGACCCTTCGACTGATGCTGAAGTGTCTCACGCATGCGGGCGGTAACGTCAGCAATGTCACGCGATCGCGAGGGAGGACGTTTATCACGTCCGATACGCTATCGATTAGGGAATTTTCGAAGACCGTAGACAGTTTTTCCCTCACCGCTACGCTTTCCGCAACGATGACGCCGGTACTGCGCACTCATCCCGCTAGCGTTGTCTATGGGCAGTTCCGTAACTGAGCTAATCTAGTAACGTTGGTTATGATCCGCCTGGTGACGTCATTAGGGAACCGGCCGTGCGCACGGACGGTTGCTCGCTCTACCACAGACTCCCGTGAGTCATTTTTACTCCAGCTGTTTTGTTTTTGCGCTCCCGTTCGCCTCCACCGCGTGGCGCCGAGCAAAGGCGTCGTGCTGCGGATCTCTATAGGTCCAGAGTTCGAGTTCCGCTGCTCCGTTCGGTAAATCTCGCTGATTACGACTGATTATGCAGAATTAGGATGACATATAATTAATTATAGTAAAGGATGCATTTTATATGCTGTTTTATGGTTATGCATTGCCTGCTACAGACAATGTAGGCTTTATGTTCCCTTAACCTGCTCGTAACGGTTTTTCGTTCCGCTCGAGCGTAACGCATTTCGCGTGAAATACAGCCCTTCAACACATTCTTTGTTAAACTATTATTGATGCGGCCGAGAAAAGGCAAGACCATTTCTCTGATTCTGCTAAAAGAAGCTTCTGTCACACCGACGAAGTATATAGTCACCCATAATCTAAAGTTATTTTATGCCACATCTGCGACCGTGTTTCTTTGACGCAAACTACCAACTACGTTTGACATTCGTTCGTCGCCTTTGGAGGCACTCCAAGCGATGTCCACTTTAGAGCGGATGACAACTTATCAGGTCACTCACTTTGCATACTCCCCGCGTGATCCGTTGCTCGTCGCGATTACGAGGGGTCGCAAGATTAGGCTCGTGCAGAAACCTTTGTAAGGCATTGTTGAGTCTGAAGCCCTTCAAATTATTCCTCGCCGCCAAGAGCGTCTTCCCACAGCGATAATAATAAGCTTCGATTCTTTATATATATATAATGGAAAAATGAAATCGTAGCCACATTGTAAGTGCTATAGGGCATTCCGTATTATTCCGGAGGACAATGAGGTATGCATGGTTATCAGTAGAAGCCGCCTGGCAAACAGGAAGACGTCGTATCCAGATAGACTTCCTTCAGACACGTGGTTGAAGCAATTACAGGGTGGCGAAGGGCCTTACAAATATGCGGTGGGGGATCCGCTGGTTTAATGTTAAGCATAAGGTGATACGGAGATGCACGCCGTCTCTCGCATATCTATACTTACTTGCAACCTGGTTTCGTTCGAAATTTTGCCTCTCTTGTTAAACTATTTCGAACCACATAGAAGTATTTCAAGCAGTTCATACTCTCTCTGCACTGTGGCACAAGGAGACATACGGGTTTATACGCTGCAACTAAATTGACGTTGATGTGTTTTAACCTACAAGCTGTAGCCGGTGAGCTGACAAACCAGTTATAACGTCAAACGTCAGACGAAAGAGTTCGTTGGTGTTTGCAGCAGCCGACATGCAGAGTTTGCGCCGGCCACCCAGGTTTGCGTCTTTCAAATAATATCCCACTCCCGGAAAATGTTCTGTGACTGTAAGAACTGCAAACCTCACTTACTATCTTATAAGATAGCAATATCTGTAACATCTGAATCTGCTTTGAGGAACCTGTATATAAGACCATACAGCTTGAGCCGGCCACCCAATTTTTCGTCACCTCTCTTTCCCATTACCTTCCCCTAACTTTAATGCATTAAATTCAATATTTACTTCCTTCCTTCTTCGTTCGAAATATTACTACGGCTGCACTTGTCACTCTTCCCTCACTCCCAATATATTGCAGCCTGTCCCTATGGGGATGAGTGGTTCCCTAGATGTCCTGGAAGACGGGCCCTCTCCGACAGTTGCGAGCTGAAATGACGTGCTACGTCACTGCCGCCACTCGGAACTAGCATGGGCCTTAAATCAGCAACGGCTGTCGTCTACCCAGTTAAGAGAATTCGAAACTAAAAGCACACAAGGAGCTGATCAAACATTGAGTCTGCCGAAACCAGTGGCCGGGTGGTCGAAAGAGACCTTCCGGGCAGGCGTGCTGAGATATTATAAAGAGACAGCAGCAGCCATCAGGTATTTTGAAAGCAGATTCTCAGGACAGTATCTGAAAAAGGTCAAGAGGAAAACGCTGTACAAGGACACCCCGGGCATGTTATATCCACCTCCACTTTGCCGCTCATGTGTGGGAGACACAGCAGTTTCGATGGACGTGTTTCACCGGGTCCGCAAATATCCCGTAAAAATCGTGATGAAAGATTTCTTTGTGCGTTTTCATTTTGAGGTGTTGCCCGTAAAAACGTAATTCAATTTTTTTTTTTGAGTTATGGTCAACGAATTACGCTTTCTGTTTTTTCCCCGAAACTTTGGATCATGTTTTCCTATACTGCACGAACGCCGAGTTGTTTACGGCTGAGCTGAGAGCGGAACTGTGCATTGAATTATATGTGGGTTGGAAACAGGCGAAGTTCCTAGAGTTCGAGATGTGTCCTTCGGTCAGGGCGTAAAAGATAATTACTCTTTTAGGACTATAAGCACTTTGGCAGTCAAGGACGGACCATCTGCACGTGAATAGAGTGTGGCAAACCAGCCTGGCGTCATTTTGTTGAGGGTTTTGACCATGTGATCTCGCTGACAAAGGAGGCAGTACAGCCGCGAATGGAGTGCTGGGAAGAGCTGTCCACACGACTGCAGAGGCGAACGCGGAAACAGCAAAAAACCCTGGTTAGGGCGGCCCGAAGTGCAAAGTCGCTGAACAGGACACGACCGGGTGTGCTAGTGTGCATGAAAGGCCGATATTTCGAACTTTAAGTGACTGCATAGAGAATTTTGCAATATGGTGTAAAGGTTCCTTGTGTGATGCTACTCTGTAAAATTCTGTAAATAAATGCTTTTGTTAAAAAAAAAAGAAGGTCTAAACTGTTAAGGCATCGCCCCGTATAGGCGAAGGTTGCGAATTCGATCTCCGCTCGTGGCCCAATTTTTTACCAGATCTCTTTCCCTTCCCCTAACTTTAACGCACTAAATTCAATAATCACTCTTTCCTCTCTCTCTCTCTCTCTCTCTCTGTATATATATATATATATATTTAGCAGGCTTGTTTGTGTTGTGTACAAGCGAAGTTGTGGTAAGAATTTACAATACTGATTTTAGGCGAAGTCACCCAAATAGAGGTTTACTAAAAAATAATTTATGCTTCCACCTGAAATAGAGCGCAACTTGCATCCTCATGGCTACTGGTTCGCAGCTGAAAAGCTCTGCTTTTTTCGGTATTCGATCCAGGCACCTCTCCAAAACTAGCGAAATGCAGAAACAAATGTGCTAACCAGGATTTTTTCAGCTGTGCACCAGTCGCACTGAGGGCGGAAGTTGTATTTCATGTCAGGTGGCATCATCTTGTTTCCTTTAATAAACCTTCTCCACCTTGGGAATTTCTTATCAATTCATTATCTTCTAGCTTTACGTAGAAAGCTCACCCCTGTGGTATGATTCGGTTAAAGTCTGGTGGAAGCTGACAACAATTGTCTGGTCTACAGACATCTAATGCTTGACTAGTGCAATAGAGTGCTCCACTAGTCTTGAGGAGGTACCGGGTCCATATTGGGAATACACCTTGGGGTAAGCCCCGTAGAAGATTCCGGCGCCCTCAAAGGCCCATCTGAACGTTCCGCTCTTTCGGAAGTAGCAGACGGCGTGACCTCTCGCGCTCGTTGTTTTATAGGATAAGACGTTAAGCAAAACCGCTAAGGTGGCCTGAAAGACCGACACATTCGCGCTTTCCACTATTCCCCCTTCCTTCTTTCCCATATCCTCTCCACCTTTCAACTTTCCCCAACTCGGCTCCCCTCGCAGTTTAGGAGAGAACGCCGCTAAGAGGATTATCTTCACTGAAGAAGAGCGAGGTTGTGCGTCGGCTTTTAAAGCGGGGAACGTGCGTGGCCGAGCAACGTACCGTAAGTCACAAGAATGAAACGCGTGCATGTTAAACAGGACGTCTACGCGGGCGCTGGTGACAAAACGGCTGGCGATCTTCGCGGTAAACGACACTTTTTAGTGGCAGAAACAATACCGCGTTCCCCTGAAAGCGGCACCTCATAACACTGGCGCCATAAAACCTGATTGCGCGAAGAAACACGCGAAGATGTCGGATCGAAGAGGCATTAGTAAATCCGTGAGCTGCTAAAGGCGTAGAAAGCGAGTTAACCTAAGCCTCCTCCCCCCCCCTCCCCCTGCTCCCGGGAGAAAAAGCACGGTTGTTACGTGCTTAAAATCGTACTCGCGTAAATTAATTTTTAAATATAATTTAATTACAATTACAAATACCTTCATTCGAAATCACTAATTTACAAATGAAATTCCTTGTGCCCTAAAAGTGTTTCATTCCAATTATAAATCCCTTTCAGAAACTAATGCATTTACTTCGCAGTTACTTTCCTATAAGCGCTACCTGAGTTCAAAGGTGTTGATGTGATAGCGTATTTCCGCACCGAGATGCACAATTGGGAATTTCTTGTCTGACCGTTCGCAATTCATTATGGGGAATTTTACAATCGTCACATTTTGCGCCCTTGTATCTCGTATATCATTAATGGCACGTGTCTGCGTCCTGAGCTGCATCCTGCGTTATCAGTTGTTTCGTTATTTTTCAACCTCACTGAGATTGTTAGTGATACATTAATGTTAGTGTGGACAAAATATAACGAATGCTTAAACATAATTAATTAAGTAATCTGGAAATGGCTGGCAGAAGTCGTAATAAGGAATTAAACGTGGTACGCATCCCAACCGGATTTCGGAGAATGGAGGCATGCACTCTTGTTTTATGAGGGGCATTTTCTGTGCCCCTCTGAGGATCCAGTGGCCTTGTCGGTTGCTCAGCTGTTCGTCGACGGTGGACGCACTGACCAATACTACCTTGAAGAAAAGGCCCGCACGTGACGTCATCGTTAGTGGCTCCCGTCCCAAGCAAGAAAACACACCGAAGCTCGCCGAGAGTACGCCGCTAAGCGCCAGACGCCAGCCAGCGTCTGGCGCTTTGCGTTGTGAGGCGCTATGCAAGATGCGCTGGAGGAGACGCTGATGCTAGCTAGGCGGCGCTGTGAGATTCCTCTGGTGATGACGCTTGGGGTGCTTGTCTTTTAGGCGGGATTGCCCGGACATAGAAGAACAATGTTAGACTGTCCGCTTTTACGCCATTGGTCTAAGAACGCGATTACCCCTAGTTTCAAATGCGTTTTTGTTTCAAGATTACCATCGAGCTAGTCGTTAACAATTGATGGTAAGTAGAGCAGATCGCAACTCATGACGTCACGGCAAGGCAAATCCTGGCCGTGACGTGACGATGGGAATGCTCCCCCGAAACATCTCGGCGTTCTTAATTTCTAGTTGAAAAGGGAAACGCTTTTGCCTGTACGTGCCTCCAGACACTCTCAAGATGTCTGTAACAACCTTCCATCCGAGAGTTCCAACGCTGTTCTGGAAGTAAAATTAAATTGAAGAGAATGGCTGGTGAATTGACAGGGGTCAGCCGAGCGGCCCCCAGTCGTCTGTTTAGGTAACGTTTCTGTATCTTCCCGCGGCAGGAAGTATTGACCTTGAGAGGGATCGCATTGCGGCCGTCGGAGCTGTCCAGCTGTCGACGGCCAGGCGTTGCGAAGGGCGAGCAGCCACGTAGTGCGAGACGGCGCTATCAGAAACTACCTCCGATAAGGATGAATTGCCCTTGGAACATGCCCGTCCTCGGAGCTCGTGCAACGACCCCTATGCAAATCGCCGCACACAAGAACGCCGCGCCGCGAGCGAGATAACCAGGGATTTGAATGACACTCGTGCGCCTCCGCGGCACTCGCTGCTTACGCCTATTGTGCGGCCATCGACGGCGTACCTGTTAGGGCTGCTCCATTCCTGGAACAAGTGGTTTTGTCAGGCGTATTTGTTGACCCTGCACTTTTATGGAAAGGACATGACTGTAGCTCGATTGACGGGGTAACTGATCTTGTGAGCTGCGTCGAAGATCAAAGACATTGAAAGCACAGAAGTGCCGCCGTATTTTTAAACATTGAGGGGCACTTTTGATTTCGCCTCTCATGCGGCAGTCCTCAAAGGCTTAAAAGATCTGCGACATACTACCACACCAAACCTGTCAGGGTGTAGCTCAAGATGTTATTTTAAGTCCCACACTTTCCGATCTGTCCATTGTTGAACTTTAGGATTAACTCTCGACAACTGTTAGTACAGCATTTTATGCTCATAAACTATGTGTTTCGGCTTCAAATACTACCCCAACTTATGTTTGCCGTAAACTTTAACAATGTTTCAATGTAATTAATATCTAGCTCCTAACCTGGTCTCAATTTATCAGCATCGGCCTATGTGGCGGTCCCTTTTACTCAACGGGATATGAAGATATATCCGCTCGCAATGTCCCGAAATACTGTCTTATACGTAAAGCACTAGATGTTTCTGGAAGTTGTAGCCGGCAGATCTCAGCAGGACTCCTCACATAAAACAAATGAAAATGAAACTTTCTGCATTATTCATCTCTTCATCTTGGCACGCTTCATAAAGGGATGTACAGTGCTCACCAAGCGTATACACAACACGCGAACTCTATCTTTTGTCGTGTGGGCGCTCTCCTGCATGGCGGCGGCCAAGCAACAGCTCCGTGAGGGAGCACTCAGTGGAACATCCCAAAGTACTGCGTCACGCAGCCGTTACTCAAGTCATTCCAGGATAGCGTCCCCTTGAGAAATCACAATTCGTATTTTCCGTATCATTTTAGTGAGCACTGTACATGGGATCAATCCGTGTCCTTACATGCTTTGCACTGATCAAACTATTTGTGTAGGCTATAGGAAATATAGACATCCAGTACTCAATATAAAACTGGTAATACTGATATACGTATACTTCGAAGTGTACAGGCCCAAGCCATTCGTGCATGCCGAGGCCTCCCGTGAACAGCCTGTACATCGGCCGATGTTGCCGAGGCCCGCAATCATCCAACTTGGGCTCTAAGTTCAAGAAACTCGGAGAGTGCACGTACGACATTTAACCAGATATTCAAAACATAACTTACCGACATAATTTCAAATAGAAAACATTAAAAATTCGCAAAATGGACTAATTCTTAGGCACCACGATACTGTGCCATCGGGCTTGTTCCCTGTCTCAAATCAAAGATGTTTACCGTGTATTTTTCCCCCACTCTATGCACAAAAACAAAAATTTAGGGCATCAAAAAACAAAAAGCAGATGGTGTATTATCAATTTTTGTTAACACTGTGTGTTAAGGGTGGTACATTCTAGAGTTCCTAGAGACACTAATTTACTGATGGTTCAACTAATGAGTCCATCTCGACTGTTGCAGTTTTTGTGCCAAGCAAAGGAAAAACAACGCAGAGCATTACGTTTTTTTGTAAGGCTCATAATAACCATTTTCTTATAATGACCATTTGCGAAGCATTGGAGTACCTAAATGCACAAACCCCTCATGAACGAGCCCCTCATCTTCACAGACTCAAAAGCAGTATTACTTGCCCTCCAATCAATATTGAGACATGATGCTGTATTTTGCGCTCATTTATGCAATCACATCACTTGCAAACAATGTCCTGCAGGCCGGCCATATTCTTCTACGAGTAGATTCCGGGTCACTGTGGTATCATCAATAAGAAACGTAATAAAAAAAAGAAGAACAATCGATTAGAAAACACTACAAGCGTTCTTACCCCATGCTAATTAGAGTCTGCATCTGCACATAGCCAAGATGCTAAGGATCGGATCTTTTGGGTTGTGTGTGATTTCCTTCGTGTCCGCCTGGAGTCCCTGCAATCTATTATAATATTTAATGTGCCGTCCGGTCTTACTTGTCAAATAGATAGAGCAATCCACAGATTACGTTTTGAAGTAGATTTCACGAGGAAGTTCCTTAGAATCAATTAAGCCGCCAGTCTGAAATGTCTGAAATGTCCAACATCCAACGCCCGGAAAGGATAAAATACCTCCTCATAGTGTGTACTCTTTACACGTCCGAGAGACAGGTACCGGAGACGGAACTCTCAAACGTGGATGACAGACCGTTTACCGTTGAGAAATTGCTCGGCCGCTGGGGCTCAGTTCTACGCTCTGTCCAGGAAACAAACTCATTCGAGATACAGGACTGACACTGACTCTCCAAGGTATGAGATAACGCCCCTCTGATCACCCCATCATCGCCCACATTCTTTTGCTCACCTCATTTTATGCTGTCATCCTTTATCTCTCTACCTCCTTCCCTTTAATGAAGAGTAGTCCGCGAGTGTCATGATAAGTCCTTTCAATTGTTCTCTTTTTCTCTCCGTGTAAGAAAGGAATTGATACAAAAATACATGCTCAGGTTGACGGTGACTTCCAGTCATTGGACAGTCTTCGGCATAGTGACAGATCGCCGTCACCTCGATTCAAGCGGATATTAACGTATTGCCGTGCGACAGCTCGGCTTATACCAACAGGTCACAAAAGCAGCGAAGAAGGCTCGACTGAAAAGTGAAAATATGTTTGAACAGTCACGAACAAAAATGACTCCAAGTCCGCGATCTTCGTGAGGTATCAGCGTGTAACGAGAAAAAATGAATCTCGCTCTTTTGCGACCGGGGTACGTGAGAGGCGTGCAAGCTTCCCAAAGTACGATGAATAGCCTGAAACCAATTTCTGAAAGAGTGATTATAGCTCTTGGGGAGAAAAATAAGTCATATGCGTTGAGAGGTGCGTCACGCATACTGCATGACACCTTTAGGCGTCATCCAACGGGTGAGCCAGGTAAGCGAAAATGAGGAAGAGTGATTTGCAGGGTGACGTAGAGTTGAAGGACAACATGTAGTAAAAAAATTCAATTAAAAAAAAACACGTGAATTAGTTTAGTACAAGCTAGGTGGTTGATTTGATACACTTAGGAAATGCTTCATATGAAACGCTGTTATTTGAAACGTATAACATATAACCCTTAGCTTCTCTTGGCTTCTCTTGGGTACATGTGCGTCAAACAGTATCGTCACGAGGAGCTGCGACTAGAGATGAGGGGCTGAAAGTCTCTAATGACAGCTTTATCATCGCTAAAATGTAGTGTTTAGTGTGAATAAATATTAAAGGAAAGTTAGCCTACACGCTTTAATAGTACGAACTTTTGCTCATGTACGCCAGCACCACGAAAATAAAAACGCGTAACGTGGCTATTGGGGTGAAGTGACTGATTATACCTTCCTTCTAAGACTCCGTAACGATACCCAAAAAGCTAGAAAATGCTGACATAAATCAACCCAAGTAGATAGGATAGTGAGTTACATGTGTTTTGTTCTGTCTACTTACCTCTACTGTTAACAGGGTTTTTTATTTTATTTTTTTATTTTTCAGTTTTGAGGTTATGTAATAACTAGTCAAGCTTACAACAGAGTAGTTAGTTTTATTAGGAACGCATGTGTGAACACTTATGATTCATCAGCGCAAAACTGGAAAAAAAAAAAGATAACTAATTTGTTCACTTAACAAAACAAAAACAAAATTTTTTTGTGACACAATAGGAGTTTTGTAGGTAGCGGGAAACAGACCATACAAATAAAATATTACCGTATGTGGTCGTTTCAGTTACGTTTGAAAGAGAAGCGTGAGATGAAATTATGTTCCCTTCGATAGGCAGTTTCTCCTCAGTTGCTTGCGTGAATGCTTGCAAGGGAATAGGGAATTTCAATATCCCTTTCTAGCCATGTTAATTAACAAGGACAGGAAATAGACAGAGACTAATAAAGGAACAACGCACGCACAGATAACAACACGTACTTATATGTGCATTGTTGCCATCTCGATATAATAAACGCATCAAGGTGAAAAAACAAGAAGAAACCTGCATGTAATCTTTAATTTCTAACGTCCGTTTCAATGTCATCCTCAGGTCATTTTCGCATAAAATAAAAAAAAAAACGCCTATATTTTAGGCACGTTCAGTGTTGACCAACCAAGGATACTGAAACAAGTGAAAATCTTTTGATTAAAAAAAAGCGTACATTGAGAGTAGGAGCGTGTTTGCTGTGCTAACCTTGTCTCGTTCTAGAAAGGTTATTCGCCTCTCGGGTCTTAGCTCCACGAACCACGATTGTTTCCCCAAGTGCGTCCAGACCAACCAATTTAGAAAACCTCACGGCAGACTTCGGCCTTTTGTTTACCGGGCTCCCCCTCGACGGCCACCAAAGAGGGCGAGCTCGCCTACACGTACCCGGTTTGACGGCGTTTCGCAGGAAACCGGCGGTCTCGGCCGAGCCGCGTCTCAGTCGCCCGCGAGGGATTAATCCTTGCACATTGGACCCCCATTCATTAGAGATTTCTTGGCGTTCTCGTTGCGCCACCTGTCCGAGCCTCCGCTGTTGTTTACGCTCGCGCGCATTCTTACAGAAACCGGAGAAATAAGGGGCTTTCCGCAGTGGCACGTCTCGCCGCCAGGTGTTTACCTTGGGGCTCGCACACAATGCGTCATGTGGGTTTCTGACACATCCACGAGGAAACCTTCTATCGTCTTTCTTGTTGCCTCGAGTCTTACGCGCATGATGAAGAGGTATATCTTCCGCGGGCAGGTGGTTTGCATAGGATTTTAAGTCCGCGTTTTCCACGTCAAAATATCGAGCAAGAGAAACGCGAAACTCTACTCTACTGTAATGTTGGCTTCTCGTTCTGAAATAATCGCCCTTACCTTGTTTGCTTAGGAGTCATTGCCGCCATTTTAAAATTGCAAAAATAAAATAAATACAAGGAGCAAGGTTATGTTCTTTGTTTCTTGTGTAATAAGCTACGGACAATATTTTTCGCGTAACTTTAATAGACACACGGTTTACTTTACATACAAAGCGGGCTTCAGAATATAGCACAACAATTTGAATCGAATAAAATGCTGAGGTACCTAATCGAGAATGCAACAAAAACAAAAGAAAATTATACTACTTTAGTAGTCTTGGAACATTTCTTGGAGACTAAATTGATAAATCTAATGCAAGAAAGTAAGACCGCCTATCTTGGTGAAATTCTTTCAGAAATGTGTGAAGAAGTTTTACGCTGACGACGTTCTTTCAAAGACGAGCACACGTCTGGGTTTTCGCCCGCATCACCTAAAACTTTCTAAAACAAAAAAAAAAAAGAAAAAAACTAAGTTAAACGGCACATCTATACTTCGTTTCAGCTTGGGTCCAGACGCAGCCGATGCTACGAGCGCGAGCGTGTGGCCCTGAACAGTGCTTGCATTGCACGAGCGCGCGTGCTTGGCAGGGACGCTGAAAGCCCTGAGCTCGCGCTTGTAGCATCGCCTGCGTCTGGACCCAAGCTGAAACGAAGTATAAATGACGCAAGGTCAATTGTAGATAGTGGTGTCGCCATCTGGTGCTCGCTTTATATAATGCTTTTTGGGATAAGAGGCATATACAGCAATTGTTTTGCATGTATTCGCCACATTTCGACCGCATTGGGAAAGAGGCTGCCTGATAGCATTGTTATTTATCTAACAGAGATGATTGCATACATGCGCTGAAAGCATATGACCTGGCCAGATGCTGAATTGTAACATATGCGTGTGTGTGTAACTGCTTCTTTTTGACTTTGTATCACTCTTTATGTGAAGCCTAGAAATGGGCGACTTATTAAAGGTAATAAAAATGAAAAAAAAAAGTGTGATCGATAAAAGAGCATTGTTGACATGAATGAATCGGGCGACTGGCTAATGTTGTGAAGTTGCCGTTAAATCTTGAGGCCAAATATGGCCACTTTGCCTTCTTTATTTACTTGAAAGACGGCCGGGTTGTGGCACTGAGTTAAAAAAAAAGATTTTGGGATCCGCTTGTTACTTTTGCATGAATTAATCTCGAGTTCAAAATGTAAAATATTCAAACATATAAAATAGCGCAAAAAAGACAAGGGCAAGAAGTATACAAGACAAGCGCTTGTCCTCTATACTCCTTGTCCTTGTCTTTTTTGCTCTAATTTATATGTTTAACTAAGATGAACCAACTAGCCCAACAACGTACCCCACTAAAAGTAAAATATTCACCAGCTTGCCTTTGGGGCTCACCAGCACTAAAGTTCGTGTAAAGTTATCTCTGGCAAGAAAAAAGAAGAAAAAACAAACATAAAATGGCAAACTGACTGTGAACATATGTAACATAATTACCACAAAATTGAGTTTCGGAATGGGAATATGTTGTCTAACTATGGTAGACCAACGGATGACACAATCTGTAATAATGCCTCCGTGTCATTTTCGTCGCAGCAGCTGAATTTTACTCGCAAAATAAAGTGTTCGCTGCTACGAATGTCCGGGCAAGTCGTTAGTATCGCCATTCTACCTGCGACCGTGTTGCCTCTTTCCCGATATCCAGGAAGTCGCGGGACAAACACACGTACCAGAAATAAAGAAGCCCTCACTTCCGTCACCCAAAACATATGGAAGCCGAGTCACGTTAGAAACGAGGGATCGCAACAAAGGGCGACGAGTCCAAGCGCCCAGCCTGCAGGCAAAGGTCGGGCGCCTCGATCGCACGCCGTTCGCAGCGCAGCCTGTACCCGGGCCTCGACTCCGAACGCAAACAGCGATAATTCAGGACGTCTACGGTTCCTTTGCTGTCGCAACAGCCGTATCAACTGCGCGTTACGAGAAACTGACGCTTGCCGGGCCAATCTAGGGAAGAAAAATACGGCGCAGCGCGTGCGGCGGCGACGAGGCGAGACTGTTGTGTTCTGGAACCGGACGCGCGTGGTCGTTAGGCAGGGACCCCGGGTCCGGCCCTATAGGTGATCCCGGCCGTAGAAGCCGTCACCCGAAAAGCCGCCGGCTCCTTCGTCGGCGCGGCACCTGCGAGCCGCCCGGAGAGGACCGTTTAAAAATAAAGGCAGACTCTTTCATCCTCAACTGCTCTCCCGTCGAAACAACAAACGGCCTGATCGAGCCATCTGGGGACTCCGGAGTCGGGAGTGATGGCCGGGGTTACGGCTAGCGAGTCTGAGACCGAGTCGGCTGGCTGGCTTCCTGCTGCCCGCCTCGCTCGCTGGCGTCGGCGCTGACCGGTGGCTGTGGGGGCTGCGCTCGTTTCGCACACAAAACCACGAACTTTGTATCGCCTTCTTTCGTTCCCTCCTGTTCCGTCCCCTGGTGTGAATAAACTTTGGCGCTGCCCACGCACTTGCTGTAACCCGAGAATGATTCTTGTTATGTTTTTTTTTGTGCTTTTGTTTTGCCTGTTTGGTTTGGTGCGAACGCTTTCAAGCTATTTGGAGCTGTGAGGGAACAATGACTCGTCTGTGAATGCGTCGTGGTCGGGATGGATGCGAGGCGAAAGCCTTGAATGGAGTCGAGGGGTAGTCTCCTCAGTGCACGTAAGGAATTATATTAAGCACCCGATCCGTAAATGCGAAGCATCCTTTCTTTGCCTGTCACAGAGAACCGAGGGTATACTGTACGAGTTCCAAGAGTGAATGGTGTTATGTGTACGTCGTTAAACAACAGAAAAAAGCGAGTTAGCAGAATTAATATATTGCCCAGTGCGCGTCCGCGTTGGCAGTGATTTTATGCATTCGTTAATTTGTTTTATAATCAGCATTTTGAATCCGCTTCACATTGTAGTGATACACGCATTGGTCGAGTGTATGTTGTAAAAAATTCGCTCCTTTTGTGGTTTTCAAATTCCTGATATGCATTGTAGTTTCACTGGCATCCTATTAAACTGGCTTTTATATGGATTTTCTTTAATTTAACGCCTTCACTCATCTGCTTGCTGCCAATCAAAGCGAGATGAGTTATTATTAGCAGTTTACCTTATTCTTCTTTTGTTTTTCTTTTGAGAGCTGAGCTCTATTTTGATCCTCCTATTCTCTTGTGCAGACATGATCTTATGTTCTTGTGTTTAGTTGCTTCTAAGAAATGTATGGATATTCCAATTCAGAGGTATATTTGTTGGGACATATGTGATACTAAATCGTAACATATTAAAAACGTACCGTATTTACTCGAGTAATAGCCGCTTATTTACGAACAAGCCTTTGCGTCTGCTTTCCCGCAGAACACATATACAGCCAATCATCACGTTGCGCATAAATAACATTGCGAATAACTAGATCGAGAACACGATTCTCCATACAAATCCCATCTTCATAGATGATATCTTCGCGCGAAGACGTTATCTCTGTCCTGTAAACCGCTGGAATCATGCTGCCAATCGCGGTGATTGACAAGCCGCATGCTCCGCGGAAAAGCGAACCCTCAGGTTTTTTCATAAACAGTGCGGCTATTACTCGAGTAAATATGGTATACTTTGTATGTATTATGCTAGTAAAGCAACAAGCCTGGCAAATGAAGAACGCTTGCACCGGTTGGCTCTTGAATAGGAAGGGTCTTGACGTGTTTATTCCTAGTTCATTTTAACACCTACCAATAATTACTTAGCACCGATGTCTAGATAGGTCTAATAGGAACGTCAGGCGGCGTGTGTAAATATAAAAGTGTTCAATATTCTAGCGTGTTGGTCAATATGATACCTCCTTAGCACCCCTATACGACTTCCGCGAACTTGACAAAAGTTTTACTGCTAAGCCACGGTCACCTAATATGATACATCGAGGCAAGAGGATATTCCCTGCCAGCCTATGAGTCCGCGCGTTCTACGAATTGCTGCAAACACGAGACTTTCCGATACCATCGGAAATGAAACAGCTTAACACGTATCTTTAAGATGATTCAGGCAATATTTATAAACATAAATTATATATATACTTCGTCTCACCCAACGATGGACAAAGGCAAAAGCTACGGACCGCCAGATCCAATCACGAGCCACTTAGAAATTGTGCGGTATTTCGCTTCGATGCAGTATCGGTGCCCGCGCCTCGGATCACTGATGAGGGTACGGGTGGACCGTGGTTTGAATCAAAGAGCACTGAGTGACTCAATACTTTTAGATCGCAAAGAAAGTCACGACATACAGGCTCTTTGCAGCGTAGAAGCTATAGAAGTGATGCGGCGCTTTTGTATTCGAGCATTATTCGTCCACCCCTAATCAATGTTAAGCGTGTCGTAGTATAGCGTGGAACGTGATTGAACCTGGCAGCCCGTGGCTTTGGCTTTTAGTCCATCATAGGATGAGACAAAGTATAGTTAATTTGAAATTAGCTAGCGACTCTACTCAGTTCATTTGTGCAAAGAGGGAGTAAAAGTTCTCATTCATTAAAAAATATGAACTTGAGCCATTTTAGGCAATTTTGGTGATTAAACGCAGTGGAGATCTTACCACTGAAGCCCCGGGAGCAAATATAATCCAATGCAAATTAAGAACTCGGCAAGATGACACACCCTAGTCATTTTCAAGCTTCCTTCACGTAAGCTGCCTATTCTTTGAGTAATCGTTAAGCTTAATTGGAGTAGACTACTCGGCACATATGTCATGATGAGTGCAGAATATAAGTAGGGCTGAGCGTCGATTAAAACTTTTAACCCTATTAAATGATTAATTATTCGATTAATCGGTCTCGTTCATTTCCTTGCCTAGTATTTTTAAAAAGTAAATTTTTTTGGCACTGAATATGTGATAAACCGCACAATATAATAGAATTTTGATTATGAATGAACCTCGATGTGTAGTTAGGAACAGTTCAACTCACAGATTATTACTTCAGCTGCACGAGGCAAAGAGGTTCGTTGATATTCTCCGGCAAGAGTGACCTCCTTTGATTGTTCACAATAAGTCTCTGCTGCGCTAAACGGACACTCGCACGGCATTGAAGTGGCCGGGACACGTGTAAGTAACCTTCTGCACATGTCTGGAGTCACAAATCTCGCCCCTAAAATTTATTTTAGGTTAAAGTTTTACCTAACGTTTGCCCTTTATACAAGTATACTCGTACACGTCTGCGTGGTGAAAGAGTTTCATATTTATTTTATTTTGGTTAGTCAAATTTTTGTTGATTAACCAGTTTACAAAATAAATCGCGATTAAAGCATTAAGCGATTTCTCGGTAGGTTCATCGATCAATTGCCCAGCCATAAGGGATACAAATTCCGCATCTCATAAAATAAAATAATATTCAATACTATAGATATGACTTCCTGCGCATCATTTTTGGAGGATGACAAAATTTTGTATTATTTAAGATGACTAATTCCGTACTCAATTTCGTAACTCCTCCCATCTAGCCTTGTATGAAGTATAGAGGAGCTTTCATTGGGCAAAGCAATGGAGAGCTTCTGATTACCTAATCTTTCTTTTTCATAATAGGCTTTACACGAATTAGAAGGCGCTTTCCTAGGAGCCGATCTGATTATATACTAGATGCAGACTATTGCGCAAAAAGGCACCCGAACTGGAAATTAATGTTCAGATTAGCAGAAAACTAACGAACATAAAATAACGACATATTCACATATCGTCGATCAAAATATTGAGCGTACTTGTCACACAACGTACCTAAATTATTGCGTGCTTACTGTTGTTTCGTTTCGTCTTCCTAGCGTAACTCTCACTAGACGACGTTGTTACCGGCCAACGATGGCAGAAAGCACGCCTTCATTAACAGTGTTCAGTTATGTTCAGTTAAGAGTAGCTACCTATACGACGGCCGAATTTTCTGCTTTGAGATACTATTCTTATTTACTCATTGATGTCTACATTAAATTGCAGCATTATTTTGGTATCGACGACAACGCCTATTCCAAATCGTGGCAGTGCGCGTCAGTGAGTGTGTTGAAGCCGAATGATCCGCTCTTCCAGCCGGTTCTCTAACCGCACTAAATTTCGATACATGAGCACATGCAAATAGTATTCGTCCGTTGTTCTCAAGAATGAGCTCGCTTATTAGCGCTATCGTCTACACTCCGTTTCACGATAACTTGGCGAACAATGGAACCTGCAGCCCCCGCGACCCAATAAGGGCGCCGGAGCAAGGCACGTGATAACGCTCCATGGTTGAGGCCACCGGGCCTTGTTACCTCCACAGCAACAGCGCCCTCCGCGACAAAAAAGTAGTTATAGGCTTCTTTTTCTTTTAATGGAAATTGAACTCGCGCGATTCAATCTTTAACGAGGCGATATGAAAATAAAAAATAAATAATCACAAATTTATGAGTTTCAATTATATTTAAACCAAACAAGTTACGCCGCATCCGTATCCGCTCGATTTTTTTTAGCCTAGTAACGCCGTGGCAGCTGGCTATTGCCGGCGATCATAGCCGATTAATCGGCCGTTTCCGCTAAAACATCGCACTGTGCCCTGGCATTAGCACCCGTCACAGATTCTCGGCTAAATTGAGCGTATGGTTGACTCATGAACTGTTCCAGAAGTGCTGGCTATTCTGCGGTGGACGTTCATCCGAAGCTGGTTGGTTTCGGAGCAGACGACTCTTGGTTAGCAGACGACAGCCGGTTCATCCGGGCCTCGCGGCTCGCAATTGGCATGGTGACACAAATACTCCCGTGACGTCGGGTCACGTGCCTCACTCCGACGCTCTTACTGGGCCACGGGGCCATAGCCTCCACAGTTTGCCAATTCACTCTAAAAAAAGCCCCTGCGTCTACTTTCCCGCATAACACTCGGAGAGCCTATCACTGCAACTTACGGAGGCAGCTCAGGGAATGACGATGCCGAAACATATGCTTAGACCAAAAAACGCAGTCTGAGGTGTGACATTAAGCAATGCAAGCGTGACATTTTGCGTTGCTTAATGTCACAACTCAGATCTGCGTTTTTTGGTCTAAACGTATGTTTCGGCATCGTCATTCCCTGAGCTGCCTCCGTAAGTTGCGGTGATTGGCTCTCCGAGTGCTGTGCGGGAAAGTAGAGGCACGGACTTGTTTTAGAGAGAAGTTATCGTGAAACGGAGTATACAGTCTAAGAAATGCCTGCGCGTCTACTTACCCGCAAAATACTTAAAGAGCCAATCTCTGCTATCTACAAAATCAGTTCAGCAAACGATGAGGTGGAACATCTGTTTAGACTTCAAAATGAAGTCTGCGCTGTGGCATTACGCAATGCAAGCATGACGCTTTGCATTGCGTAATGCCACAACGCAGACTTCATTTTTAGGTCTAAACGGATGTTCCACCTCATCATTCGCTAAGCTGATTTCGTAGATCACAGATATTGGCTCTTTGAGTGTTTTTCGGGTAAGCAGACGCAGGGGCTTTTTTTGTGTTTTTCGGGTAAGCAGTGTAGCCATGTCTAAATGAAGTGTAGCATATTTTCCTATTATTTCACTAAATTGCAGTTTTGTGCACGCTACAAAAACAAATTGATTACTATTACAATTACTCTTGGTTAAAACCATTCAATTATATTCTTTGAATACTTGAGAATAAAAGTAATTGCCCCTTACCAGGGCTGGGCAGAGATACTCCAAAACGTATTCGGTAATACAAATACGCATACTGAGATACATGTGATGTAAGGCCCAAAATACAGATACTGAGGTACATTGGTCTTTTATTCAACGGGATCTCCCTGAGATACTTCTGCAAAAACGGCGAAAAGGCATTCTATAGAATAGGGACACAGATACTTATATAAATACATTTGTCCCCAATGGTGCTACATGGGGAGGGTGAAGTTCGTGGCAAATGCGAATGGTAAGTTATGCTTGTGCTCCTTCTTTTGCGCCATTTTATGCACTACCTCTTACCTCAAACTCTTTATTTATCATTAATGCCGCTAAAAAACAAAAAAAACAAAAAACATGTAACCCAGTTCAACCACATAGTTAAAGAACGGTAAGGACTGCGTACCATGCTTGACAAAAGACGTCTTCCCGAAATGAAACCTGTTTTGCCGTGAGGGCGCATCCCAATCTGTCGTCTCTTATGCTTCTGAGTCACTCATAGTATAAGAGAATGGACAACAGGGCCGTATTTTTTCTCCACTCAAATCCTTTACAACGTTCCCTCTGCTAAATTGGGAAGAGGTGAGGGCTTTGTGAGAGGAGCTGATTTTGTTATTCTTGGAAGTAACCTTCTTTAAACCAGAGATTTCTTTTATTTAATGTTGGTGGCTGAGATGGATCATGTTATAGGGCGGGTTCATATGATAAATTTTGTAGCAACTTGCACCAAACACAAGTTTTTATCTTTAAATTTATCTTGAAAAGGGCAACAAATGTAACGAGATACCTAAGTCTGGCAAAGTATCACGATACAAGCGATACATTGTAAATATATTTCAGTACTGATGTACAAATATAGTTTTCAAATGTATCTCGATACAAAGATGCAGATACTCGAAAGTATCTCTAAGATAGCATCGCGATACATTTGTATCGCGATACTGCTCAGCCCTGGCCGTTACCTGAAAATGTAACAGTTACTTTTTCTGATAATTTGCAGATTTTTAAAACGACAGATTTTTCGGCCGGTTCGAAAACGGGTCATCCATATTGTCCACTATTCAATTACTAGAATCACCGAATAGACTCTTTAAGAAATTGAGTGCCATCTAGTGACTTAAATATCAGTCTACATTTTGTATGCTAATGGAAGTTAATATCTAGAATCTATTTGTCAAGAGCAAACGTATGAAAGTGACGGTGTTCTTCGGTGCCCAGTTCTTTCTATATTCGTTTTAGTTTCGATGGTGACGAGAAAGAACAACTCTGCATGTGGCGCGTAACTGAGTAAACCGCTTGATAAAAGTCAGGACATTTTATTGTCATGTGCTGTCTGGGGCGCGTGCTGAAGGTGACCATTCCAAGAATTTGCACGACACCCTCCAATGCGCAGCTCATAAAATCTTTTGAGTCTCGTCACGCCGACAACTGACTAACTTCTGGAATGTTCAAGCTCCGCATTGGTGCCCGTCTTCAACTTCCTTCTTCATAAACCACCAAAAGGCAGCCATTAGGATGTACTGATGATATAGGAAGTATTCACTGGCGGCCATAGCTGTGTTCGCGACTGCTGAGCGCGTGCTGATGGCGAGCTTCCACGGTTCTTTTGCAACATGCATCCCGCACCCTCAAGATTGCCAGTCTTAGCAGCCTATTAATGTGGGCTCGTTCTGAGCATGCGCTCTAAACAGCACCCACAAATATGGCGTCCAGTGAATAGCTCCTATGCTTTCGGGCGAAGATAGTTATCGAAGTGGCCAGACTGAATTTCGAAAAGGGTCAATTATAAACTACATATGTTCTCAATCCACAAATTTTGGTAAGCCATCCTCCCACTGGACACTCGGTGAAATGATTACCTGGTTGGAATCTTGTGGAAACAAGGGATGCCATTAGAAAGAGGGGAAGCGAATATAGTAAGAGTGACAAGTAATTTTAGTATTTAAAAAAAGTAATCAAATTACTTCTGTGATTACATCCTAATAAATTTATGCAAACAATTACAAAATTACTTCAAAAGTAATCGATTACAAGTGATTTGATTACTTGTAATTGGTACCGTTCAAGACTACCTGAGAGTTGTTGCGCATCATTTGCTGCGGATTTAGCTGATAAATAATAAAATCGCCATAATGGCTGAAATCCGCCAAACGACAGCGAACTTACGACGCCGAAGCGAACTCATTTGACTGCTTCTTCCCGCGTCATACAGCTCCCAACGCGTCACCCATACAAAAATGGTCTATGGTTGTCTGTGGAAAATTGTATGGCAGGCTATCACCCCCTATGGCCCTGTATGGTCGGCCATAGAAATCCATAAAGACAGCTACAGCCAGCCATAGAAAAATCTATGGCCCCGTGTCTAAAGACTGGGAATTAATAAAATTTCTTTACCCGCCTATAGAAAATTCTATGGCCACAAGCCTAAAGACTGGGAACCAATAAACTGTCTTTAACCGTCTATAGAAAATTTTATGGCCCTAAGTCTAAAGACTGGAAACCAATAAATTGTCTTTACCCGTCTATAGAAAAATTTATGGCCCCGAGTCTAAAGACTAAGAACCAATAAATTTTCTTTCCACGCCTATAGAAAATCACTACCGGCGCTTTCTGTTTTAGTAAAACACTCCAGGTTAGAAAATTAAATCAATACTAAATTTCTGTAATGCCGGTGACAAACTATGACCCCAGATATGTTCTCTGTGGTTGCAACGAGTCGTGAAAACCAGTATTATTGTTTGTTTGAAAAATTCATTAAAACACTTGTGCAACAATTAAAATTAATTATTACCGCCCAAAAGTGAAAATAAATTACACTGGCGCCGAACACTGCAATCAAGCAATAGCTTGATTGCAATCTTCAGCACCAGCGTACTGCATGTCATCACTGCATTGTCAACGTGATTCATCAAACTTATTAAAAAGATAATTAATAAATTTTAGTTCATTAGCCTAATGATCTACATTTGCTTTTTCAGGGTGTTGAATTAAGAGATGGGGGCTATTCCAGGAGACAATTCAAATAATGTGTTAAGTACGAGTAATATTCGCTCCGCCTCTCCGTGTTTTTGCGACAAATGATGGGTCACCGGGAAAGTCGGATTCAAAAAATTAGACTGCCATATATACAGCTAGCGCGAACGTAACAGATGAAGAGAGGGGTCGCGGCGTTGCGGCGTTGTTGCTGTTGTGTGGGGTTGTTTTCTGCTTGTATTCTGTGTGTTCAGACATGTACGTATTATTTACCATGTAGCGTTCACAAGTCGGGAATACTTAGAAGTAGAATTTTTTTTTAGAGTTTGCTGGCTAAAGAGAGTTATAGGGCAAGCCATAGAGAAGTCTTTAGCCAACCATTAGACAAGCTAAAGAGCGCTATGGCTGGACAGCGATAGGGCCATAGACAAAGCTAAAGAGGCCCATAAAGGCGATCATAAAAAAAGCTAAAGACAGCCATAGGAAATTCTTTAGCTAATTGGGCCAAATAGCTAAAGCCGACCATACAAAGAATTTTCTATAGCCGACCATTGGACATTTTTGTATGGGCATAGCTCACACGGGAAATGACGAATTGACTCAGATGCGCGGCGAATGTGGGGTAACGCTAAACTCCGACGGCCTCCCTAAATTAGATGCAGTAGATTGCCGGAGGGCGCAGAGAGATAAACTGTGAGGCCCGAGTGGTTTCGAGCTTTCAATTAGGGTGGACGAGCGTTCGCCAACTAACGAGCGGCCCAATAAAGCGCCCCAGCGGCTTCACGGGGCCGACCGGAGGAAACAAAAGAGGCCGACCGACGGTGCAAAACAAAGTCAGCAGGTGTAGAGGGGCCGCTTTCTGCAGTGCGAGGGCCCGCAGACAGATGCACAACAAACGAAAGGGGTGGCGCGTACGAGAGGAAGGAAGGACCAAAAGCGGCGCGCCGTTTCGGCGAGGAAAATTGAGTTTTCGTTCCGGAGCTTTCGCGATTTCAATAAACAGCGTACGGCACAAAACAAACTGCCATTTTACCCGGTAAGGCGACCGAAATGAGCCACGTATCCACCACGTAAAAGTTGCCGCGCGTTCTGCAGACCTCGGCAGGCGGTCAGGCAAGCAGAGGCGAACGTCTCCCGTGGAAAACGTAACGCGTTTTGCTTCTCTTGGAGCGGCGGCACCTGCAGCCGGCCACGCTCACCGGGAGCGCCCAAACTTGCCGTCTCTTTCCAGCAACAGCGGCG
This sequence comes from Ixodes ricinus, assembly GCA_037355805.1. NCBI lineage: Eukaryota > Metazoa > Arthropoda > Arachnida > Ixodida > Ixodidae > Ixodes > Ixodes ricinus. The sequence goes on from JAZHYW010004714.1 coordinate 98,308, forward strand.
CGCCGCTGCGATCGTTATTAAATGTTCGCAATACCGCATAATTAAGAACCCGCAGACGGCCCACAGGAAACCGGCGAAAGATGGTGCGCTGCCTTCGCAGCCATCGCGGGAACCCACTTTTGGCCTTGCAAGAGCGGGGAACAGCGCGCGTATACGGGAGGAGAAAAAAGGAGCATCATCCCGGCGACTTAATAAGGTCCATTTCCACAAAGCGAGCAGCGCCGCTTTGCAGAGCCTCTTGGGGCTGCTGGTAGGCCGGTTGAAAGGCAGCAACCCAATTTCGCTGGCATCTGTAGGTGTTTCGGCAGATTTTAATCGTTAGCTCGCTCTTTGAGGAGAATACAGTCCCCCTTCTTCCCCAGATTATTGTGTCTGACTGAGGCTTTGCTCGTCTCGGAGGCCGGGACGCGGACGCGCGGTGCCGTAGCTGCACTTTGTAAGCCTAGGCCGAGAAATGGGATACTTCCGAGAGAAGGCCACCCTGTGCCGATAAGAAGATTTAGAAGATTTAGTATCGTGTTAGTACAGACAGCGCTGTCGGTGGCTGCTGGTTACGGTAGTGAGGCTGGCCACGGCTAAACCAACTCCTGGCACGAACTGCTTGTGTTCTGCGGAAGTCGATGAGTCGGCATTTCTATGAGAGACGACTCTGTTTTGTCGACGTTCGAGCTCCGTACCGTTTTTTGAGCGAGAAACGTGTTCCGAAAGTGCGTAAGCCACTTTCATCTTTCATTATTGACCCACGCGCGGTTTGTGACGTCACTGTTGAGTGGTGGTGCTTTTGAGCGACACTCCTCTGCGAGTTGCGCACACGTGCAGTTGCTCTATTTTGCTCCAGCACGAGCTCCTGTGCATGCTAAGTACTCACAGGCTGTTCGTCATGCTCGCCCTTGTTAGTCAGGGGCCATTGATTTATTTCGAGGAAACAGCCTTGCTTTGGCCGCTACGCTCACGCCCCTGTTAGCAGCTTGCCACGGAGCCCCCCGGTTGTTCGTAGGCTTACAGCGTCAGCTTGTTGCTTTTGTGGTGAGAGAAACTTGGCCCGTTAAAAGTTGCAAAATTCAGATTCCAAAATTGGCCTTACCGCCTGGCTAACCATACGTTTCTCTCGCGAGGCTATACCATATCTGAATATTGGCCGCTTTTTCTCAAGAATCGCCGGCGAACCGCAACAGAACTAAATTCGGTATTAATTATTTCTTACATGGCGTGACGTGATTAGCTAAAACAATGGGCCAATTACACGTGCAAAAGAAAGACGCGAGGGTCGTCCATGCTAGCTTTACTAGATTAAAATTTAAGCGAAATCATTAACGGTTTACGAATTAATGCGTGATTTGTCCGTCATTGGGTCTGGGACAAGGATGATACCTTTCGTTAGTCATAGTGGGGTTGCCCAATTGGTCCAGGTGAGTAGCCAAATAGTTGCGGTACTGTACAAGAGGTCGAATGAATTTGATATAAGAGAAAAGAATTTTATCTGAGCAAAGACAATTCTCATGATGATGTAGCTGTGAGTAATGAAGGTGTTTTACACCTGCTTGTGGCAGTTAGATACCAAGAAGGGGTGTGACCCTTACGACATCACAACATTTTTTGTTCGGACTGATCGTTACCTTAAAGCTAATTTTTAGAAAAACAGTATCAATTGCCACACTTTTGTCGGCACGAAAATTAATTTAATTTTTATAAATCAGGAAACGCAAATTCATTGTCAAAGTACGATCCAATTTCCTTAACATCCCATATATACACTTCAATAGGATGCATAATCTACACACATATCATGGAGTTTCTTGAAGCTAATAAGATTTTATGTGATTTTCAGCATAATTTTTGACACGGGTTCAGTACTACGTATTGTTCAACTAACCGAATTATCCTATAATATAAGTAATTTTCATGATATTGGTAACCAAATTGATAAAGTACTCGTATGTTTATTTAAAGACGAACACATGTGAGAAAAACTAAACCTAACTGTAAGAAATATAAAATGTAAAAAAGAATCTGACCCCTTTTTTTTCTTTCAATTAACCACACATGGCTATTCATTTAACACAAATCGCAAATACGCTCTTAATGGAACCATATTCTGATTTACTTACAGTAAATATCCTAGTTCTAGTGCGTTCGGTTGGTTTTTAACACCTGTGTTCCGGCACTAAGGACTTCAACGCAGTTCCACACTCCAAACTCAAAATTAAGCATAACGCCATCTCAAACAAATCTTCCCAGGTTAAGTGGTTATTTAGTTTTCTTTCATATCGCCCAAAGTGTGTGTTTAACTCGTTGCGTCACGGGGCATCCTGCAAGGTTCCGTTTCCAGATCGTCCTCTTTTTTATATAATAAATTCTGTGCCACGTAACATTCACTGAAAAATTCGTCGTTAAGCTGTTGAGCGCGTACCGTATATGCCCGATGAAGTAATTTTAGGATCATAATCTACATAACAATTTCTTAAAGCTTTTCTCTACGCGGTGTAAGTTTACAAATGACTAAACTTATCATAAATTTCTGCAAAACCATGTCTATCCTTTTGAAGGTGCTCCTCTACAATCTTCTTCACGCGTTCAATTCGGGTTTCTGTTATTTTGAGGGCACTCATCTACTATCAACCTTCACGCATTCCATTCGGGGTTCCCCTCTAAAAACAGTCTTGGAGCGCGAGTACTTTTTTTTTTCTCACCATGACATGTCTTAATGAAGGTACAACGATATCACATGAAACAAAGCACTGAAAAGACTTGGATACCCGCAGCGTAAAATACGTGTAGCCCCGAAAGATAGTACCAATCTTCTAAAATATAGAACTTACACTCTAAGAAATGTCCGTGCGTCTACTTACCCGCAAAACGCTCGAAGAGTCAATCTGTGCGATCTACGAAATGAGCTCAGCGAATGATGAGGCGGAACATCCGTTTTGACCTCAAAATTAATTGTCTGCGCTGTGTCATGACTCAATGCAAGCATGACGCTTTGGATTGCGTAATGCCACCGCGCAGACTTCATTTTGAGGTCTAAATGGATGTTCCGTCTCATCATTCGCTACAGCTGATTCCGTAGATCACAGAGATTGGCTCTTCGGAGTGTTTTGCGGGTAAGTAGACGCATCAGGCATTTCTTAAAGTGCAGATCCGCCCCATCCTTGAATCTAAACATTTCGTTTAAACCCCGCCCCCCCCCCCCCCAAAAAAAAAAAAAACAACTTCAACAACAACAACAACAACAATAACAACAACAATAACAACAACAACAAAAAAAGAGCGATCTCGCAAATTTGTGCAGTAGCAAGCGTTACACTTTATTTGTCGCAGGTATGGCATAAATTTTTCCACTTGTAACCTTTCTGCTTTAAGTTTTAAGCTTTAAGCCAGGGGACCACCAAGAGTTGAATATTTCACCGGCCCTTCAATCACCGTACAAATATCTTTAAATACAGTTTTTCTTTTCATTGAACCATCAAATGTTGGAACTCGGTGCTCGGTAACATTCGTTCATTATCAATAGAAGAATTTCGGACTACCATTGGTTGCTGTTGACCTTGTTTAACTTTGTCTCTTTAATTTGGTCTTGATATCGTTTTAATTCCGGTTTTCTGGTTTGTATAATATTATCTGCCTTATGTTTATCCCCCGCTTTTGCAATAATCCAAATGAAACCTCAGTACGTATAAAAAAAGAAGAAGAAAGAAAGAAAGAAAGAAAAAGAAAGAAAGAAAGAAACAAAGAAAGCAAAGGTGACAACAATGAATTCCAAATTTTATTTCATCAACTAACCAAATTTTAGAACATACTGTGGTCCATCGTTGTATGCCCAATTATGTTTCCTGCCGTTTGCGTGTCAGTCACGCGAATTCAACGTAGTATAACAAAAAGAAGGTGCCGTACCAAATCAGCAAAAAGGCATCTGGCATGCTCCAGCGAGGGAGTGAGAATCCGTTTAGACGCACCTGTAGAGCATAGCGTGCAGCTCACTTTTCAGTTACACGGCTGATTTATTTTGCTTCTAGGAGCACATCAGAGGAACAGCAACTGTATAAAGCCTTTTTTTCTTCATCTCCAAACTCTGGTGGCATTGAGCAGGTTAATTCAGAAAAAGACGACTGTAGCCTGATAGCAAAACTCCAGGAAACAACAGAGAGCTCCACAAAACTACGGAACCTCGATACGTTTGGTAGTTCACCTATTCTAGATAAACAAACTTCAGTGATAGCCAATTGTTCTTGGCGCGAATAAGAATTGTCGTTTACTCAAGCTTATGGAGAAAACACATCAATGACCTTCATATAAAAAAAAAAGGTCAAAACTCACATAGCAATTATATTGGAAGCACACACGAAAACGAAGATGGGAGCCCCAGTTTTCAGTCGCACGTATTTGAAATGCAAAAAGAAAAACACCCACGTTTCAATTTGAATCTAAATCGAAAAGGTGGTACCCCTACCAAAGCGAAATTTCTTTCATCGCTCGCCTTTCTTTGCAGAGAGCATCCATTTCAAAAAGTTGAGAAACCGTGACATGCTGCACGGGCTCCCAGAGTAAAACGGGGGACGTCATTCGTTTCTAGGAAGCGTCAAAAAGGAAAACGTGACACCGGCGAAACAAACGCAGTAAGGGGTTAGGGGCGCAATATCGTTAGCCCTAGCTATCCCTTTTCACCCTTTTCGCCATCCCCGCTTTTTCCTCTTCTCCCAGCCCCCTGCGTTTTCTTGTTTTCTAGTTTTTAAAGTCCCCCCCCCCCCCCCCCCCCCCCCCCCCCACCACCACCACCACAGAAAGGCACGTTGTTGTCGTTGACCTCGCCTTCTTCGACCGCGCCGGCAGCTCTCAAATTTACATTTTAATCCGAACGCTCTGAGCACGTCACACGTGCAAATAAAACAAAAAAAAACTTTTAGTTTTGCTGCGATCCTCCAAAAGCGAAAACAGAAAAGAGCCGAGAAGGAGGGAATAAAGAAAAGAGGAGGTCCTAAAACCCGCAGCGAAAACGGATCAGAACCACAGCGGGCTCAACAAGTTCTGCGGCAAGCAAAATCGAAAGGGTGATGACATGACGTGGCTTTCAATAAATCGTCCCGCTCTTCAAGGATGTTCTTGTTGCGCCAGAAAACTACCTTTCATATCACCGCCCTCCATCGCTACATTTTCCACCTTATTTTTTTTCCCCTTTTACGATGCTTATTTTTTGTTTATTTTGTTGAGCTGCTCCAGTTCCTACTTCGCACCCGACGTTTCTGCTTTCTTCGATTATTCTTTTGGTTCGTTTTCTCTCTCCTTCTTTCTCACTCTCTCTCGGTGGAAGTATGCAAATAAGCGAGGGCATTACAAGTCGTCGTCGTCGCGCGCCACCTTTTTGGTCGAGCTTTTTCTCCTCTTTTTCTTTTTTTCCGGGGCGTTTACTTCTGCAATCTGGGGGAGCTTTTCTACAGCGGTGCCGAAGTTCAATAAAAGCTCCTGGCCCTAAACCCCAAAGTGCCGGGGAAGAAAGAAAGAAAAAAAAACGTAGAAAAAACGAACCGCCGAAATTGACAAGCGAGCACTCGCAATCACTGCAGCCTCGGAGTCAGGGTTTAGGCATAGCCAGTGGACAACCGCAACAGCTTTTGATTTCGTATTCAATGTAATCCCAACAGAAATCCCGTACAAGGGGATTTGACGTTTTTATTTTATTGTTCCATCCTCTTTTTCGTTAGTTCGAAATGATGAAACCCTGTTTTTTTTTTGTTTTTTTTTTAAATATCGCTTTTGAAACAATAATATCGACAAGCTTCGTGTTAATAAGAGATCCCTTACGACATGAAGTGTAAGTTAAACGTGGTAAACTGATTAAAGGTGTGGACACACGCGAATATACTTCAAATATCTCCCGATGACGGAAGAAGACATGCACCCAACAAAACAAATTCCAGATAAATAAAAAAACAAAGATAACGCTGAACATTTACTGATAGTGTATATATATAAAGGAATGGACCTCGAAGGATACCGGGAAGAAACTAAACAGTATAATCATAATGGGTGTAACGACAAAACTATTCAACAAAGGCTCGACGAGCAATCGACGTTTGTCTGGCATTGCGCGTACTTTGAGCGCATGGTGTCGGCGTATAGTCGGAAGGAAAATGGACCCCTTCGAAAATTGCGCCCTCTTACTCAATGAATACTGCACAGTCGCGTGCGCAAAAGACACTTTAAAAGTGGCAAATCTATCAATTGTATAGAGTCTCTTGGAAGTGAGTATTATGTCAGTTATAGACTTGCCAGCTTGTTGGTCTTCTTTTTTTTTTTTCGCACGCCACTGTGCAGTATTTTCAAATCGACCGTAAGAGGACGCAATTTTTCAAGGGGTTTATAACGTGCACTGGATTAGCAGACGCTACCTCAGAAACATACACTTACCTGAATACCCTACACTCTAAAAAAATCCCGTGAGTCTGCTTTCCCGCACAACACTTGGGGAGTTAATCCCCGCAACTTGCGAGGCAGCTCAGCGAATGACAATGCCGAAACAAATGTTTAGACCAAAAAACGCAGTCTGAGTTGTGACATTAAGCAATGAAAGCGTGACGTTTTGCATTGCTTACTGTCACAACTTAGACTGCGTTTTTTGGTCTAAACATATGTTTCGGCATTGTCATTCGCTGAGCTGCTTCCGTAAGTTGCGGTGATTGGCTCTCCAACTGTAGTGCGTGAAAGTAGACGCACAAACTTTTTTAGAGTGTATGTCTTTTCTAAAAGACTGACCGAGAAATGCTGAGCAGAACCAATTTTGACCCGCTCTTCGCGGTTTTACTCGGGTTATTTATTGATCGAGGCTATACTACGCGTCAGTCATGCAGCGGCATGCGTTTGGCGACGCCCGGTACCTGTAAGTTGCAAGTTGTCAGCGATTACGCATGTATCCATGCCGTCGACGTGTGAGACCCGAGATAAGATGAATGTGGGCAGCTACCTATGATGCAGGCGGTAGCTCTACGGTAGCGTGGTGCCTTGTCAGATAGGGAAATTGCATTGTAGTTGGCAACGTACACCGAGAGTCTTATATAAAAGTCTGGATTTATTTATGGAAGGGTTGCGGTAGAATGAAACCAGAATCGAGCCTCCTACGCAGTACGTGCCTTCCGCTGCGTCAAACGAACCGTCGAAGAGACGCCTTCGCCGAAGCACAGCGCTGCGTTCGGTGAAGCCCCCTAAACGTCACAGACGCGCAGATAAACCCCACCACCATGAAACGTGCTCTATTGGAGCGTCTGCAAGCTTCCCATGACCTGTCTACAAACATGTTTATATACTAAATGATATTATGAACGTAGAACTGTAGAACAAAACCACAAACTCGACTTGCGGACATGTAAAATACACCTTGCCCGCAACCTTCATATTTCACAATTAGGCTTGACGAAGTGTCCCCCAAAAGACTCAAAGTATAAGCGGTGTTGCGGAAGGGTGCGCTCTCGTCGCCAAGCTGCTTTTGTTGTGTAGGTGAGCAGTGTGAATTGTGTGTTAGATGTGTGGGACTTAGCCATAGGCTGGCTCAAAGGGAACTCATGCTTATTTTACTGTGAAGTAACTGTGATATATATAATAAATTAAGAAAGAAAAATCACATATTGTGGCCGCGCCAAGTTAAAGTAGCAAATATTCATTTGTTTCGAAGGCCTTTTCTTTTTACTTAAGACTGGTTTTGTAGCTAGACGTTCCTAGTACAAAACTGCTATTTGATAAAATCAAGATAGAAAATATTACCATTTCTGTAACTGCCACAGAGTAGGCCCTCGATTCAGATACCGAATTGTTCCAGTAAAACAAAATAGCCACGAGATCAAACTCAAACTCAGCTGGCCACTTGTGGGAAGTTCCCCGAAATGAACGTATGCCTCTTCTCAAAATTATTTAACAGGTCTATTAATTCGGCTAAAATAACCGTACAAAACAATAACGCGCAAAAGGTCACCTCGCGTTATTCCCGCTTCATATATATACGCGCTGCTACTTTAGTCAATAAACGCCATTACAACGAAGTCAAAAGCTTGAGGCGCGACACAGTGAACATAAACAAACGATAGCCAGGTTTGTTAATTTTTTCTTGAAATTGAAGTGTCGTCATAACCTTTAGTACGGTCACCGAAATCTTAAGAATCGGAAGGTGTGCCGAACCCCGATCATCATATTATCACCCGAAGCCAATAAAATTGCGGTGTCAGGAAATCACAATACAAAATACGCATCATTGAGCAAGGGGCGTGAACGTAAACAGCTACATCCTGCGTTTATTCATATTGTCGGTGACTCTAAAATAGAAAAGGTCTGTGACGCAACGTTTCTGCTAGGGACCGCGAGAAGACGAATCACGGCGAACAGTAGAAACATCCCAGCAAACGAGAAACCTGAAAATACGAATAGACGAAAAAAAAATGCAAAAAGCGCTCTGAGCAGGCACAATGGTCATGACGTTTCACTCACTCATTTTTCCTGCGCAAGTTGCACTTTATTTTATTTTGATAGATCTATTAGTATTTTCAGCTTTTGCCATCTTCAGGGATCCTACAAGAGACCCCATTTCAAAATTCAGTGCCATCTGGGGGCTCAAACAGCAGTTTCGCTTTCGACAAACTATGGCGGCCATGAAACTGTATCTCATCGGGCACCGTTACTTTCGCACGTCAATGGCAGATGAGAATCGGTTTTTCGATCCCTTCGTAATTTAATGTTAATTTATTTTAGTTTCGATGGTGTGAACATGAGAAGTGACCAGCACAAAACAGTGGATAGTATATTCTCTCGATTTAATTTATGCCATTAAAAGGCTCTGGAGCCGAACTTCTTCCAAGAGATTGACTGGACCACGCGCCGATATAAACGTTCACACCGCCGGGGTATCTAATTCGTGCGTCGTGTTTTACTGATGTCTCCAACATATAGGCATCGTATATATAAATATATATCCCCATCTTGGCAGTATATTCAACTTCTTCTTTCATCAGCCTCAAGAAGATCGACTAACTTAGAACAGATGTCATACCCTAAGATGATGATAGTGATCAAAACTGCCAGACTGAATTTCGAAAAGGGTCTATTGCTCACCGTGATTAGCTGTCTCTGTATTTTTCAGGAAAGTGAACCTACTTTTTGTTTAGAGTGTAGCGTAGTCGAAGCGTAGAGTGTAGCGTCACTACTTCGTCAGAAAAAAAAAAGGCAAAACAACTCCAATGTCGTGTTTGCACTAACCGTGTCGCGCAGTGCACGAACGCAACACGTGCAACATATACAATATCTGTCAAGTCCTACCCTTCCAGCTTCAGCGGGATTTTCAGTTTCTGGGCGTCACACCGAGAGGTAGGAGCGAGGGAGCCAACAGCGCTCATCGCTGGCGTCCCGGCCGAACAGCGGCGAGAACGGACGAGCAGGAGCTTCGGCGGACAGGCGACACCTAAGGCCCGGGCAACTTTCCAAGCGAGCTTCGCGGCCGCGTAATTAATGGCGTGTTTGGGTGAGCTGTGGCAACCGCTCCCGAGCGCGATTTCTTGAACCCTGGCTCTTTTTTTTTTATTATTCTGCGAAACTGAGAGAAAAGCTGGTGTTGTCTGCAATCAGACGGAAAGGCGCGAGTGTATGTATGTGCTTTCGAAGCAGGACCGCGAAGGAGCCTGCTGCTGCTGCTGCAAGGCGGCGACTAAGTCGTTGGTGCCGGTCGAATGGGGTTTCGAAATGTGCTTAAAGACGCCCTGCGCTCTAGTTAGTGACGAGGTGTGTATCGTCTCGTGCCGCTGAGCGTGACTCGGGGTTGTTATCTTTAAGAGTTGGGGTGAGGCCATGTGTTTTTCGAAGTCTGACTCCCATGAAGCTCATTCGAGGGCAAGGTGGATAGTATATTCAAAGCGTAGCCTCTTCACGCCCTCTCATCGCTAAAACACATGTTCAGGTGACTGTTTGTTTTATCGTAAATAAATTTGCTATATGATTTACTGTAAAAAACAAAGATAAAGGTGATGCGCGATGCATTAATTTAGTATAATATAAAACGAGAATAACACGCACAACATTAATTAGCTTTGCCGAATTCACAGCCAGTTGACTTGAAAGGATGGGTAGCTGCGGTGTTGACCCGTCGGCTAAAAACAACCGAGGTCCCGCAATAAACAAATTTTGTACAATGAAAGCGGATATATGCGTACGATTTAATAATAAAAAAGCAGCAACTTTTATGATTTAGCCTGAAACACGACAAGGGACTCTACGGTGGTACACGAAACAGAACGACCGGCCCGTCTTCATAAAAACAAGCACAAAATCCGTCTTTCTGACAGCTGTACACCATCGCGACACGCTAATGAGATGACGTCATCAAAGTCGCAGACTGAAAAAGAAAAACACGCCATCAAGGCGGGAACACGGAGACCACTAAGACTGGCCAGACGGAAGCACCGTGAACAAGGAGAGGATCCAACAAAGAGTCCCCCCCCCCCTCCCCCTTTCAGCGCGAGAAAAGGTCGTCTCTGTACAAGACTTGCAAATGAGTACCAGTCCGTGGCTAAGGTGGCTCTTTTGTGAAATGGCCGGAATGGAACACCGAAGGTGGCGGCGATTCGACTCAAAAGACGCGGCGGCGGCAGTGGGCACCAAAAAAATAAAAAATAAATAAAAATACAGCAACAAAAAAGAGAAGCCCATGGAAAGTGTAGACAATAGAAAGCGATCAAAAAGCTCCCAGCACCGCAGCGGCCATAGCGAAGTGAAGGGTGTGCTTTAATTAGCAACGAGACGCGAGAGAAAAACGGAACAAGAGTCCGGCCCACGACCCCCGAACAAGCCAACAAGGAGATAAAGTCGATCCGATGGAGAGGGTGTCGCCTTCTCAGGCGTACCGAGGGCCGGTCTAGCAAAGAGAGAGAGAGAGAGAGAGAGAGAGTAAAAAAAAAAAAAAGAGCTCGGTGTAATGGTGAAATGAAGTTTAGAAACCTGTCTATAAAGACCCGAGGTTCGGTGACAAAACTAAAAGGGCGCCCACGAAACAAAATATAAACATATCAACATGATGGGGGAGTGTGTTGGAGGAGCGGGGGAACCGTTGGGAGATGCCCACTAATGAATTGGAAACCGCACTAATTGTGTTCCCATTAAGTACTGCCTGAATGACAAGGTAACGGCGTACCACGCGGCAGGAAGGCTTGTAATGCCGTCCATAGTGGATAGACTCTGGGGTGCCTTGCATAATGAAGCTTCGCTTCACTAGCCACATTCGGGGGAAGGAAGCGTTGTTTTTGCTCTGCCCTTTATCTTTCTAGTGCCAGAATGCCCCGGTGTTTGTAACCGCGAGGTAATCCCCCCGAGGTGCCTATGTTCGAGCGAAAGGGCGACAGCCATAACGACCGATAGTTCTCCTGATGGGTCGTGGAGCCGTGAAACACGGGGCTAAGCTTTTGGCCCGCATAGATTTCCCGATATGAGTGACCGTCCGGGGAAATCGAGTGGGCTAATTTTGGTGAGGCATTTGGATGACCCCTTTAGCGTTCACGACATTTTTACGCAAATCTCTGCTTACAGCGCATTATTATTATTTTATTTTTACATTTTTTTTCTATGCATTTTTTATTTCCACCTTTAACTCAAGTGAGACGGCATACCCAAAAGGCTGACAATATCTTCCACTGACGGCAAAACGTAAAGTGAAAGTTTAAAACCAACTTCCGAAATTCGGTCCACATTGCTGGAACACCCGAGCTATATTTTTGTGCATTAGTAAGGAGCGATCCTAATAAGGTTCCTAACCAGAATAAACTCTTTCTGAAAGGCAGTCTACTCAACCTGTGCAGAGCCAAACCCGACGCTCTAATGGCGGCACTACACGGTTTCTCCACACCAGAAAAATCAAACATCTTCTAAAGCATAAAGCAGAAAGGGGAAAAGACGTTGGTCCTTTTACGTCACCTTCGTTCCACGAATTCGAGGGTGCTTGATTTAGCCGAGCATGATCTTCTATCACCGCCATTAGAGCGGCAATATTGGAATTTTTGAGATTGCAACAAAGTGAATTTGACTTTTGAAAAGGGTCTTCTATTGTCGCGTTTAACTTAAAAGATTTGTCAGTCTGTCTGTAGGATGTTGAGTCAGTTAAGCCTGCCGAGTCCTCGCTTTGAGTGCGAGAGTGCTACAGCCAATAATATTCCTGCTGCTCCTGATGTGCGACATGGAAGCTCGCCATTGCGCAGCGCATCAACAGCGAACCAACACGTTCTCTCAATACATGACTTGCATCGACATCAACATCAGCACCCAAGGTGGTGGCCTTGCTGCTGAGCGCCTACCTACTGCACTATCCATTTCGCCACACCCGATTTCTTTTTCTCGGGAAAAACAAATAGGAATGACCCAGGAGGACCCAGAATGATTACCAGCATGGTGCGATGTTGTCATATGCAAGCAATGTATACTTCGTTCACTGCTAAGCTGACAGAGTGGTGGAAACTACGTTCTCGTCGGCACCAATCAATCGCCGGCCTGCCATTGCCTGACACCGCTCGCTGTGTTGCTGCAGAGAGCGTCATCACGTGGTGCGCCAGACCAACGGTCGACTGGTCCGACGAGCTAGCTTCAACCGCCCTGTCAGCTTAGCTTTGAACAGATTACGGACGCGAAACAAACGAGAGCATACGTCGTTCTCAAGTGCTTGTAACTAAAATTAAAAAACAAAAAACGTCGAATTGGATTTTTTTTTTAGAAATGAGGACGTTTTACAGGAGCGAGTCGCTTGAAATGCTTTTCGAGTCTATAATCTTCTTCGACATAGAAACTGCAAAGAGGTTCCGTCTGCAAAGGCAACAAACACTCTGCTGAATGCTGAATGTCTGATACGCTGAGACGCTTTGTGTAATAGAAGGAGTGCACCAACATTAAAAAAAAATTAAACTGACAGATGCAGTTTTTTTTTTTCCCGTAGCCTCAGACAAATTTAGCGTTCGTACTAAGAAACGTAGTCACGCAATTTCCTTTTTGTACAATTGGGGACGGGGACCATCCTGTAGTTCGGATGTTGCAATGCATGGACAATTCAGGCCTTTATGCCGACTGACGGGATTTCATGCTAAATGCGAAGAATATGCGCCAACAGGCTTATTAAGAAAGTTCTTTGTTCACTAAAAAATATCGATAAATGTCTTGAGACCGGTGTTTCGGTGTTGTGCTAACCAGAAGATAGACCGATCTCACCAGCCCCTTTGACTGCGCCACAGCAGCCACAATGCATCGAAGGAACTTTAGTTTTTCTGCACGTGCGACAGCCTCGCTGGAGCTCTGCGTGTGTAGAGCACGAAACGGCACGAGCCCTCGCTAGCACGCCGACTGCTCGCTGTGGACTAAACTTATGGCGGCGTCACGCATGCGCCGAACGCTTGAGTGAGATTGCTGTATTAGCGGCGCAGCGCTTATACGAAGAAGAGTTGTAGCTACGATCTCGTGTAAATTTCGCAAACAAACGAAACCAAATTTGACGTTCGTGTTGATACAGCGTAAGGTCGATCTTCCTTCGAGGTGCGGCGACACTAACTTACGCTGTAAAAAAATATAGCCAGTGCAGTACCACTGCTAGCCTGTGGTCTTTAACGTAGATCACGGAGCAGTGATACACGACCAGCGTTGTAAAAGTTACTCCAGAAATGTGCCTAAGATACAGTTCGGTGCCTCATGAAAAAAAAAAAAAAGTACCTGAGGCACGGATCTAGATACACGGTGAACATTGTGCCTAAGTACAGATACAGTTACTTAAAAGATACTTTATATTTTCATGAAAACAGCAAATAGTAGTGAACGGTACGAAGACTTTGACAAACAAAAATGTCGGGCGGAACGTTTATGGGGAACCCCCATTACGTACAAGCTCAAATTTAAAGATTAAAAAAAAACCCAAAAAAACACGTGATTAATTATCGAATTCACCAAAATCAAGGCTCGTTTGAAAGAGTCGTCGCGGAATTTGCGAATATACTTACAATATACACAAAAAGAAAGAGAGAAAAAAGAAGACGGGCGTTTAAGGTGCAACCCCACCGTGCATGACGTTTTGGTGTTTTTTTGACGGCTTATAACATTCTTTCTATGTATCTTACAATTATAAAGTAAATGTCAAAATAAAGAGCTGCTTTTCAACAATACTTTAATGTCTCGATATTACGGTTATTTTTAGTTGTTAGTTAATTATTCAGCTTTTAATTGACCACAGTCTCTAATATTGAAAAAATTATTTCTTGAGGTGTAACGTCCCATCGTCCACGATATTTTACGTGAGCGTTCGGTTGGATGTAATAAATTAAAAAAGTAAGCAACAAATTGTACAGATGATGTATATTTTAAAATAAAAAATAAAGTTTAAAATGGTACTATTTTATGCCACTGTAAAAACTGAATCACGTCAGCTAATAAAAAAAACGAGACATTAAAATATGAAGCATCCTTCGATATTACATTTTACAGAGCTTCCATATTGATATATTACACCTTAAGAATGTTATAAGACCTCAAACCTTTCCCATTCAGTTACGGCGAGTTGTAGTTTCTTAATATAAAATACAGATGGCGACACATGTTCAGGAACAGCTTGATGTGCATTTTCCGTCGTGTGCCGCTTGGAACGCCACGTGAAAGACAGAAAAAGCGCCAGATGTCAGGGTGTCAGATGCCTGGATGCCCGCAGTGAGCGAGCCAGAGATGTCAGAACAACAAGCGCGAGGCTGCGGGTGCACAACAGCTACCTTTGCGCGCGTTCTACTGTGCGTCGATATACATACCCGACGCGATCCAAATGAAATGGGCACCATGAAATGCATTCTGCCATTTCAGATTCCGCCACGTATGCGAAAACATTTTAATGTTTCTATCACTTGCAAAAATCATTTTCGCAATCAAACTATGCTTGTCGGAATGGTTTGACTATATTTTGTTTCAAAAACCGCCTCGGTGGCTCTTAATTGGCAATACATATTAAAACAAAGCACAAAGCATTAAATCGTCTCAGTGTCTCTGAACCAACGCGCTGGCCTATGAGTCCATATCTGTCGGGTTTAAATATCGGCCGAGGTGCCCGCAATCCGACGGAGGCCAATCTGAGATTTCGGTTGCACGTCAAATGATCTCCAGTTAGTCAAAATAAACCCGCTATTCTTTTTTTAATTTTTATTGAGGCGTGTTAAGTGATTTTTGTTTGTTTGACTTGTGATACCCTAAGATCTAAATATTTGCTTTGCTTTACCTTAGTTCGGAGCGCAGCCAACGCTACGGGCTGATGAAGCCTCTGAAGCAGCGCCAAGAGCGCGAGGTTAGGCTGTTCGTTCTCTTTCTGTGCCTATGCGGTCGGACTAAACTAGAGGCACTAAATAAGCTACGCTTCATACACATCTTGGTGTTTAAAATGATGGTTGTCAGGTATCTGAAGCTTTATCTGAAATCACAGGAAACGCTTTTCCGTCCTCCACAAATGATTAAACAGTTTGCGACAAAGCAAAGCAATATTACGTGAGCTTCCTGACACCGCACTTTTGAATCACGACGATCGGCAGTTGCATTTGATTTGTTACTAACCACCAAGATGGCGGCACCCACAACAATATCTGGGGGAAAAGTGCCGATACTCTAAGCGTAGCTCATTCAGCTCACAGGCTAAACCAAGTGCGGTGGGGGATCGTTGGCCGAGTGTGTGGTGGCACCGCAGATCAGAGCACGTGGAGAAATGCTCAAGCGCAAGCTCCGCTCAAAGCACGGAGCTCACGCTGCAGAACCTGTAGGGAATAAATCCCCTCGATGTGTTTGCGTTGGTCTTTCAAGTAACCTCAAATGTGCCAGTGCACGAGGCACGTCTCTCGAGCGGCCCTTGGACGCAAATGGCGTCCCAGCACTAATATGACTGGTCCTTGAAAGCAGTGTTGGAGGTAACGCGTTACTAGTAACGACGTTGCTGGTAACGCGTTACATTTTTTGCTAACGCAGTAACGCACTCGTCAGTACTCTGAATGACTAACGAGTAAAGTATTTTCGTAACTTTTTTACGGTATCGGCTATCAAATTACGTTGCTCGTTACTTTTGACCAAAACTGGTGAAATACATTAGGTATTTGGGAAAAGATCACGACGCCTGATCTAACGTTTAGAATAGCAATCTTGTGCATAAAACTGGAGACGTTAGGGGAACTATATTTTGGTCACTAAGCTCAATGGAGGATCTAGCTTCTCTGCTTGAGGGGCAACTACTTGCGCTCGAGCACGCAATGCCCAGGCAATGCCGTATCTTGCTGCTAAGACTTCTGAACCTTCGATTTCCTAGTTATTAGTCCATCTATTGACCGATCTATCTCAAAATCCTGCACAAGCTTATCGCCCCACGAAACCAACATCCGTCACAGTAAACTTAAAAAAACAAAAAACTTTCTGATTAAAAGAGACATCCGTTAAAAGGCGACCCTGTCTCGCTTGTCGAAGGCGACCCTGTCTCGCTTGTCGAAGGCGAAGGCGTGGCAAAATCTCGTTCTAAGTACGCGACCGTTGGCAGGCAGTGAATACTCATAGTCGGCGCCGAGATGATTGACAGGTGAAGTTTTTCTATCAACCCAGAGTTAGAATGTTTCCTTCTTTTTGATGTAAGCAAACAGGAGACAGCTTACACCAAATCTGGGGGCAATAGAGTACTATGAGCATTCAAAAATAACGGCCTGAGCAATATATATGTGTACACGCTTTAGCTTTTGATGCACCCTTAGCTTTCGATACGCTCAACGCTAGTGTAAAATGTTTCATTCTTCATCAGCGTACCATGTGCGTGCTTACACAATATTTTAAACAACGTCAAACTCTATCCGTTTGCATCTTTTTTTATTTATGCACACCACTACCTGCGCGCATAAATCACCAAATTTAAACCGGTACAGGATGTCACAAAAAAATTTACAGGGTTCTTTTTTTTGCCGCAAAAATAAACTACGCATCGCCTAACGCTCACTCTCCGCCCAAAGGTAACGCTAGGTCACAACCATATGCCAAAGTTTCATCCCGAACGGACACCTTCTTCAAAAGTTATAAGTGGTTTCCTGAAAATTTCAATGGGAAAATGGAGCCCATTTTTGCCCGTTTCCGGTTTCTGGTGGGTTTCATGTATTCGAAAACCCCATCGGCCGCCATTTTCCCATTGAACTTTTCAGAAAATCACTTATAAATTTCGAATAAGGTATCGGACTGGGCTGAAACTTTGACATCTGTTTGTGACCTCTAGCGCTACCTTTGGGCGGAAAATGAGCGTTCGGCGATACATAATTTATTCCTGCGGTCAAAAAAAAACAAAAAAACTGTACTTTTTTAGACTTTTTGTACATTGTTTAAACTATGTGCAAAAGCTATCCACTAACCCAGAATCTTTGCCTGGCCATTCATTGCATTTATCACTGGATTCGTATTAAAACTAATTCTTATCATTGATTGCTGTAAGTTAATTGTTAACCTCGGCGTTTTTTTTTTATTATAACTCCCGCACCAGTCCTACTTTGGGTTTACCAAACTCAACATCAAAACCAGAGTGTCATTTTTTTGTGTTTTTCAGTCTCGTGGTTTTGGACATAATAAACACTCAGCTACCTCAATGAGACACCAGACCGCCAGAAAAATAGTTCATTTGTTTTGATTTTTTAGGTAGTTAATTCCTCAAGCTAGAATTTCGAAAACCCAAGTCTATCACGTCATTACGTTTTCCATCCACAAAGAACCAAACACATGCGCGACAAAAGGGCCGGCCCGTCATATTGCCACCCGCAGAGCCGAGAAACCAACGCTCGGTCACGGACTTGTAGAAGATTCGCGTTCATTCTTGCACCAGACGTAACTTTTGCCCTGCTTTCTTGTTCTCGAAAGTGCCAGTTCATCCTCGCCCCGAGCGCGCGACGCTCGAACGTTTTTGACGAACTCTCGAGATAGTGACGCACTGTAGATAAGCAGCTGCCCGCGACGTTGTCGAGTCACTTCGCTCTCGCTCTCGCTCTCTGTTATGCTGCCGAATCGCCGGTTGCTTTTCTGCTGCTTCGACGCTCTTTCTTTTTACTTATTCTGTTTGGCACAAGTTCGCCGACTAAACCTTTATTTTTCAGTTCACTGTTCGTCCTCTCGTCACCTTCATTCGTGACAATATGAATCTGATCACATTGAAATATGTGTAATTGGCCTCTAAAATCTCCGATAACGGCGCACAGGCAATTTTATATTTTTCAACGCGTCGGTGGTTTTGTTGTGCATGTGCCTCGCCATTTGGCTCAGGACGATTTTTGCCTTTTGTTCTGCCCACATTTGCTAAAGGCGTGAGCTCGGAGCGTAGGCAACTGGCCCCCTTGCACGAGAACTGGCGCAGCCGTGCGCGTTCCAAAGAAAGCTCGTGCAGAGAGAAAAGGGCAAGGGACCAGGGATGTCTAATTCAGGATATAGAAAAATACCCCACTGTATCGAAGCGCCACCACACACGATTTCTCGCATTGATGTACAGGCCTGGAAGGCGATCCCACCGCCATCTGTTGGTTCAGAATCACACTAACCAAGGGTGGGGTTGCACCTTAAAAGGCCAAAGTCTCGCTTGGAGGAACAAGTAAAGGAACCCTGGTTAAACAAAAATGTGGAAAGCGGAAAGCATAATGTATTTGGAAAAGAAAATCACCACCTGACGTGCCAAGCAACGTCGATGCATGCCATCGCACACCTGTTAGGCAAAAATGAACAAATTGTTAAATATCGTAAAAGATACCTTTACTGCTAAAAGTTATAAAAGATATCGTCTCCATGTCCAAATGTATTACCCCAAATTATGAGACAATATTATGAATAAGGCCTCTTTCTTTACTAAGGGCATACACAAGCACAAGATAGAAACAACTGCTTGATTGGTGCGTCAGCACCAGAAATAATGAAAACCGCAGCCACTTTGACTCACTCAACGACTTTCAGCAGCATGCCATCTTTTCTCATTTCGCTGTTCTATTCGCCTTTAATAATAATAATAATAATAATAATAATAATAATAATAATAATAATAATAATAATAATAATAATAATAATAATAATAATATTTTATTTTTGTGCCCACAAACAACTTTTCAGTCTTCACAGTGGTTCACGTAATAGCCATGGATTGCACAAACATAACATAATTGCAGAATTCTTCTTGCCATATTTAGGCCATAGATATCCATTCGGGAACAAGAAAGGTGAAATTCTTAAGGCAGATGAAAATATCCAGATGCTGTTTCTTATTGATGACCAACTGAATCCGCTACAAAGGGGATACTGGGGACATGCAAGATAAGTAAAACTTGGATTTATTTCGACTGACCCGTGACGGAACATGAACGTCTATAGATCGTAATATATCCATCGAATTATTAAGTCAGTGAACAACTTTGTGAATAAATATAAATTCTCTAAACTGCCTCCTCACGGCAACTTATGAAATGCGAATCGTCTAAGTAACGTTTCATAATGATAAAAACACCCTCTTCCAATATAGCGGTCAAACATGGGCGGATTTAGAGGGGGGTCCGGATGTCCTGACCCCCCTCTTGATTTTTGCATGTGTAAAATTTAGGGCGTGAAACGAGTGAGGGGGGGGGGGTTCCTAAACATTTGGTACGCTGACCAACACCTGACCCCCCCCCCCCCCCTTCTCAGGAAATTCCTGCATCCGCCCCTGCGGTCAAATAATATTCTTGTCATTCGTTTCTGTGCCTTTTCGATTGCAGTTGCCTGCGATTTAGATAAAGAATTCCGGATGACCGAGCTGAATCCTAACCGTGATCAAACTAGTTAGTGGCTTAAACAAATGCAACAAACAAAAGGGCGATGAAAATTGGTGACATAATCGATGGATTACGCCGAGCACTCTAAAAGCAGCATTAACCGTAATGGACATGTGTGCATTGGAAACTAGTGCACTCTCAATACGAACACAAAGATCCCAAATAACAGATACCCGGGGGATTGAGGCGCCTTCAAGGGGAAGAACAAATCAACTCACGCTTTTAGATAGCACAATATGTTTAAATTTCTCGAGATTAAGTGCCAAGCTGTTTTTGACGCACCAATTCGATACATGTTCTCCATAAGCTTGAAGGCGAGTGCAAGCCAATAGCGACTTCACACATAGGAAAAGCTTAACATAATTAGTAAAAAAATAATAATTTGCCTCACTAACACAGGAAACAATATCATTTATAAATAAAAGAAACAAAAGCGGTACCCCAGATTTCGAAACAAACTCGTCAGAACCAATACCTCCTCGAAGTGTTAGTCAGACATCTTCGATTGCAGCTTAGTAGACGATTGCCGCTCCCACGCTTTTCACACTTTTTAAGCCTTAGGAATCAGAAACGGCTTATAAAATGTCTCGATGTACGGCACTAACGAAAAAAAGCATCGTATTATAAGTTTGAGGCAGCGTTGTGCGCACCAGCCTCTTGACCGCGCTGCTCGGAGTTAGGACGATTTGTGGAACAAGTCATTGTACCTAATACCTCAACTCTTCCTCGAAAGTTAACAATACCTTCCTTACCTTCAAAAAAAAAAAAAACCTAAAGGGTTGTGAACGCATTTGTGAGGTGTTGATTCATTATCATACCAAAAAGTATTGCCAAAGTAATGTGCATTACTTTTTATTTTTATTTGTAAAGTTTTTTTTTCTAAGGTTACGTAGGGGCTGTGAAACATCACTTCATTTTCATGTAACGAGGAAAGTATTTCGTTATTTATTTTCGGTAGCGCCTACAACTCAGTGCTCAGTCAAAGATCCCATGCCGTCTCATAGTGTGAAAATTCACGTGTTCATTCGGGGGGCACGGCAAACAAATGAGACCACCTGAATTTATCTCGATATTCGTTATCTGTGACTGAATGTGCCCTTTGGCACCATCTCAGCACGTCAATACTTCTCCAGTTCTTAGTTTTTTTATAATTTGACTAGAGCGAACACAATGTACCTGCAAAAAGCAGCTTCACTAAGTTACAAGTTACTGGAAAATGTACCTAAGATACAGTTACAAAAAGAGAGTAAAAATAAAAAGTACCTACGTTTGTACCTTAGGTACAACGGAAGTAGTACCTAGACACCGGTTTGCAGTTACTTGCACCTGGGTACTTTACAGCCCTGGACACGATCGCACACCTGTACGATGCTCATCCAGATCGAAACGGGAAGGGCAAGGAATTGAACCCATGATCCCTGGGTTCTGCAGCGCGAACTTTCGTTCCACGTGCTTTGAGATGCGAATTTCGCACATACCCTTTGTATGGAGCACAACGTTCATCAGCTCTTGGTACTTGGAAAACATTTGATATCCATAAAATGTTTCCAATAGACCTATCTCACTAATCGTTCCACGCATGCGCGCCGCCGCCATAAGTGTAGTTCACAGGAGGCGCGGTTCCAGTGCACGGGTCAGCTGCTGCAATCTCGTGCTCTGCTCGTGCAGCCCACAGTGGGGTTGTCGGGCGTGCACAAAGACTACAGTTCCCACGGTGCATGCCGGCAGCGATGGCGCAAAGAAGCTGGCTGGTGATATCGGTCTATTTCTTGTCACCTGAAGACGAAGAAAAAGAAGGTGCCATACGTCATGTTTTTTTTTAATTTGGTTTGCAACAAAGGCTTAAAGTTAACGGTCCAACTTTTCAAAAAGAAAGATATGCTACACCGGTGATTTCACCCAAAAAAAAGTTCTCATTTGAAAAAAAGAAAAAACGAAAAAGAAAAAATTTATATAAATATAAAGCCGTTACGCTAAGACGGCATTTTGTGAATGCCGTCTTGGCGAAAAGTGTGAAGTCAGAAAGAAAGCTTTACTGAACAAAAAAAAAAAAAAAAGGCTTCGGACCTTTATTTTTGAGGTAAACTATATTTCGAGCCTACCGCAGCTTTGCATGCCGGTTATGCACACTCCGTTCTTTTCTCGTCTCCGGGGAGGACGAAAACAAGGCGTTCGCTTACGAAGGGCCGCCGGTGGGGGTTGACGGGTGCCCCGTGCGAGTTCGAATGAAGCAACCGCGGAACGCCGTACACACATCTGTGTTTTGGGCGCGTGCCTCTGCGCCCGTGAAGACGTGACGCCACGTGCTGCCCTGAAACCAGTCTAAATCAGGCCTTGGTTCCGAGCATCCACCCACGCTTCGCTGTCTTTGGTTCGGTTAGGGAACCAGCGTTTCGAGGGACCAAGAAACAAATACCGCGTCGACGCTTCTTTCCCACCGCGGGGACGTCTCTCATTTCCGTCCGAGTTGTCACCAGTTTCTATCAACAAACCAAAGCGGGCCGCCGTCCCCTGTGCACGGCTAAGTCAAAGTGACGTGCAGTGGCGGTGCACGACGGCGCTCCTTCCACAGGCACTCCGCATCTTGGGACACCCTGTAGCAGAATTCACCCGAAAGTTGCAAACGGCGCGGCGCTGGAAGAAGAGGGGGGGGGGGGGGCATTTGCCGCCCGCGCGGCCTGTCGGTCTGGGCAGGGGCCGCGTCATTTGCGATATCCCGAGAAGGCCCCTCCGTTGCGCCACTCTTACTCGGGCTTCGGCGGATGCAAAAGCAAACCGCCGCGGCAAACTTATTTATGCGTCTAGACGAGGTTTCTAAAATAGTCGGCTTCCGGTTCGAGCCGACCCACTGGGCTTTGATCTGAGTCGCGACTAACACCAACGATCGGCTCGAGCGTGTGATATGAGGGGATAAATTAATCCCGGGCCATGCAAAACACGCTCGTTCTTTCTCGTCGGCGGCGGCACGAGGGGGGGAGGAGGGGGGGGGGGGGTCCGTCTGCATCGAGCCGTCATCGGTGGCCCTTGGAGACGGACACGGAGGGGCTGCTGGAGGGAGACTTTCGCACGCCTCCGATTCCTCGGAGGAGCGGTGCATGCACAAACGGAACACATTATTCGCCCCTGAATGGAGCGGCGAGCGTGGAAACGGCGTCGCGTGTGCATCTGAAAGTGGCTCTGTTCGAGCACCGTTGTGCACCAGTGAAGAGACATCCGATATCAGCGGTCGTACTTCGTCGAACAACGAGCGCCCTTGCGGGGCCCCTCGCATGTGATGACGTTGACTACTAGCCCCGCCACCACCAGTCAGCGCGTATACTATATGACAACTTTTTTCGTTCTATTAGTAGTAGCCGCCTTTGGACGGAGACGAGCCCACGAATGACGAAATTATAATAGTTTATGAGCAGGTTGGGAAATAAAGAGATCATTTTAAAGGGAGAAGTTAGTGAATTCAAAGTGCGTTAAATAGATGCTGTTCAGAAAAAAAAGAAAAAAAAAAAGGCCGAGGGCGGACATTTTTACTGTTGAAAAGATCCCGCCCGCATTCATTGTTTATACTTTTGTTGCTCAGTAATACTAGTAGTTGAGTACATCGAATCAGAGAAAACGAAATTTGAGGGACATCAGAATTCGAGGAAGCAAAATTATTTGTAGATCTGTGAGTTATATTTACCATCCCTTTATGAATTGAGGGTTACTGTGGGGAGAAAAAGAAAGCAAAAAAAATGGGCCGAAATCGCTGCTGCCGTCACGCTGATTCTCGAAGAAATGCCTGAGCATTTCGTGCATCGCTTATATAGTATAACAAAGCATAGTGAATGCAGCCCCTCGGCCTCAACAGTTTTCCGCGAGGTGAACATTTCCGAAACCCCTCTCCTTCCTGGTGCAAGCAGACCAAGTCACTTAGCGTGTTCATGAAGGACGTGCGCGCGATAATCGTAAAACGACACAGTCATTTCGTTGTGCGTATTTATTCACCGCGAACGTCCGTTTTATCCTGCGACGGATAGATCAGGCACATTAGCGGACTGTGAAACGTGAAGTACGCCACATATGCCGCCGTTTGAATGTTGTGTACATGGCGACTGGGGGGGGGGGGGGTCAAATCTATACTGGTGCTGTTGTGTGACGTGGCTTGGTTAGTGTCCGTGCACAGCGTCAGCCCGTACTGGGACCTCATGTGCTCTAGGAGCCACTGGTTGTGTCCGCTTCTAACGTTAACGCTGAAGTCCCCCATCACGATGAGCGGCATCGTATGGTGTCCTACATCAGTTATAGGCTGACACAGATCCATTGGGTCGAAGAACGGAACCGCAGCCCGTGTGCGTCCATTGGTTTCCAAAGGCGGCGGCAGCAACTTCCCAAGGCGTCCAAAGCGCGCACCCGCCGCCCGCCCGTTATCTGTCGGCACTTGCAGAATGTGTTTCAGTCAGTTTACACAGTAAGTGCGACTGTGGCGTCATCCCGTGGCGACGTTGCGAGCTTTAGTTAGCCGGAACCAGTCCAAGGTCAGCGCATGTACCAGGGCACTAATGCTTACGCAGTAAAACATATCAGACAAAAAATGCCATGATTCGTGAGGTTGAATTTGATCATAAAGCCTTTATGTTTTTAAACATGAAATTGTCATGACTGAATTTCTTATATAATAATATTAGATTTCGAAAGGACATTCAATCGGAAGTAGTCTATTGCACCGCGCTTATCTTTTCGTTTGTGCACTAAAGTACTGAACGTGACTCGTTAGCACGAATAAGCGATGATAATGTTTTTTTTTTTTCATTTGTAATTTTCAGATTTGAGATTAGGATATATCTATCAGAGTATAGGAAGAGGCTTATATGAGGCATCGACTTGGGCGGTAAAACGTAGCGTGTCAGAGTACGAAAAGACGACGACGGCAGTTTTGCTCTGTTGCCCAGTGTACTATAGCGAACATTGTGAGCGTGAACATCCATGCATGCTTAGTTGGCGCACCTACCGGTCCTTAAAATCTCTCTTCTTCAAACTAAGGCTGAAATTCAGTCTATAGGGCCCATTGTCTAAGCTGTTGAACAAATCAAAAGATAATGGGGATTATGGGATCTCCAGTCGTAACAAAAAGTCAGATCACGTGCTTGTCGCTCGTATTGTGTCATTCGTCCTTATGTACGGAATACATAATGGTGGAAAGATTTACGCGCGGCGAGATTCATGAGACCCACGCAGCGTGTTCGGCAGATATTTAATCTAGGATAACTTGCGAAGAGGTCCAAGTGCAAAAGTGTAGCTGACACTGCTGAGTTTGCGCTTCATATCTGATTAATATCGTTTGTTTACGTTTTCTGAAAACAGCAACAACAATAAAGTTCGATAGAAACATATCGGGCGGTTTGCCTCCAAGTATTATGCTGAAGCTGGTTCAAAACTGACAACTGACTACGGAAAAAAACAAAACAAAAAAACTACCAGGTATGAACAGGAGTACGCCATTTAAGTGACGCGGAGTAATATAATATGCTTACTTGAACTTGCCAATCATGTCGTTATTTGTTTCCCTATGTGAAATATTGCAACTGCTGTCTTAATTCTGTATTCACAATGGATTAGCTTCATGTCAGTAAGCAGATCCGTAGACTTGACTAGATTCAACACATAGATTAAAAATGTTAAACACAAAGTAGAAAGAAGGCATACTTATGGTAAAGTGGCAGGTAGTCCTCCGCTATGATGTACAACATTAAATCTTAATAGTTTTAGTTATTTATTGAAACTTTTGGCACTTTCCGAAACCTGTTCGTTGACAGTTCGCGAGAGAGCCTTCACTGAGACAGCTTTATTGAAGGATACAATTTGTTTTAAATGTTCAGTGTCATATGTACTGTTGATTTAGATATATAAAGACTAATTATTATTATTATTATTATTATTATTATTATATCTTATAAAAACAATACCTACGAAGCGATGCAGAGTGCTGATGTGAGTCATTCTCCAGCGATAATCCGGTCGCGCCCTTGTCTCGTCTCGTGCACTCTTGCTTTTGTTTCTCTTCAGCAGCTGCAGCGGTGCGTAAAGTTGCAAAGCACACAGGCCGTTTAGAACCAAGGTGTCAAAATAGGCGTCTCGAGGCGCCACGCTTCGAGAAAAGGATGTTGCTCCATTAGATGTTGGCAGGGGCAGCGAGAAGGTGAATACTCCAGGTTTTTGTCTGGCAGCTACTTTATACGCTGGCGACTTTCTTTCGTCGCTGCGAGAACACAAAAATGTCCCTTGGCACCAGATCGGGAAGATTGTTTTTTCTTCCTGCCGTGTTGCTCTCGCAGAGCGGTCGTCTCTCACTCGGGTGACGTGTGTTTACGTAACTGCTACGCATCCCCCGACTTTATTTGCTACTTTGTTCAAAAATATAAATTGTCCAGAGGCGCATAGACTCGATAGTTGTCCCTGCAGCCTTTATTATTTCTAACCTTTCTAGAACTCTGTAAAAACAAATATATATATATTTGTTTTGCAGTAAAACGTTTGAGATGACAATATCGCTGCAGAAGTGAATCGATCAAGTTTAGCGCGCAAGGATTTGGGAGCTGGACTCAGTCGCCAATAAACAATTCCAGACTTCATTGCATCGAACAAATTCTGATTACTTCCAACCACAGATTGGGTTAATAACAACTAATTTATATACAAAAAGTACAAAATGCTTGGTTCAGTGTCTGATCACAGAATTTGTGGAATGGTTAATTCAACACCTAAGAGTCAAGATGCGCAATAAGCTTGTTTTTTCATCAAGCACCGCAGAATAGCAGCTCGGAGCATGCACAGCGAAAGCTTGTGTTTTGCCCGAAAAGGTAAGTGGTCCGACCCGTTTGATAGGAGCGCGGTTATCATGCTTGGGTAATTAGAAATCAACCGCAGTCCACGAAATGGGGACTTTAAGGTCACGTATACTGGCAGTGCAAGTACGCCGACTGGGAGGAGTACGCATACGTGCACCTCGCTGAACAGAATGGGCACGGTATGAGTGGTCCTTTTGTTCTGCAACGACAGATGAGAGGCAAGTCAGCTTATTGTCAAATCAGAAAAATAGAAAATATGAAAAACTACGACTGAAGTTGATGACAGCCTGCCGCCGAAACGAATACTTAGGTCAGTGACTACATGGCTGCTAACGTGTCTGGTTTGTTGAACGTTGCTACAGAAATGTACAGTGAAGTATCCTTTGCGCTTTCATATGTTTATTACAAGGCTAGATAAAATTACACACTTCCCAAAAATGCAGGGCAGATTTCACGGAAAGCTGTACTCGCCACAACCTCTTTTTTTTTTTTCGTTCGTGACGCGGAGACTATTGTCAGCCTGGTCGCAGTACATCGACGGGAACTCAAATGTCCCACAAGTTTACCAAACATGAAAGGTCGCTGCAATTCATTCTCGTCGAAATCGTCCACATAGGTTAAAGTAGCCATGAAATGCTGGTATAACCTCGCCATAATTATAACGTCTGCGTGCTCATGCGGGCTTGTCGATCTCAGCCTTTCATGGCGTCATTCTTATGTCTGTTCGCGCAAATTTGGTCAAGGTTCACTGAATGACTGTAGTCGCTGGGCGCCTAATGAACGCTGGGAGTGGCGAGTCTAACTTCTTGTCGTTCCGAAGTCAATGAAATTGCCGTATCATGTGCTAAAGATGCCTAAGAAAGAAGCAGGAATCGCAAAGGCTGAACATAATAGGCCAGTTGGTGCATTCCTTAAGCTGTCAGTAGCTATGCCTGAGCGGTTTAGTTTAAATAAAGATGTTGATTTATAACCATGTTATGAAACTTAAATTGGCGGCACTGACTTTCGCCTTCCGAAAAGGACATAATGCTCTTAAATTAATCTCGAATAATTCGGTGTTTGAACTCATGATAACATCTTCTACCTGTCTATTGAACACACACACACACACACACACACACACACACACACACACACACACACACACACACACACACACACACACACACACACACACACACACACACACACACACACACACACACACACACACACACACACACACACACACACACACACACACACACACACACACACACACACACACACACACACACACACACACACACACACACACACACACACACACACACACACACACACACACACACACACACACACACACACACACACACACACACACACACACACACACACACACACACACACACACACACACACACACACACACACACACACACACACACACACACTTACAGGGTGTTTCACGAAAGGAGGACAAATTCGATATTTTGCTAAAACTACGCATCGCACAAAAAAAAGGCTGATGTCGTTTTTGTCCTAGGCCAGGGGCCTATTTAGAAAAATTATTAAAGTTCGGGATAATTAAGTAGTTAATTATTTTCGCGTAATTATTTCTTTAAATATTGAGTTTAAGAGGATGTTTTCAATTAGAACCTTGCTGAGCATCATCGAAAAACACTAAATCAACGAATTGCAGAACGATAGAAGGCACACGCGGTATTTCACGGCTTTCTAAAAAACCGCGCAACTTCGACGGGTTTTTAAGTTTCGTTTTCTAATCGGAGCGCTTCTCGGCACCGACCGCACCGCACCCCGTGGAGAAATAGTGGAACCAGCCTCGTTTCCGTTGCGCGACGACAGCGCAGTAGAGGGTGCAGGTGAGTTATACGGCCAGGGGGACATTTTGTGGGTGGCTAATCTTTGCGATAAGTCGTGTAATTCATTAAAATTTGTTAACAAACTTTTTAATGAGTGAAAATGTACATATGGTTCCAATTAGAAACTTACTGAGTTTGTAATTGGAGCCCTTCCTTTCCGAGGCGTGACGTCATATTAGGAGTTCTCGGAATCTATGCTCTCGCGTATCTTCAGCGTCTATCAAAGCTATGCACGCGCACTTTTGCTATTTTCAAAAAGGTCAGAAAAAGACATCACGACTGGTGTCGGTGCGGGGGAATATACCTGGCACGCTTGCAATTGCACAAGCTGCCCACACGAGCATTACGCGCTTGGCGTCCCAAAAAGTCTAGTATGACGTAATGACTGGTCGGAGGTTTTTTTGTAGTTTCTCGCATTTAGTTACATCTTGGGGGAAACAAACGTCATATTCAAATTTACGGGATAAAAACGCCAAAATCCACCTCTAGCTCGTTTTTTTTTTTTCAGAAGTGTTTCAGCTTTCATTTAAAGTGTGAATCCGTAACCAGAGCGGCCTATTATAATCGCGGCTTTGATAGTCGGTGTCGAATGTAGTGGGCTGATATAAATCGGACATTGCCTAATAACTGTAAAAGAAAACAAGAAATGTGATCGCTATACCGTGTCTCATCCTACGATGGACTAAAGGCCAATCACGTTCCACGCTATATTATGACACGCTTAGGATTAGGGTGGACGAATAATATTATGCTCGAATCCAAAAGCGCCGCATCATTTCTGTAGCTTCGACACTGCAAGAGCCTCTATGTCGTGGCTTTCTTTGCGATGTAAAATTGTTGAGTCACTCAGTGCTCTTCGATTCGAACCACTGTCCACCCATCCCCTCATCAGTGATCCGAGACGCGGGCACCGATACGTGCATCGAAGCGAAGTGCCCACAGTTTCTAAGTGGCTCGTGATTGGATCTGGCGGTCCGTAGCTTTTACCTTTAGTCCATCGTGGGGTGAGACAAAGTATAGCCTCAATACCACCCGACTTACATATAATGATTATAAACTGCCGCGCTGTAGATTCGCGCTTTAAAACGCTGGTATACAGATGACCTATCCCTGCAGATATATTTTCGATAACGGAATAAGCCAAGGCGTGGCAATGCTCAAATGGCCTCATGCGGGATTTCCTCTGCGCCAGCGGCGTTCCGTTGTAAGTTTTAGTACTGCGTATACAAGCAAAAGCACTGTGCGTTCGCGTTAGCGTTGCGCGTTCCACACTGAGCGTGCGCGGAGCCCCAAACTGCCTCTTGGATTGACGAATGACAACAATGCACATACGCAGCGTGGAGCACGCAACGCTAACGAAAACGCACAGCGCTTGTGTTTGCTTCTATACGATATACCAGGACTCTCTACTAGCTCGTACATCCGGGAGTGGTACGTAAAAAAACTCCAGGTTAGCAGCACAGTATACAGTCACCAAATGAGCCCTCAACAAATGTGAAACATTACACGACGCAGTACTATCTTCACATGAGAATCATATCACAATAAGATGCATTTTTTTGATGCGTCGAAGTGTTTTACGTTATTCCTACTGTTTATGATTCTTATGTCGGAAGAGCACTCAAAAGTACCCTTAATCGTTTGTCGTTTGACAGCGCATCGACATCGTTGCTGAAAGGCAGGACGGAATGTGGAGTAGATTGACAGCCCTCGACGCAGTGGCGACAACAGAGCCTCACACTGGATTCCAGACAGGGCGCCGCTCTGTGACATCACAGTGCCGTCGCGGCGGAGTCACGTTGACAACGAGCATGCGTGCTAACATTCGCGTCCTCCCATTTACTTCGGGGAACAATGGTAAACAAAAAATAACGTGGCCCACTCTGCTTTCTTATGATGCTATTGCCGTCTGCCGCCTACCGACTTAAGTAAGGTCCGAAATGGCAGATCGTCCTGAGATGTTCGGTTGCCCTCGCGCATTTTGTGGAAAGAGAGAGAGAGAGAGAGAGAAGAAGGAGCACGATACTTCGCGTTTTACAACGCAGACAACAATGTCATTTACTATATTCTGTTTCAGTTTTTGTACAAGTGGAGCCGAAGCTACAAGCACGAGCATGTTGCCCTGAACGACGCTTGCAATGCACTGCACGAGCGCTTGCGTTTGGCAGGGATACTGAAAGCCCGTAGCTCGCGTTTGTATCTTCTGCTACGTTCGCACTGAATGTGAAACGGACTATAGACCCTTTTACTGTTTACAAACACAAGCCATCTCTTGGCTCCCAAGAGACGACCGGCCGCACCGTTTCATAGGCAGGCCTCATGAGCCTGTTGATCTCAAAATTCCCGCGACGATGAAGTTCTACGGAAATCAGGAAATTGGGGATTTAGCGAAGTCTTTATGTTGTGCTATTTACCTCATATTTACAACGGGAGTAATACAAAAAAAAAATCTCTCGCTAATCGTTCGTGTAGCTAACCAACCGGAAAAGTGGTCAAAGATATTCCATGAATGTTAGAAGAAGTGGTGCTATAGTGGGATTAGTGCCACTAAATAAGCAACGCTTCAGAGTAACGATACTTGCCCATATTGTGGTTTAAAATCATGGTTGCCAGTTATCTGAAGCTTTATCTGAAATCACAGCAAACGCTTTTTCGTCCTCCACAAATGTTTAAACAGTTCGCGACAGAGCAAAGCAAGATTACATGAGCTTCCTAACACCGAATCCAATGCTTAGTAAGTTGCACTTTTGAATCATGCCGATCGGCAGTTGCGTCTGCTCTGCACAAGCACCAAAATGGCGGCGCCCACAACCATGTCGGGGAACAGAGTGCCGATACTCTAAGCGCAGCTCATTTAGTGGCTCTAGTGGGGATTGTTTGACCTCTCATTTAACCGGAAGTTCGGGGGTACATAAATGGTCAACAGCGTCTCCTTTCGGCGTTTTTTCTTTAAAAACGGCTCTATAGTTCTTATCCTGCTCGAACAAAGTTACGTGACCGCTTCCACTTAGCGTATTGGTGCCTTGGATGCGTGTCATGAAAGACTGCACAAGAGGAAAACACGCGCCTGGCGGGATGTAATTTTCGTGACGATAAAAATCACAGGAGGACACTTAAGACTGCTTACGTGTAGGAATGCGAAAGCATTCCTACACGAACGCATTCTTACAAGCAGCGCGCCACGTCTTCCTTATTCCCACGGCGCTTTGGCGGTGACATTACGATCCCCACTGCGCAAGCGCTGCGAACCCCGCCGGCTCCACGGCTTCCGTGACGATGCATCTGCGTTGCTGTGCTTTTCTTTGCGTTTTATTTCTGTGGCACGTCCGCTTTGACCTTGAGCAGCCCCGCCGTCTTCCGTGACGATGCATCTGCGTTGCTGTGCTTTTTTTTCGTGTGTGTTTTATTTCAGAGGCGCGTCTGGGTTGACCTCGAGCGGCCTCGCCGGCTTCCGAGACAAAGCATCTGATATGACGCGTCACAGCCAATAGGACTTTAGTGCCGTTTGGCTCAGCCAATGAGAAAATGGGAATTTAGGTGCCGTTTTTCGCTGCTACAAACACCGCCAGTTTTGCTCCATGAGACAGCTAATGCTTTCGCATTCATAATTTTAGTGCAGCGTTGTGGGAGGTATGAGAACACGGGTGCCTATGAAAGCAGAATTAATCCTACTCAAGACGTCATAGGAAGCGTTCAATCGTAGAAGGGCAATCAAAACAACGATTTTGTTTGCGTACGTCGCCAGTGTAAGGTATTCACGTGTTGTCATCAGCAAAGCACACATGTAAAGAAACTTAATATATGAACAACAGTTTTGACGATGCGAAATGGCGAACGCTCGCTGCCAGTACGTGCTAAACCGCGAGGCCCATGGCAGAAAATCAATACTTCTTATTGGCACTCTCCATGCTTCCATGGTACATTCCCATGAAAAGTCTTTGAAGACGGTATATACTTACAGCTTTAGGTGGCTGCTCCGCTTTCACTAGGTCGTTTTCGTCCCTTCGCTCCTCGTCCGGGCGATCGGTATTCTAACCCAGCCTTCATCTCGTCACCCTCTCATCTCATTCCATTTTCCTCTTTTAACCCGTCATAATTTTCTTTTTGTCGCTCACGCTCCTCTGTCTGCTTGCTCACATTAGCGAGAAAAGGAGTTTTTAGTGTCAGTCGTACCGGGGACTGGGAAGACCCCGATTTTCGGGTCAGTTTATGCTGACGCCTGCTAAAGCGGTCAAGGACGGGTGAGATTATTTCTATCGGCGTAGCATTAAAAAAGAAATAGTCAATCATTAAATTCTGAAAAAGCTTTTAATGAGATATAACGTGAAAACATCTGGCAATTGCTTCAGAGGACTATTAGCTGCCTGGAACGGGGCTCCAACTGGTGGGTTTGGCGCACTATATTTCTCATGAATCGTGGTGCACACAGAAGGGCAAAAATATTACGGTACAGCGCTTCGGCAGGCAAGGGTAGGGACTCCGCAACAACAGCGGCACTCGCGTTCGTTCGCACTTTCTACCGTGTCTTCTAGCACCAACCGCCAGGATCGCAACGTCCGACAGCAGGACCCTTCCTGCTTCTGTGACGTCATTTGTTGCCACTTTGAGACCAGCTTTGATGTGTGCGCGGGATAGGACGCTGAACACACACCAGTCGAAGAAGCCCTCCAGGCGCCGTAGTTTCGAGAATCGAGTCTGAAACATTTGTGGCGCCACCAAGCGGAAACTCGGTAAATAAAGTTGGACAAAATAAAACTCCGCTGAGATGCCATGAGAGGCGCGTTTTAAGCGCCGTGAGTGCACTGGAAAAACAAGAAGGGCAGCACTGCCGGCCGCAACCAAGGCACCTTGAAAACTCTCACATTTAAGCAACATGTGTGTTTTTAAATAACCGAAAGAGATCTGGTCGTTTTTAGGGCACTACGATGACCAATGAAAAATAAATTGTGACGCCGCGAGTATCCACGGTGGCAAATCATCCCCCCCCCCCCTGCTTTTTGTTTACGGAGAGATATCGTAGTGGTTAGTTGTCGTGATCGGCCGTGGCGGCTGTACGACTATCGGGTGTTGTTACAATCCGAGACAAGCCGGCATTCGAGCGATCCATTACTCAGTGGACTTCGACGGGAAATCAAGCGGGCGTATGCGAGGATTTGTCCAAACGAAATCTGGTTACGACTTGGCAAGTGTTCCGCTGAGCCACCGCTCATGCTTTTCTGATCGATAGATGCCAAAACCCAAAGCGAAGTTGATAAAAGATCGATTTGCACAACAACACATACGATGAAAAACTGACGGAGAGGAGAAAGCGAGAGCGCGCAAGGACGTCAGAACGCCGAGTTCTGGTTGGAAGGATTAGGGGTACACGTAAAGCTAGCTGGCCTTTGTCTCTATTCACTCTTCGAATGCGTTCGAGTGCCGAACACCGGCGTCCCGCATTTGGCATTCGCGTTCAATTATGTTCTGACGTCCTCGCGCGCTCTTGTCTCTCCCTCTCCCTCTGTTTCTCGTGGCTTTAGATACATTGTGAAGGAGGCTCACCAGTATGAATGGGAGTGAATTTCTCGAACGAAAAAAGAAGTTTAGTAAGACCCACAATAGGAGAGATGTGTACGTGATTGTTGAGGAGGCTACTGTATAGTTGCTACAAGGGGGCACCAGCAAGTGAGGCAAACTTTGCACTGGTACGACTACGTATCTTTATGTCTAGAACTGTACATGTCTTGAGTTGCTCTTTATTGTTCGCAACATTTTTGGGGGTACCGAGAAACGTCATGACAACTCTGCAGGTGGAACAAATCTGTTACAATTTTCTCAAATATAACTTCATATAGAGTACACTGTAGCGCATTTTCGGTCGCTCTTACCTCAGAAAATTCGCTTAATAACGTAGTGTTCGACGCTAATTTGTAGGAAAGGACTGCGCGCCTGCTTTTCCTTATGTCTAGAGTAAGGAAAAGCGCGTACTGTTCATTAAGTTCGTCGAAACAATAGCGAGCAAAGCAGATAGAGGGCAAAACAATATCTGGACGCAATTCCACATTCTGCGAAATCAAGCGCCCACTGTGCAAAGAGAGAAAATTGGATTTTACTTTAATCCGATTTTCCCTCACATTACCCGTAGCCGTTTGCGCTAAACTCTCAATTCCAGTTTTTTCTCTCTACCCTTTTTTGTTCCCAGCTCCGAACCTTCGAAGGACCTTATTAATTTCTTACTACGCCATTCAACGAACACAGCTTGGCCTCACACTCCGGAAAATAAAAGAGAGCCTATTTTGTAAGTTAACGTACAATCACGAGAGGGAGGAAATGTGCTGGACAAAAAACGGTTCATTTATTTTAATCAGTGAGCGGAATTCAGTCAGAAATGTCCATCTAGATAGCTTCAAAATAGCAGATACATTTGAGATAGTTTTAATAAGCTTTTGCAGTCACGGGACGCTACAAATCGATACTAGTCCCTAATGAAATTTTCCAGCACTCTTGGAAGGTGGTTTTCGGGCATCGACGTTGAAATATTGTGTCTAATTTTTTCTTCAAATCTACTACATATGCGCCAGTTCGTTCATGGGAGGGTTACATAGTCTTTTCATTCAATTAAGACTTCCCAGGATGTTGAGCTTAGCCCAGGAAACGTGTTTTTTAGAAATAAAGAGGTAGCTTCAAGGCAGGTTCTTGTCCCGTTATTTTGGGGTAGACCGTTGCTCTGCCTAGGCAAAGCAATTTGCACATTCTCGTATAACGAACGGAGAAATAAGAGAGGATTTCCTTAACTCTCGAAACTAGTGCAAAACGTACAAATGTGGTATATTTCTGGGGCTCATTGGATGACACCAAGCATTGGTTTCGCGCACTCGCTTTGCCAATCTATTTTCGACGGGATGCCCTACGTGATGCTCCAGACGTAGGCCTGGAGATATTTGTTTCCGGTGTGGCGTCACAACAGTCATTTAGCAGTGACCTTCCGAGGCTCGCCCAGATATACGTCGCGTCCGCCTTACGCAGGAGCACGGACGGGAAACACCCGGGCCGTGCGTCCGCGCACACTACTCCACTCAAACAAGTGCTGCACGTGAATAAAAAAACAAGAAAAAACAAGCAGCGACTTCATTGACTGTTCGGTGCCGCGAGGAATACGCATGATAGGTAAATGGTCGTTTGAATCTGTATTGTAGTGAACACGCACCCATCGTAACGTATCCTGAAAAGATAGCCTACTTTTTATGCTCGAGGAAATCGGTCTATTAAACTATATAGTCACTGATAGCTTTAGAAATGCAGGGCGTGTTTTTTTTTTAATGTTCACACTTGTTGCTTCGTGATAAATATTTTTTTTTGCCTTCTTATTAGCCAATGACGAATGCAGTTGCATTGTCTACAAGCCATAAGCGGATGCTCAAGATTCGCCCTGATGTTTTTAAGCCGCCAATTACTCTACCGCTTTTCGGTACTGGAGTGCACACAAATCAAACCAAGATAAGGAAATAAAGGCGACGTTTCACTGTCTTTGGCAAAGAAGACAAACTCTGACTGTTGCTAACGTTAGCACTACCACGTACTTGACTGTGAAACCCAGTGACATTTAGACTTTACAATTAAGCCACATCAATTGATACTATCAAATTATTTAACTAGAATATTTAAACAAAAGTGCATGTAACGCTTTAGAGATCCCGAAACAAACGTTTTTCGAACGGTCACCCGTTACAGGGATAGCAGTATACCCGACGTTGCTTAATAAGGCCAGCAAACGGCAGCGAGCGAGATTGCGTATCCAGGTGAGTGAAGAAAGGGATGGAATGTTCGTGATCCGTTTCAAAGGAATACCGGGGAATCAGCTGCTTCGATGAAGTCAGTGCATGCCTGGGAGTTTACGGCATGAACGCCATCAAGTTTCGCATACTTTGTGTGAAGCAAGGAACATTTGTCTTTTCCTTCTGCGTCGATCAATTGTATGCACGTGTCTAAGGTGATGGCGCCACAAAACAAATGGAGAAATTAGGGAAGCGTATATTGGGAGTGCATAGTGTCAACTTTATGAGTTAATTTGAAGGTGAGAAAGGCTTATCGCATTTCGTTGGAGCTTAGCCGGTCATACCCACAACCATAACTGATCATGACAAGAGCACTCGTGGACATGGCCGAATCGCCATTCGTTCCGTCATCAAACGCGCCAGACTGAGTCGATTGCGTTGGGGATGGCGATGCTGCTTCACACTCAAATCAAAACCTGCACGGTTATATATATATATATATATATATATATATATATATATATATATATATATATATATATATATAT
Source organism: Ixodes ricinus (assembly GCA_037355805.1). Taxonomy (NCBI): domain Eukaryota; kingdom Metazoa; phylum Arthropoda; class Arachnida; order Ixodida; family Ixodidae; genus Ixodes; species Ixodes ricinus. The sequence goes on from JAZHYW010004714.1 coordinate 135,104, forward strand.
ATATATATATATATATATATATATATATAAAAAAAGTAGGGACATGCCGCCGCTTTCACCTTTTCACCAAAACGAACCAACAGCTTTAAAAGGAGAGCGACCACGACACTGGCAGTCTAGCACGCGTCTATTTGTAAAGGTAACGACGCGACACTAAACACAAACCCGTACCAAAGGACACACACACACACACACACACACACACACACACACACACACACACACACACACACACACACACACACACACACACACACACACACACACACACACACACACACACACACACACACACACACACACACACACACACACACACACACACACACACACACACATCGCCATGTTGCGTATAGCCAAACCTTTGTTTTCCCTCCGAGTAAAAGTAAAAATAAAAGGCTCTATCTCCGGAAGAAGCAACAGCGGGGACCTGCGCGCGGGATATAAATGCGACGTGGAGTCGTTTGAGAGGAGTATCTTTCTCTACCTTGTTCTGATTGGGACGTTTCCGGCTCCATCAGTACGGGCAATTTTAATTCGCAGCACGGGAGGTCTCTCATCGGGGAACAAGGCGACTCGTTCAGGAGCCGACGGCGACGTGTCCTCGGCATTAATCACAGAGGACACGCTTGTTACCTCCCGCCTTGGTTGCGGGCACGTCAGTCGCCGGGGCGCGCCGGGCGCCACGTGATCGCGCTAAGCAGAGACGCCGAGAGCGCCAACGCGGGCGAGAACACGGAAGCAGCCGCATTTGTCAGTCGGCTTGGCGGAGACCCCGCCAGGCAGGCCGACGCCGTGTCTCTGGTCGCGGGGATTCAATTCTCGGGTTCCTCTTCAAACAACCCGCTTAACGAGCAATGGGCGTCGTCGTGCCATCCAATTGAGAAGTTACCAGCCTATCACGTCAATCGCGCGGGAGCTGTAACCTTTAAGCCCACTGTCTGCTTCAAAGAAACGTGTGTAGCTTTGGCCATGAGAGGCACATACACAAATGTATCCGCAAAATCAGTGGCGCTGTCGAAGAGGAGACTATTTCATACTTTCAACCTCAGCTTGTGTCAAACATTTGTGCGACTTCAGCTTAAAGGTGCGCGTTATGTGGCGTTCATTCATGCTCGTTTTTTCATCAAGCTTGTCCCAAACGGTAATTCATCGACCCGCGAACTTGAGATAGTTGGTACATCGTGAACGTCGGAGACAAACAACTCAAACGTACAAGTAAAAAAAAAAAAAACAGAAAAAAAAGAAAAACAAGTAACAGAAGAGGAAACACCAAATCGCAAATCCCACGAAGACAAATTGATTGTGTACCGTTTTCTTCTCACGTTACTTTAGCGTTAACCAGCGCTCGCTCGCTTCTCGAGTGTAGCCAGCAAAAGACACATTACTGTGTTTTGCGCAAACAGCTCGACCCAAGAGGCCGGGTACGCCCCTCCAACGTTCCCTGGCAGCTGGAGACGCCCCGCCACGCGTGTCACATTCGTACAACCCGAACGAAGCAGCGACCGAGCGCGCGAGGATCCCAACTTAAAACGCGCGACAACAACGATTTCGGGAGACACTTCGCGAACCGCGGAAGGCCGGTGCGTATATTTAGCGGATGATGCATTTAGAGACAGGTGTGCCATTCGTGCGGACGCTGAGCCCCGAGGACGGGTATTAATAAGGAGCCCCGCCTTTTGGACACAGCGCATTAACCTCCGACTTCTCCACCGAGATCCTTCTCGGTGATAACTTCATCTTATAAACCGAGACAGAAAAAGACCCGGCAAGGGAACAAAGACCAGCTTCGTATATTTTTTCAGCCACCGCAACCGGTTCAAGAGGGCCCTTGAGTGATGGAAAGGAGCGTACGAAATTCATACGCAAAGAGACACGCGAAAAAAAAAATTATGAAAAGCAGAGAAGGAAAAAAAAGTATATTTCATCATGAGCGGCTTCAAACACAGGAGCGTCGTACTCACCGAGCCGAGGATCGCGGCGGACCGGGCCTATTTTTATGAGCTTGTTAGGGCTGAGCAATTTCAAAATGTGCATCAGGATGGTTGGGTACGTCTGAATATTTTATCCGGGGCTTTTCTTAATGTCGCAGCAGTTCGAGTTAGTGGGACAGGTTTCATCTTTAGAGCGCCCGCGGGCGGTCCCGGACGGAAGATTTGTTTCAATCCGGCTTCGTTAGGGGAGACGATAGGAAGCAGTAGAGCTGACATCTTCACCGCGGGTCGCCCCAGGTACAGCCATTATAACTAATGACGTTCGTTGTCGCGACGTGCTCCGCACTCGAAGTCCCTGCGGTTATTGTGGCCTACAATGGAGACGAGGGAAGACGATACTTCGTAGATGCAAATTTAAGGAGCGCGCAACGCTGCCTTCCCAGCAAAAGCGCAGGTTTCGGACGTACTCCAAACAAATAAAAACGAAAAAAAAAAACTGGTGATAAAAAAGCAGTATTTGGCTCTATGATAATTTCAGTTGCTCACGCTAAAGTGAATACGACCCACGATACGTGGGTCGTATTCACTTTAGCGTGATTTAGTCTTGTTTCTTAAACTTTGTAGCGGCAAGTGCGTTTTAGTGGAACATTTATATAAACAGGCGATTGAAGCCACAGGTGCTAAATGAATAATACAAAAAAAAAACATAGGCAGGGTATTACATGCGCAGGTTATTTTTAGAGCTTATTTCGGTGATTCTTTATGTTCTACTCTCAGCAGTAGCTGCTGGAGCTTCACATTCATCCCAGAAAGATCCGAACCGCGACACTATAACCGGTCAATGGACCAAGAAAAAAGGAGAAACTCAGACTGAATACAGTCCCATCCAATTCGGCCAGGGGGTCAACCCCATCGTAGATAGTACATGAGGGGAGGGGGGGAGAGAACGTCGTAAAAGGGCGACTGTGATTGAAAACCAGACCAACACGTCAATCAGGAAGCCCAGACGGGGAAGGCTTCTATTAGCAGAATGCACGCACAGCGCCACCGCCGCCCAGGATCGAGCTGTGGGACTTTTTACGATCAGCATTGACCCTAGGACGCTGAACGCAGCCATGGGATCCGACCAAGTCCGTTGCCAACGCGCCTGTGTCTGGTCACCCCACCGGGAAACCATCGCTGACAGAACGCTTCAGGGGATGATTCGCAAAAGGGGGACGTGCCCAGGGACAAAGCAAGCAACGTTTGCTTTACGACTCATAATTAAAGTTCGGTACTCCTCATTCGGTCTTACAGAGACAATTGCCGATCTCCGAAATAGCAGCGTGGCCGCACGGAGAACTGGAGGATTCGACGGTCGTGTCTGCTGGAAAACGTTTACGAGAGAAACATGGTAGAAATCTTGCCTTCCTGGCATCAAGCTCGTTCATGGGGGCACAAACGCCGGAGGCAGGCACGTAGCCAGGATTTTGTTTCAAGGGGGGGGAGAGGAGGTCCCAGCTAAATGGAAGATTTCAGGGGGCCCGGGCCCATGCCCCCCCCCCCCCCGGGCTACGTGCTTGGCCGGAGGATAAACATTGACATACTCCAGTGTCTCCTGTATTGAAAAAAATGCTTTCCGAATCTTGTTGGAACGTTTAGTCCAATAAGGTTCGAGTGCTCGGCTTACCGAAGACAGGAAATAACGCTGAACGCTCAGGGTTCCAAGCGGTGGGAAGTTCTTGCGTTAAATACCTTATGTTTGTGACGAATTCCTACTGACAATTCAGAATTTGCATTAATAGGCAAATTATAGAAACGCTGTTGATTTTCCGTGGTTGCTGTGTAGCTAGACCTTGTTATAATAATAAGGAAAGGTTATATAAATTTTGTGATAAGCACCGTTTGCCATTTTTACACTCGCATTACAGAGGCTGCATTGAATGGAGGGTGTGCGTTGCATTCTGCAGGTGAATGATTCAGGGTTGAATGTATTATTTTGTATAAAAAGCAAGTCAGAATGTAGTGCGCTTTTGCGGCCTTTTATTCCGTTCTGTTCGCGAAAATGTTTGGATATTTTTTGTTTTAGTTCTTCTCTCCAATTGTTTCTCGTCTAAGAGAAGCGAAGAGCTTTAAACGTCGTGTGTAGAGACGACAAAACAAGAACATAGCCATTTTGTTTTGTAGATGGCGTCTCTTCGGCTTCAGGCTAAAAACAGAATGACTCGCATTTCGGAAGCACATGTCTGAGGCGTAAACGACACCAAGATCGTAAAGGCGACGCGTTCAGAGTGTCCATCAAGACATTTGCCCACTTTATGTTCGCAGGGTGATTCAAACAGTACTGTGAGAAAGACGTACACGGTTAAGGCTCCCAATAAAATCAGCCGCGCGTATAAAACTGAGGACGTTTCCAGGGAAAGAAAGCCAGCGCACGCTGCATCAGCTTGTTCCATCGAACGGCGACATTCGCTCGACGCAATTGATGGCGTGAAAATTTGCCAATGAAATTCGACCTCCCGAATAACGACCACTTGTGCTTTAACGCCATCTGCATGAACGCAGTCGCAGAAGTAAACCCCGACGGTTTCAGAGTTCATTCATTGATTCGTTCACTACTTTATTGAATCCTAAGTTTTCATGCTTCCTTAGGCAGTAAAGATTTGCATACGTTGGTTCCATGGCCAATACGCGATAGTCGTATACCGAACCGAACACAGTCTTGGTCAGCAGCGAGCATTGCAAAAAGAAGGACCGGCAATTTGTTTTGATGAGCGTCAGCGGTGACGTGAGTGCAGAAATATTGAAGAATAAGAAAATATAATATAAAATGGTAATACACGTTAAAACTTTGTTTTGTACCAGCAGCTCGTTGTAAAAAAAATAAAAAAATACAGAAACAACTGGCAAGCGTTTTTGTTTTGTCATCACGACTCCAGACAGAAGCGTCTTCATAATTATAATATAGTACTATTTAGGTATCACAGAATGCATTATGTGGCTGCCGTTTGATGATGATGATGATGAGGATGCGGCTTGTTCCCTTTGAAACGGGCGAGCGCGAACTAAGTTCGTGCCCAAGCCTGGGAGCGAGGAGATCTTAGTGCCTCCTGAGGTGGATCTTATTCCACCAATCTGTCAAGTCTTCGTTTAGTGGCCACTAAGCCTGTGCCGGCCGCTAGAAGGCCCCTTTATCTGCGTAGCTGCAGAGCTTTGTGCATCAGAGCCTGCTTGGTTGCGCCTGATTTCAGTAATTGTGAAGCCCAACGCCTCAGCGAGTACTCAGGGCTCTGCAGGCGTGGGCACCGGGACGGCTGAAGTCCCGCACAATCCAGCACAACGTGCTCCACCGTTTCATCGTAGCCTCCGCAGACCCGACATGCGCTCGAGGTGACCGTAGCATCAAACCGGCGTCTGTAAACTAGTGTCCGGAGGGCCCCGGCGCGCGCCTCAGACAACAAGCGGCTGCCCAGGCTGTTGTCGTACAGCAAGTGCTTCGATGCGATGGTTGTTTTGTGGGTCAGGTACACTTGGAGCGTCGACTTTGTTCGTGCGTCTCGGAGCCATTGTTGGGCCTCGTTGTCACGGACTTTCTTCTTAACCTCTGACGCCCATTCCCTTTCTGATGACGCTTCAACGGGGTCAGAAAAAGCCCATACTTGTGCTCAAGTTGATGAAGGCGCTTCTGCCAGCGTGTCCGCAGCCCCGTCAGGTGAGTGTACATAAACAACCTCCTGGCTCCACCTGCAGCTGTCCATATGACGAAGACGCCCGTAGTAGGTTATTTTGCTGGTCGCCTGCCGAGCCTCAAAGGAGGACCAGCCCAGCTCGCCCTGAACTGCCTGTTGGCGACCCTCCCGTAGCAGCCCAATGCCTGGCGTCCAATCTCTCTCTGTCGGCGTTCCACATGGGCTCGGACATCACCAGGAACACATACTACGGCCTTCGAGAAATGTCAGTCCAGGTACTACTATCGCTTTCCAGAGCTCCCGGGACACAATGAACCGATTGCAGCGTCCAAAGGCTTCGCTTACGGAGAATGTTGGCTCCTCGTGTGGCTGCGTGGCGAAGATAAGTGTGGTGGTCTTGTAGGTAGTCTGCCGCATTTGACAGTGTGATGCCCAAGTACTTATATGAGCTCGAGTATTGGCACATCGCATCCGCCGGAGGCGATGTTTTTAAGTTATAATAATTTTTATACCCATTTTTGTTTTAAATTTTTATTCTGTATCGGAACATAATTTCTGTTCACCGATGTTTGTTTGCAAACTCGCAGCCGCCAGCAATCGGCGGTTCCCTGCGCGCTTCCGGTTTTCCTCTTTTTTCCTTTTGTTTCACATCATTTTGTTATTTGTACTACGTGCGCGCAGGTTCTTACACACGTATGACAGGTACTTCTCCCAAGCAAGGAAAATCGTCTCACCCAATCACTGTGCGTTGCTGAAGAAGAAATAAATACACTACCGGAAGTCTACTGGTGCACCCACTAATACTGTGGCGCCCTCGTGGTACCAACTCCCGCCGAATGTGGTGAATTGGTTTTGAGCTCTCAAAGGAACTTTCGATTTTTTATGTTAATACTAAATTGATATATGTACATATACGTCTACATATATTTGTACATATACTGTATGTACATATACCGGGTGACAGTTTTTATTCGAAAATATTTTTTTAAAAGGCGCCTTTACTGCTACGTAAATACCGTCTTCATTATGTTTCTTGAGCTTGGCGGACATTCCAGGGGAGAACAACCGTCACAGTCTGGTGAGTAATGAACTAAAATTCGTCAGTTAACTTTTTAATTAGTGAAATAGACATATGGTTCCAATTAGATACTTGCTGAGCGTCAATTAAACCCTCTAAATCAGTAATTTTCAGAATGTCTTCGAGCGCGTGAGAAGTGCAGTAGTGCGCTAAAGTGCCCACTCGTGGAGCAGGAGAAAGGCCACCGGTGCGATGAGGCGCCCGCGCGATTTTTCCGTCTCTTAAAAAAGCCCCAGCCTTGTACCTGCTTCATGAGTGGTAACTTTAGCAAGCTACTGTGATTATCACGCGCTCAAAGTCTTTCTGAAAATTACTGAGATGGGGGTTTTAAATGGCGCTCAGCAAGTTTCTAATTGGAACCATATGTTTATTTTCACTAATTACATAGTTCATCAACCAATTTTAGTTAATTACTCACAAGTCTCTGACGGTTGCTCACCCCTAAAATTTCCGCCGAGCTCAAGAAACATATAATGAAGATGGCATTCACGTAGCAGTAAAGACGCCTTTTTCAAAAAATCCGCTTCGAATAAAAAATATCACTCGGTATTTGTACGCTGTATACAAGGGTGATCAATAAGGATTGCCTCCTAGGCTGTAACGTTTTTTATTTAGTGACAGAATTGAAAGATGTTATATTCAAATGAAAGTTTAGAAACTTTTCTTTGCCAGGAGCACATGACTTTTTCAAATCTAGTCCTTCCCCACCGGCGGCGACGCACTTCCGCCACCAGAGCACTAGTCTCCGAATGTCGTCGTAGATGTCTGAGGGCGGCTGTTGACGACACCAACGGCGCACTGCACCGGTAACCTCGTCGTTGGACGCAAACCGTGTACCCTTCAGATGTTCTTTTATCTTGGAAAAGATCCAAACGTCGGATGCCGCGAGGTCCGGGCTGTAAGTTGAATGAGGCAAAAAATCTCGGAACTACAGCTACTCCAGTGCGGCGTTGGTCTCGTCATCAGCCGCCCTCAATCACCTACGACGGCATACGGAGGAGAGTAGTGCACAGGTAGCGGAAGGGCATCGCCGCCGGCGGCGACTACATTGAAAAGTTATGTGCTCCTGTAAAAGAGGAGATTACAAATTTGGATGTAACATCCTTCAATTCCATCACTGAATAGAGAACTTGCAGCCTAGGAGGCAAAACTTATTGATCATCCCTCGCATATGCTATATACATGTTAGAATGGACATTTGGGCTAGTTGGTCGGAGTTCACAGTGAAAAACAACGCGACTGGAACGAGGACAAAGAAGCAAGATACACGGGACAAGCGCAGCGGTTATTCTGTGTATCTCTATTTTTTGTCCTCTTGCCAGTCGCGCTGTTTTTCACTATATATATATCAGTGTGTCGAACCGAAAAAAATACGGGTTCGGTTACGGTTCAGGTTCAGGTAAATTTATTTTGTTCCGGTTCAGTTCCGGTTCGATTAATTCGATCCGCGAACCGGTTCGCGAACCGGTTCGGGGCGCTGAACCGGTTCGCGAACCGGTTCGGAAATTATAAATGACAAATTGCAACATCAAAATAACAAAATCAAAATAACATCAAAATAACAACATCAAAATAAAAAAAATTGCAACATCACGTTCTAGAAACGTGTTATGAAATGAGCACACAGCAGCATTTAGGATTTACGAGATTGTAGGAAAATAAAATCCCGTGACGCGATTTTTTTTGCACAACCTTTTAATTCTCTTTCTTCCGTGCAAGCCGCGACCAGCGCAATACTGGTTCCTATGTCAAGCTTCATGGATGCAGCGTTTGTCAAGATTCATGGATGCAGCGTTTATATTCCTAAGACTGAGTGGAGAAGAAAAATATGTAAGCGAGGTGTGTGTCAGTTGACGGCACTTAAAAAACAAATGGCATTGATAGCACATTCATTGTCAACAGCGCGTGGCCGAACCGTTTTGACATGAGCCGGTAACCGTTATTTTATTTCCGGTTCAGTTCCGGTTCGGGTTCATCGCGATAACACTATAACGGTTCGGGTTCGGGTTCAGTTCCGGAAAAAATACCGGTTCGGTTCCGGTTTTCGGTTCGGTTCGGTTCCGGTTCGACACCCTGATATATATACATGCATAGTGCAGGACCATATATTGTTTTCCATAGTTCACTTTCTTCTTGTTGACCACAGCGATGGCTATTTAGTTGCAACTCCAACGTTTCTAAACAAATATTATTTTCTTTTTTGTTTTGTTTGGCATAACGTTGTCTATGCCTCTTAATTATCTGCAAAACATTTGTTGTGGTCCCCGTTCACGAGAGTTCATCATAATTATCTTGATTCTTATTTTTGTTCTCGGCTTGGATACACAAAATTCAGTGACCTTCATAATTTTATCTGTACCAGTTTCATATCGGCGACATCAATCTGAATTTATGTTGACTTCTTTAAGGCTCCTTACGTTCCCTAACAGAAACTGTTGCAATGTCAGCGGCGATTGGGGTCACAGGTCCCATCATGTCATGGTGGGCAAGGTAACTACCATTCTTGATTAGATGGGTTGCCATTAAAAAATATTCGTCCGCATATAGTTTTTTTTTTTTTTGAGAGGGGGAGGGGGGGGTGTTTTATCAATTTGTTGCTCGAGTCCTATACAGAAGGTAGTTCTGCACAAGGTTTGCGAAAGGTGTTCATTCTTGACCACCTAAATCTACAACAAATGATTTATAAATATCAAGAGATTTTTTTTTAAATCTTCGTCTTCGTACACCCTCAAAGCCCTCACACACCCCTATGAGGCATTTTGTTTTGTTTGGGTCAACGTTTTAGGCATCTGTCATGTCTGATATTTTGACACCTGCGTTCAGGGCATAAGATCGGTGGGTGGCAGGCCGCTTTAGGGGGCGACAGGTGTTGGTTGGGTGAATAATTTGTCGTACGCTTCTGCATCAAAATTGTTAAATGTGGTTCGGAGCAGATTGACTGAATAGCTACCACATTTTCACCGGGAAGTAAATATAACTCAAATGAAAATAATACATTTTTTTACGGTGTCTGTTCTAACCTGGAAGTCACGAAGCTTGTTTGTTTATTTATGATAGAAAAGAAGGGAAAAAAATAACAGGGGGAGGGGGGTGGACCAGAAAGCGAATGATTTGCTTCCCAGGAGAGGGCCTGGTCCCGAGGAGAATTCAAACGGGAGGGGAAAAATAGTAAAGAAGGAAGTGCCAATGTGTGGATTATTGAAATTGGTCAAATTATTTATAGTATGAGTCACGCTGATGTCTACAGCAGCCTTGAAAGTCAGACAAAAATAATATAGCAACTCCAAGTTTAAAGTACTTAAAAAAAAGAGTAGTTTGCGGATTTGTTGTTTTTAAGGTGTATCTCGCATAAACCACCCCCTTACTGCGTATTCAGGTCTACTTAAAAAGAACCTACAATTCAAAATGATTGACAAACACGGCAACCGTCAGACTCAAATTTGTTCGACAAGAACGAGCCTCTTGCCTTTCCTCTGCGCACAGGACTTCCCGGTCTGCCCCGTCCGAAGAAATTACGACGCCCTCGAGGAGTGCCGATTAGGAAATTGTCTCGACTACCTCGGACGGTCGGCAGAGGTGCAGAGGGCTCCCTCGTCGACCCGCCGTGATTAAATTACGCGTCCAGCGCCAATGAGCGCGCCCTGTCCGCAGGACCATCTCTTACGCGTTTCTTCGGACACGCGGATGTCCAGAGCCGGGGCATGAACCCGGGTCGGGACGGCGGCCAACGCGATAAATAACTCTTCATGCACCCAGAGCGGTAGAAATATGAGGTTGCCCGATGGGTACATCACCATCCATCTTGCTTAAGAGGCCGCGGCGCCGTCGAACGCGCCAGGCTGGACACCAGGGGCGCCACATGTGTCCTAATCGAGTTAAGCATCTCGTTCCTAATGACGCTCACCAAAAAATTGAATTGATTGTCGGCGAGTCGTCCATCGCCTGCCGGACATGTCGGGGAGTGGAACTGCGCGGTGCTGATGTGTACGTCACGAGCTAATGCGTCCGTCGGGAAACTGGTGCCGGTCCAGAGCGCCCGGATGCGAGGAAAGCAGGAACCTATACGGGGTGACGTTCGAGTGTTTAGTGGGTATGACGAAAGCTGGGACTGCTCGTAGCACAAATAATCTTCTTTTCATTAAAAAAAATGACCGCCAAAGGAACGCATCACCATTTAGGCGAATTGGCGAGTTGCTTTGGACACCCGTTAACTAGTGACGGCATACAGTTGCTTTTTGAGGAACGTGTGCATGTTTGCAAATTCATTCATTTATAATTCGAATTGTGTCGGTATGACATTTATGGCCTAATATAATATAACATTATAAATATACCGACCTTTATTTGAAGTGTCCAAAAACAACCACAATGGTCTTTTCATTTGTACACCTCCACCAAAACACCGTAAGTAAGAAAACTTATATAAGCACACTCAAGACACACTTATAGAAATACAAAGGAATACAAAATTTGGTTTTCCATGGGTTTTCCAACAAACGTAATATGCATATCGTTGAAAGTATACGATCGCTAAATGCTGCGAAACCGCAAAAAGAAGTGAAAAAAATCTGGAACAAGTTTATGACAAGAAAGTTTAAGAAACCATGTAAAATTATTTTATTTCTATATCTCTCCTCTCGTTCTTCGATCACTAAAAAAATGCAACGTTTTCGTTGCCACTATTAGCAGCGAGGAAAGTCTTCATTCTGAGCACTATAAGCTAAGCCGTGAAGATTGGTTCCTGGCAATATCTGCTTTAAAAAAAAAATGCAAAAAACGAAGAAAACCCGCAATTGTCGTGTTCGCGTTATCAGTTTCGCGTATTTAACTTATTTACAAAAAAAAAAAAACAGAAAAAAACGGCAACAGAAATTTTAACATTGATTATGCTTGTGATAATATTAATACTAGCATTTCACAAACTGAAATTAACCAAGATGCGCATTGGCCATAAGTTTCAAACTTTGTTGGTTTCATAAGCATTACCAAAGTGTAACATAAAATGTTTATCGAAGCCGCTTAGTTTCAAGCGACGTAGTCCGCCTTTAAGACGGCAAGCACTCAAATTGCAACAAGGATTTTTTTTGGAATCCGTGGTTGAACGGTTGTCTTAAAACCAACAGACTCACTGATAGAAGTCACACACAACTACTAAGAAACGCAGGAGCTTGGCGAGTATCGAACAACCTATTATCGTTTCCCAGCCAATGATATTGCGGTATTTGCCAATAAGAACGCCGCAAAACGAATCACGAAGGAATAAACGGTAACACAATAAACCACGTCCTACGTTTCGTAAGCCGGCAGTGACTATATGGTTCACTTAAATGTACAGATAGCGCACTTTTATTTTTTTATTCAGTTGGCAATTTCTATTAGCGCGACCTGTTCGAATGCGGTGCACGGATCCCCGGAAATACACGCTGGGCGAGTCTGTCAAGGGCTCCTACAAAGAGAAAGAGATTCACGAAGAGACAAGCACGACAGGACGTGCGAAACGGAATGAAAACAAAGATCTCTCCGTGTTGTTTTTGCCCGAGGAGGGCTTCTAAACGACTGACGTTTGTTTTCACGACAAGGTCCCGGTCATTTCTCGTTGTTTGGGGTGTCTCCTTCGACTGTGAAAACACGCGAGGCCTCCATGGTCCGTTTTCATCCTCACGCCCTACGCCCCACCCCGTCTGTGCGGGCATTGAGCGAGAAGAGAACAGTTCTTAAACACAAACGCAATTTCCCACGGGGCTGAAAAATTTTCATCTTTAGAAGCAAACCGTTTTTCTAAGTCAAGGCCGGAGTGTAAGCGATGGCTGGCATGGTACTCAGCCGGCAGGCTGAGTACCATGCCAGCCCACATTTATGTGTGTAAGGAACAATAACGGTACCTTCAACACCGTTGTAAACTTATAGCAGCAGTTTAATGCTTACTAAAAAAAAAGTGTTCTGATGAATAAGAAAAGCACGTTAGAAATCCGTTCGAAGCTACTTTATTGGTAGTTGGCGTCTTATTAACGAAAATACTAAAAACAAAAACACATCAAGGAGCTACGTAAAATTTGAGCTTTTACAACTTAAAACAATGCAGAGCATAAGGCGACTTCCTCAGTGAAGGAATGGGATTGTACTAGACTGTTGTCAGTTGTAACGAGAAACTTTATGGTAGGCGATCAATGAGTTAACCGTGCTCCCCATCTACTCTGCACGTTTGGTGCAAGCCAGTCGTGTTCAGCAAGGTAAAGGAAACGGGGTTGAGCTTCCACAGATAGGTACGTCAAGCTGGACACAGAGATCCATTAAAGAAAACGACTCTTTGTGGAATTTTGGTTCCCTCAACGTACGTAAATATTTCAGCTGGAACTTTACCAGCTAATACGAATCTCCGTAACGTCAGGTCACCGTTAAAGAAACATTCCTGGGATCAAGAAGCCGAGCAGAGCCCGAAACATTGGGATTGTGTTGGAAATATTTGGTTGGAGTTTCGGGTTAGTTGCGTCGTGTTTCGGTTCAACTAGTTTATCTTCAAATCTTCACTGGCAGTTTGGAAAGGAAAATATTGGCAGGTTTTATTTGTGAATTTATTTTCCCCCTTACTAGTTTTACCAGCAACAAAATTTATTTTCAAAATATTTCCGATTGAAAACCTTCGCTAGCCTTTTTTTTTAATGTATTAGGCGAACCTTTTGGGATGTAAGGAAAATGATTAGATTGAAGTGTTTTCAAAACACGAATAAAACACTTGCTCTAAAACGTCTAAAATCGAATATCTTCTTTGTCTTGGCGATGACTTTCAGGTTAAGCCATCCAAAGTGGCATAAAAACGAACATTACCGATCACATAAAAAATATTAGAGACAAACAATATGTGTCAGAGCCGGGAACCAATCTTATCATTCAGACGTCGACTGTCAGGTTAGGATCCCTGCCCTGACAATACTCATTCAAAGGAGATTACAAATAAACAATTATTATTTAAAAAAAACTAAAACGTTGCAAACATTATCGCAATTGTCCCCGGTTTCCCCATTCAAGACGTTATCTGCGTGTTTTGACTTTTCTTATCTGTATAAAAAAGAAAAGAAAAATACACTACCCACCCCCCCAATTCTCCAGTTATGAGCGAAGTGACGGATGTATGAATTTCTGTCTTCACAGCAATGCGCATGCCTGGTCTATCAGTGCAACGCTCATCAAAACTGCTTCGCGTTTTCTGATAGCAAAGTTCACCCAAAGAGAGAAGCTGTTGCACCCATAATAGTTATATCCCGCTCGCGGGAAACACGTTACTCGAGTTGCAGACGAGCAGAATACGCCGACCTCTTTTACTGGCTCGCGCTCTAAGATAGCAGGAATGAATATGCGTGAAGCGAGGCGACAGGCGCCAACAAAGTTCAACTACACCCCCCCCCCTCCAAAAAAAAAAAAAAAACTCCTTAACAATATGCATTTAAAAGCACTCAAGGTATGATCGCTATAAATTATGTGCGAAACGGTACAACGCAACGCAAAGAGAGTACTGGTCAAAACAGGTTCAAGTCGGGGTCCCAAGAGCGAGACGAGCGCGGGCGACGACGCTTCGCAGGGCGACACCAACAGATGTCCCGAGATTACCCGCCACAATGTACAGCCGCCACCCGCCGGGGAGGCGTTAAAGAAACACGGTTCCGCTTTATTTAGGCCCATTGTTTTTCTTTTTCCCCGGCCCAAAGCGATGGGGTACCCACTCCCCGGTTTTATTTATCGCTACGGCCTCACACTGGGTCTCGGTGCCTTAAAAGGTTTATGAGCAACGGCCGAGCGATAACGTCCACGCCAGACCCGTCACGTCAACCGGATCAATGACGTAACCCTGTCGGGCTATGGACGCCAGTGTCGCGCTTCTTTGCGGAGCCACCTTGTTCCATGTGGAAACCGAAAAATGGCAGCCTTTAATCTAGAGAAAGCCCCTCGAGCACGATCGGGAAATTATATTTATTCTAGTCGGTACGTCGCTTAAAATATGCCTATAAAACTCCGTTTAAATATCGATAAAGTATCCCCTTCGTGGCTATCGAGAAACCGACATAACCGGTGCAAAGCCACGTCCTGTTACGTGTTATGTTCCCACTGGCAGCATAGTAACAAATACTTACAAAATTTTAATGCTTTGGACGGTCCTGAGCGTTGCTAAGGCAATTGAATTTAGCTCATGTCATAATTGCATGGACAAAGTAACAGTAAATGTTGGTGGTGTTATGTCGTTAAAAGTAGGGACGTGTTTCGCCTAACTTTCAATGGTTGAAATTGTTTCGGTATATTTTTCGCGTGCAAGTTAGCACAGCTGTAAATATAATAATACCCATTCGAGCACATTGCATTGGTCACTCCATCTTTTTCGGCAGCAAGAAAGTCTAACATTTATTAGATTACTTTCAATGCAAAGTAATGACGAGTGAAACTTTGATAGAGCTAGCAGAGAAGGAAAAGTCGTACTAGTGAAATTTTAACATCATGAAAACTCTCGAGGAAAAGGGGAAGACCTTTGTGTATGCCGAGCCCTTATTTCCTCTTGGTTTTGGGTTTCCACGATGTTAAGCATTTGAATTGTCCCAATTCCTTCGTCTCCTTGAGAAGCGGCGAATATCTTGAATTAGGCAGGTTTTCTCAAATTATATCGCCTCGATTTGCTTTGAGACACTCTTCGTCTTGGGCAGATGACCCCGACGTCCGATATACGTTGAATCTTCGGAAAAAGAAAGTTACTTTTCTTTTTCGCCGCACTCAATGCCATTAAATTTTGTGTGAAACTCGATCCGCCCACCACAGCTCCGCTCTTTTAAAATCGCCTCTCGTCCTTTATAGCACCAATCCAGTTGTTGCGAATAGGTCAATCAGCTACCAAGAACCAGTCTCCTTCGTCTAGCCTTGGTTTGCTATCCGATTACGCCTGTCGCCGAAATGTCCTCCACTCTTCCTCTCGCGTACATACGTGCCAGGGACGGTGGGGACGCTGAAAAGAACAAATCGCCCATTGGGAATAACAAGGACAAGTGGTCCGAGTCCGTGCACTCACGCGTGCCACCCCCCCCCCTTTCTTTCTCCCCTCTACCCTTCGCCGCCTCCCTCGCTCAACTAACGAAATTTCTCGGCGAACATTTCGTGCTTGTCCCCTTAATTCCTTTCCGTCGCCAACTGTTTGATACGTGTTGTCGAAAGCAGCGTGCCCCCCTCCTCTCGCCTGTCTTGTGCTCAGAGCTTCTTCCTTTTGGGTCCTGACCCCTCGGCTCTTCCCCCTCGGCCCCGCTCTCCTTGCCGCTGAGGGCAAACAGGGTAACGGCGAAATCTAATTGCTAAGGAGAAAATTTGCTAGCAAATGGTATCAGGCAAGGGGTGCATCCGAGGGCGTCCGAGGCGAAATTGCGTCGGGGTTGGCTGACCGAGTCGGGCGTCGCTGCCGCAGCCAAGTGTGCATTTAGTCAGAGTGGCAGCGCTTCTCTTGTGTCCAACGGGAAGCTCTTTGTGATGTTGAGTGATACGGGAGATACGTCTCTTTAAAATTCTCGTGCTAATAATACTGCTCTAAACGGTGCCAGCTTGGCCAGAACATAGTACTAATGTATGTTCGGTCTACATGAATGGATTTAAATGTTGACCTGGCTGTAGATTGTACCGACCACAAGGTTACATATTTTAACCATCGTTCGATAACGTCTTTGAATAGGGTGGTGCACGAAAGCACCCGATGTCGAAAACCCCGTGTCAAATGCCTTGCAGCAAACGCCCCGTCCTCTTTGCCCCGCTTTCAAAAGCCCCAGGTTTCAGAAGCCCATGACGCGAATCCCCTTGTGTCAGGTGGCCGGATCGTCACTCTGCGACAGAAAGAGTGCACGCGACTTTGTGTAACATAATCATGCCATGCCCGGGTCTCAGGTAAGGAATAACTGGATAAAACTTCTCGTTCTTCAGGCGTGCACTTAACATTTTCACGCTTTGCAACGTTAGAAGTGAAAACAAGCAGGACATATCAGTCACGTGGCAAAGCATTTGAAGTGACGGTTTTTATCAATAAGCATTGAACGAAAGCTTTCGTCGACTCAGAAGCAGGCGCAGATTCACAGATCGGACGAAGTGGGTTCTGTCAAAACTGTTAACTTGAAGCTCACGGCGACATACTTATCGCAGCACCGAACTCCATTTCCATACTTCTTACGACGTTCTAAAAACAATTATTTCTGTCCATCTAGGTAGACAAAGTCTTAATCTGCGTGTGTGCTTCCTCCATGACAGCGGATTGCATTGCTGGTGATGCAGATTTATGCATTTGACCACTATTACGTCATTCTAAGTTTTGCGGGGTTTCAAGTTAACGTTATACATAGCTTGCAAGTGTCGCCATTGTTTGGAACTACCACTTCTGCAGTGTGCAACTAACACGGCGAACCGAACGCTCGCGGCACGTAAAATAATGACAAGGCCAGGAAGGACCTCGCATGCAAGCTATGTATTATGTTGTTCCCTTCACCTAAAAGAGCCTTTGTACACCCTCAACAGATTAGGTTAAGACATAGAACAATGATTGTTGAAGCGCGAAGAGGGTGGGACGGGGACTGTGAGGACGGGGCTTTTGGCATGCGGGGAATACAAGACGGGGTAATTGAACGCGTTTTTTTTTTAAACGTGGAGCTAATGACGCGGGGCTTTTGCGACAGGGATTCTGCACGCGGGGCAATCGTGATACACCCTTTGAATAGGATGTGCGATTATAGCGTACGCTATTTTTTTATCAGACAATTTGATAATTGATGGAACTTTACAATAATATACTTATTATATGTATATACAAAAGTATATCATGCTTTTGATAAGTATTTCTGCAGAATAAAGTAATATATGCCTGCTAACCTCGTTGGCTCAAGAAACGATGGTGGATCAAAGATGGTGGATTAACGATGGTGGATCAACGATGACGATAGCTCAAGAAACGAGGGTGGTCTCTGATTGTTTTCGTTTGTGGAAAAGATAAATAAGCTTTAGTCTCGTCTCTGATCATTTTGTATTTATATATATAAAGGTATGAGGGTGGAGGGGAAATGACGAACGACAACAGAATCCGCATAAGCGTTTGTTACCCACATAACTTAAAGCTTTAGTACTTAGCAAAACATTTAAATTCACACCGAGGGAATGAATCCACTTTCAAGGGTTCGAACGTTTGCCTATTTTGTTTGAAAACACGGTACATTATGAGCAGAATAAATCATTCTTATGCCCTCGAACACGTGACATAAATGTGTCGAGTTCAGTTAACTAATATAAACGGCTAGAAATTTTATTAATGTCATTCGATAGTGCCTCGTCTCATTGCTGCGTGCGTATCTTTGGTGAGATTAGTTCGGTACTAGAAGTTCCGCTGCCTGCCCTGAGACGGGACCCAGACCTCGGTGGTTTATTTTGTGGAGAACAGTGTGACTACTGAATCCACAAATAAAGTTTGAGTGATTATCTTATTGAACAATTATTGACCGAGCAGAAAACTATGTTATGTTAGAAACGACAAATACATGACTTATTTGATCTCGAGAAAAAGGAGGGCAAGAAAAGTTGTAAACTCTTCTGCCTCTACAGTTGTCAAATTTTGAACCACCATCTTTATAAATCCAACTAGAGATCGCGCCACGCTGTGTGAATCACGCGCCTTATTTGCATTGGTAAGAGTGCGTTGGTACCAGATTTTGTTCATTTGCAGTCAGTTCGATTATTCATGTGAGAAAGAAAGTCATTTGTTAAAAGCCATGATGTAAACGTGAGTTTGATTTTTGTTTTCTACATTGTGTAAATAAGATAAAAATATTAAACTTGATTAGGTTACAGTAAGGTATACATATAACAAAAAACAATAATGAAAATAAGTATTTAAAGTCCAATACAAAAAAAGTCTGAAATTGTTTCTTTGGGAAAATTTTGCTCCACGTTTCCCTTGGTTTCAACAAAATAACGATGACTTTAAAGACGGGTTATCATTATGGAGTGGAAGCGAACTTCTGTTGCAGGTAAAGGGTTTTATACTACGTAACATGTCTGCGTGTGGAACTGATTCTCACTTTTTCCCCTAATTCATCTTCCATGTGCGCGAATGTACCAAATGCAACTGTATGAGAACAAAAAAATCTACGACGGACCGGAAGAAACAACGAAAGTGATCACGTATAACGATCGGAATCCCAGCAACAAACAAGGATTAAAAAAAATCACCCTTAATGTGACAACGAAATATAATATTAACGAATCTTTCCGAGACGCAGTGGGAAACACAAATGATTGCATATTTGCGTTGCCCACCGATTCTTACGGGGTTAATTTAAATATTCAATTGAAGCTCTCTACGTCAGACGCTCGAACACAACCGGCGTTACACACGCGAGTCAGGCATCCGCGGACTTCGGAAATCCCTGGTCTCTGATGGGGTGTGGGACTTGAAAGAGTGGCGAGACACGAGGCCTGCTTCCTGAGTTGACTCGGAGTATGAGCCTTCGAGTCGTGAGTTAAAGGACCGGCTTACACAAGCCGCCGGAATTACCTTCATAAATCAACATTTACGCGCGCCAGGGGCCTGCGCTCTCTTTAAAGCGTCACGAGTCATCCAACCCTCTTCCGGTGTGCTATAATTATAGCTCAGGCCTCAGGGTTTTTTATGGGCGATTGACTTGTTCTTGAAGTCCACAACGTGACAAAAAAGACAGCAGCTTAGAGACCTCCAGGTCCAACAACGACGAGAAACACGGCTTTCGCGGCGTCAAAGTGAAAACGACTTTAGCAAGAAGAGAAAGTGTGTTTTACTTAGGCCGCATCAACTCTTGCGCGCACTTTGTAAATACGTACAAATATAACCACTTTATTGTACTATATAGCACGCTTGTTTGTCCTATCTCAGTCAATGCGCTCTAGCTCTGTTAAAGTATCGGTCACAACATAAACTTGTCATGTTCTTGGATTGTTTACATGGGCTATTATCATTCTTCGTGAATATGTTAATAATAATAGAAATTTATAACTTCGAGTTGACTGAACAATAATGTGGTGCTGCATCACTTGTGACCGCATACAGATAGAATCTCCCCGGACCTTTTTCTTACAAATTTATTTATAACTACATCTTAATATTCACGTTTTATTCCTTATTTCTTTCCAAATTCTAACTTACTATAACGATAGCCAACAGGCAAAATTTCACAAACAGAGAATCATTCTCAAATTTTATTTTAGACAAACGGACTCACGGAAACAACTGAACGCTCTTTGGCCGCAATATCGGCTCTATTTTTTCCACGTCCGTTCAGTTTAAAATTGGCCTGCGGTTTAAGGGACGGATGCGGGCACTATTTACGCTTTGGAGCTCAGATTCCAGTCAGATTCTTAGGAATAATTCCCCTGCCAGCGTCGTCATCCGCACTGTCTGATCGTAGCGATTCATTCATGTGGTCCCGACCACGTCCGACCTCTCTATCTAATAAGAGCAAATAAAAATTAAAAAAAAGATACCCGCACTGCTAAGACACGTTTATTTGGGCTACTTTTGCTATAAGCAGGACTGGGCAGCAGAGTCAGCAACAACTCCGCTTGACCGTGGCAGACGTCGGTGACTCAGCAAGAGAGGGGAAAAGGGAGATTATTAATCATTAATCTCGAATGACCAAAACACGGTTAACTCTTTTGCTTTGGCGGTGGTGTTGGGAGACGAAAAATTGTGCCGTCAGATATTCGACTGAAGTGATCAGATGACCAGAAAATTTATTCACCTCGCCAAGCCTGTACGCAGCAGCGCCCGAGTGTCACGAAGAAAATTAAGACAAGCTGAGTTCGGCAAGCCCCAACCGTCGTAGTTACTTGGCCTAAAATGTTTCCCGAGTTCTTAGGCTGCCGGGATGATTACATACGCAGCAAACTTGTTTGCACGTATCCATCAATCATACAATTGTTCAAAAAGAAAACCATCTATCGATGTGTCTTATAACTAGGGTTCTGCGTTTTCGTAGTTTGTTGTTCGCCAAAATAGGAGGCGGTTTTTCGGAGTTTATTTTTCAACCCAGATTTGGAGTTTTTTGGAGCCTTCGTTCGTCGTTCAAAGTAATACGGAGCTTTTTAATTATATTTAGGAGGCCGGAAAAAAGCTCAATGATCATCTAAGCACCAGGATCGTCCAACTGAAAGGTTCGAAGTTGAACGGCTAGAAAGGCTAGAGGTGTTCAACTATTTTTGTAGGGATCAGCCCCCATTTTTAATAAAAGTTCAAAATACGTGTTTTTTTTTGTTTGTTTTTTGACACGAACAGAAGTGAAAACTAAAAATATGTCTCCGAGGTCGTCTTAACATTCGAAGAAAAGATGAAGACCGGTCAGATTCTTACAAATGGCAGTCCCCAAGTTCAATGTTTTTAGGAGTAAATTAAAATTGGGAATATATCTACCGGCGAGTGTTTTTCGGAGTTCATCGGATATATCCGAAAACGCAGAACCCTACTTATAACAGCGAAAAAGCCAAAGTGGATGACCGCTAATGGTGAAAGCGAGGAAACCGCTGTTTGACCACAAGTCTCCTGTCCAAATTATTCATCGAGAGATTTGTTGGAAGTTATATTTTCGTTAGCAACGCGACATATGCCGAAGCGTGTGGAGTAAAGACTGAACTGCATGGAGCGAATATGCGACGAATAACTGACGAACTTCGCCCTGCGGCACGCTCGCTTTGCGCGTGACGCAGCAGCCACCGTGCTGATGCCACGCGCAGAACGAACAGCGCTGGGCAAAATTCGTCTCTATTTTCGCTCCATAGAGTTCAGCCTTAAGTGTATGGCAGACTGATATCATGGCACAACCACACAAGCACTGAGGGTGTCCTTAAGAACTGTTCTCTCGTAGAAAAAAATAAAAAAACATACTCCACATTTACATTTTTTAACTTTAAATATTTGTTTTCGCTCTAAAAGGATATTAGAAATACGTGGGAAAAAAGCAAAAACAACAACAACACAATTTTGAACTATTACAAGAAACAAACAAAACAAACAAACAAACAAACCTATTCGTAATGAATGGTGACGTAACTCTCTGCTAGCCATAAACAAAGTTTTATTAAAATTTTAAACCCCCAGCTAAAAAACAATAAAGAAAGAATCCAATCGCGCACCTTTAAGTGTTAGACATCGTGGGGCGCAACCTATACAGAACCGAACCACTTGGCAGTACCGGTCTCCTCTTCTCAGCCACATTGGCATTCATTTACACGGCTGACCGGCACCTCCGCAATCTGGACGGAAACGCGCGAGCCGCGACTGGACTGAGAAAACGAGTGAAACGAGGGTGGCAGCTCACAGACGGCAACAAGCTCGCGAGGTCTATACATCATTGTCCAACGTGGCCCATCGAGCCAAACGATCCCCAGGAACGTCGGGAGCCGAGCTCGGCCGAACGTAGCGAGCGAGTCGCCGGCATCCTCCGCGAGCCGTGGCCACCTCGCGGGCCCGGCGTGTGCACCTGGCACCGAATCTTCCGCTGAAGCGCGCGTGAAAAATGGTCGTGCCTACTGGCAGACCCCGGACAGGCACGTCTCAAAAAGCAAAAGCGGACACCGAGAGTCACTGGCTGGCCGTCGTCCTCCTCCTCCCTTCAATCTCCCCCATTTTTTCCCCCGTTGCCTCGGCGGAGCTGTAGGGAATTTTATGGCATCCCGGCTCCTCGTTCCACCGAATCACAACGGCAGACGCAATATTTATGGCCTCGGAAGTGCGCGGAGTCGAGCACGGAGTGGGGACGCGCCCGCTCGGCTCCTCCGGGTCGGGTCCAAGCTCCGGGCTCCTCTTAAGCTCCGGTCGGTCGTGAAGAGCGCTTCTCTTGTGCACACTTGTTGACGGACACTGACGCGGGAGAACGCCGAGGGCTTCACTGGGACGCGCACTTTTTGCCAGCGAGACGCGAACGAGAGAGAAAAGGAGACAGAGAGAAAGAACGTAGGTTTCCAGGAAGTGGTTGCGGTTATTTTTATTTGCGTGGCTAGTGACCCAGTTCTCAGTGAAGCGGGCATGAGAGGTAAAGCGTTATGAGTAGCGGCGCTGGTTAGCGCGTGTTACTGCTCTAGGTAACCGAGTAGCGATCTCGTTCCTTTCTTATGAAGCGGAACAGACTACATATATTTCAAGACGCGAAAGTGTGCAGGCGACCTGGTTTAGAAACGTCATAATCTCTGGCGAATAAACTTAGCTGCGTTTAAGATGGTGTGTCGTGTTGTCCGTTATTTTATTTATCAGTGTATCAGGAGTTTGATTATAATGAGCTTATCCTTCGATCTATACTCTTGTTATAGGTACTGATTTTACGAACGGTATAAATTGAAAGGTACAAGAACACCTTGCGTTTTTCGCGTTGCCAATAAATATATATAAAAGAAAGGAATCCTATTCATTCGGATGTAAAATTGTGCTAGATACATGCTTTCCATAACTTTTAAGTTTCTACAGACGACAATTGCATTACAAAGCTATTACTCGATCTCTATTCCAGTATTGTAAACAATCGGTCTACGTTTTTAGTTTTAAATGACACTTGCCGTTATTATCCAGTTTTAGTCACTGGTTTAATGTTACCAGAAGAATGATTCATTCGTAATCCGACGATACTTTTTGGCTTCGCAAACTAAAACCGCCCGGGACCATCTATATACCTATCTATATATCGCAACACAATACAAGTGCACGCTTTCTGTTTTAGAAGCCTTTCATATGTCCGACAACGTTGCTGAGCTGCGGATAAATAACTTTCTTTCTCCTTTTTTTTTTTTTTTTTGCTAGTGGTCAAGCCAATCAAAGTTGGCGTTATGGCAGCAGTAGCTCTAATTGTATCAGCATAAGCCGACTCGTCCGTACAGCACACAGTGATATTTAAGATATAAACGAACCAAAACAAAACGAGGGTACAAAAGACGAAAGACATGGACAGCGTATAATATTGTATATGTCTTGCTCGCCGTTAGCTAAAGTATCAACAAATGGTAAACGTTGCGATATATCGTAACCTTTGACAAACACCCTGTTTTTTCTTTCACGTATTTATTGATTTGTTTAGAATAAACGAGCGAATATTTCCGGCCTAATCGAAGCATTTGTGCAAAGGTCCGACGGCTGCACTATAATATGCATGAAGAATACTTGTACCGTTTAGCAAAACCCCTCTATGTTTTTTTGTTTTTTTTTGTTTTTAATTAGCGACAATTGAGGGAATATACACAAGGCGCGTGGCCCGCAAAGCTTCCCTCCTCCTAAAAAGGGAAAAAGGCAATGCCGCACAAACGAACTTAATTATCGTTTCTTTTAAATTATTTTTACAGGGACCTCATGCGTTCGCACATGAATGACTGTGTCGGTACTTTTGAGAAACGGGAAGCGTGAATGAACCATTCTACTAATTAACAACTCGAAAGATTTCAGATTGAACTGTTCGCTAACGCCACTCGTGGGAGCGCGAATTCTTCGATCGAAACGAATGTCATCGCCGAATGTTCGCTCATGCAATGGAGGCAGATGATCATCCCAAACGCTCCCAAATCGCTCATTTAGAAAACAGTGAGTGGTATTGTGAGTTGCATTCAGATTGCTCCCCTACCAATCTAAACGAAATAATGCCTCATTCTTTTTTCTCCTGAGTTATGCCATTTCATTTTTCTGGAAAACCCTCGAATGTAGTTTTTTTTATGACATTAATTGATCAGATCATGGACCGTGTTTTTAATGTAAGCCTCTCTTCGCTACAGCAAAATCGTCTATTACAAATAATAAAAAAAACACCACAAAAGAATACACTCTTAAAAGCCCAGTCATTAGAGCAAACTCCCCCGATTTAAAGTTCAGTAAAGACCAGTTTGAAGACCACGTGGCCGGCCTACCAACATCAAACGGCGGCTCATTCCAGCCGCCTTCTCCCCGCCGTCCCATTTGCTCCATTTCCTCCCGTCGTCAGAGTTCTTCGCTCCTTCCACCTGCGCTCTCTCCCAAATCCATCCCCTTTCCTCGAGCGCACTTGGCAGTCGGGATCGAGCTGATGGGCCGCCGCGAAGGGCCCTGCCGATCCCGGTGCAACAAGACTGGCAGCGGGTAACAACACCAGAAATTGAGAGGGTCGAGGACCAAACGACTCAACGTGGCATGGTTACCCGATGATGCACACGGTGAAATGCGTTTTAAATTTCTGAAGAACTGATTTAAACTCCACTTTAGAAGTGAACGAGACGACCAGAAGACAGAGACGAGTAAAAGGTGAAAAATACAATAAAAGCTCCCCGGCAAGCCGGCGAGGCGGGGGTGATGGCCGATCCCACCACCGCTCCCTCGTGTCAAATTCGGTTTTAAAAGTTATCTCCCCCGCCACCTCGTGCCCTCCCTCCCGGACTCCCCGGCTTGTGGCGCCGACCTGTCCCTCTCTCCAGGGATTCCCGGTGATGTTGAGATTCGTACTGTGGCTGCCGGCGTACGAGGGTCTCGCTCGGTTCGTCTTCGGGGACCGGATCGCTCCGTTCTCCCATGGCGGTCCCCCGTTTGCCTTTGCTCTTGTGGCCGTCACTGCTGCTGCTCCTGCTGCTGCTGCCGTTATCCTTTTCTGCTTTGTGTATTCGGAGGAGACTGATTTTTGCTCTTGGCGGTCACGCGAAGTCCTATCCGGAACACGTTGGCCTCCTCCGGATCTTCCGGGTCGCGGAGTGCACGGTGGACTTTTCTATTCTTTTGAGAACAAATGAATTATTTGAACTGAACCCACGTAGCTTCGCCCATGTACAGGACCGGGTTTCGATTTTCTTTTATTATTGTGTATTTTGTCTCTGACGGCATTGCATAGTAGGTAACGTGTGCGTGTTTTAGTTTTTTTTTCTTTAAACGAGATTGTACTTTTTTTACAGATTCAAGTGCTGCACGCCCGTTTTTGTTCTAATGTCTAGTTTGATTTCGAATGTTTGTTTTTACTTTTTCACCATAAACTAGGCTCAAAACCTCTCGGTAATGTTTTTTTTTTGTCTGCATAGAACCTAATTTTTGTTTATTTTGTAGTACACGTTATTGTAAATACCTTAGCCACCGCTAAGCAGGATAGCTTAGGCCCCAAGTAAAGGAGGTCTTAAAAGGTAATTAAACACAGAACAAGCCGGAAGAATACTGACACGGCAATGCAAGCTACGTGTCCGTTGTACCAGTCATACGCCCAGCTTTCGCCAGATACCGCGCTCTCGCCCATACACACGCGCAAAGACGCGAAAAGAGGGGTCTGGTGATGAAAGGAAGGCGATTGATTTATACGGCGAAAGCATAGCTCCCACCGCCCTGTCGGCTTAGGCGTGAACTGAGTACAGACGTAACGCAAACATTTTGTTTCTTGTTGATTTTGTCACTTTGTACTATCTTCCTTTATTGAATGTCAGTACGTAGCTTCACCGTGACATGCCATAATTTTATGAAGGCGAAAGCCTTACTTGTCCCATTGCGCGAAAAAGCGGCGTCGTTGTGCCCGAAAGGTGGCCATAAAAATACGTCATCGAGCACGCGCCGCTATAGCGTATGCTCAAGGACGACGCCGTCCTTGGCATCGTTTTTGAGGTAGTCCCAGACGTCCTCTAGGCGTTGTCCTTAAGGTCGTCCTAGACGTCGTCTTCTAGGCGTCGCTCTCGACGTCGTGGTCAGACGTCGTCCTCGACGTCGTCCTAGACGCCATACTTGGTGTCGATCTCTAGGACTTCGTCCTCAACGTCGTTGTATACGTTATCCTAAACTTCAATACGTGTAGAAATATTACTCAAAAACATTTCTCCCGCGGGACTATAATGCTTTCGCCTTCCTACACGTAAGCGGTCTTAAGTGTCCTCCTGTAATTTTTCTGTTCCGGCATGTGCCTTACCGTTGTACCATATGTATGTATATTTTGTACCCAAATAAATTTTTTCCCACTTCGAAAACTTGCGATAGACCTCACCTGCTGTCTCAGCTCTCAGCAGAGAGCCAGCGATACAGCTGCATAAATAAATAACTACACCGGATTTCGTTTTACTGGTACTCCAAATCTGCTCTGAAGTAAAAGTCAAAATTACATCAAGCGCTCTTTAGAGAATCAGACGTTAGTCGACGTTCCATTCGCTTATAACAAATGCTCCAACTGAGAATCGCTGGTTTCTGCAGATGTATATTAAGCGGCTAAAATCCTGTTCATTAAGATAGTAATTGTTTTTTTTTTTTGACTACGTAAGATAGAGCAGCCAGCGTTCAATTGTAGTTGATCCAAATTCCCGCTTCTACAAAAACAAAAACAAATATAAGTTTTTGGTTTTCTGACTTGGACGCAGATCGAGTTCAGGCTCCAAAATGTTACCACGAAAACATTCATCATAAAATAAAATGTTTGGGGCAACATATTAACGCGCTATGCTTCGATATCCCTCTCTAACAATATTACGTCATAACTACCCCTTTAAGACACCCGGCAGAACAAAAATGGGGTGACAGCAACTCAATAACTTTGGAGACTGCAAACACTTATATCCTCGTCTATCTGTCGATGTTTAAGTAAATACTGAATAAACCCAACGGAAGACAGGCAATCCTACACGGTGTTCTAATCTAAACCGAAACCAGGCGAGGGCTAAATTAAGGCGCCGTAACTGCAGAGCAGATACTTTCTAGGAAGTTCATTACCTGGTTCATTTAGAGGACATTTGTCCTAGAAACGATGTTAATGAGAACCAGGCTTAAGATGCTATCTGATCTCAAACGTTCGATGTTGGAAACGGAAGCCAACAGCCCGCTACCGCTCCATTTCAGCTAGAGATTAGTGCGAATGGGCGATATTCTGTTGTCACAATTTCGGAACGAAAGATTTTTTTTTTTTAGTAACGGCTTGCTACTGCATGAATCCTCGTAAGGTGTGTTCCTTCTAAAGAAAACACTTTTGCGCGCTGCTCTGAGCTATGCCCTGGAAATTCTCAGGTCAATCTGCGTGGAAAGTTATCTATGGAGCGAGCTAGCTATATATAAGGTTCCGTGTTTTCGGAGTTAATTTTTCGTCTAATTCGGAGGGTGTTTTTCGGAGTTCATATTTTGACAAAAATTCAAAAATTTTCTGACCTTCTTTTTTTTTTCTAGACTGAATTTTTTGAATTTCGGAGTTCATATTTGCAGTGTTTTCTGCTAAAAAAAAAAAGAAACAATGAATAACATTTGGCTGTAAAAGTGTACTGGATTCAAAAGGGCACTCTCGCATTCACTGACAAGTAAGCTGGATATGGCGTTGGCGCCCTTTCCCTGGCAGTACTAATCTGTCCCACGACAAAACTTGCAAACAAATGTTGATTCGATAGACGTCGATACCAAAAATCACTAAACTCCCGGAGGTAGTCGCTGGGAAGCTAGTTTTTATCACATCCCAGTCTATTACCCTATTCCGCGGCTGCGCGGGGTGAACTGCTAAAGCGTGCAATATACAAGCTTCAACTGCGCCCCCTTCATCCATCCATGAAATCTTCATAATTCATAGCTTTTCTGTAGAAAAAATTTTTTTTTTAAAAAGCACAAATTGTATGGTCTAAATTGAAAACCGTAACTGTGGCTTTTGCTGTGACCCAGAAGTACAGTCGGCGGCAATATAAGCTGAGACAGCCTAGTGCTAGACGAAAAGGGTAAAATGCTGCACGGGGTGCTTCCAGTATGGTAAACAATGGAACCTGTTGCCATATTGTTACCCCAGGGAACGGGGCAGTTCATTCAAACCTCCCTTTTAATAGCTTGATGCAGCATGGACTCCCGACATGGCATTTTTACTGCACCAGGTGATATTGCCCTGTACCAGCTCACAGGCACGTAGCCAGGATTTTGTTTCGGGGGGGGGGGGGGGGCCGCCCATGACAAAATGCTGTATGAGGGGAGGGGGAGAGGAGGTCCCAGCAAAATGGAAGATTGCGGGGGGGGGGGGCGGGCCCCATGCCCCCCCCCCTGGATACGTGCCTGCCAGCTCAAATTGCCGTTGACTGTACAGTGACTTGCTCTGAATGACCATTGACGAGAAACGGCAAGACCCCTTATTGTAGTGATTCGAGATTTGAAAGGAAACAGGGGTGGAATTTTCCCAAGATCATCGATTATGTGCTCTCACCAAACACAATTTAAAAAAAAACGCGTCTTTTTTTTTTTTTGCTTTGGGACATTGAAGATTAGAGTATAACAGATAAATTAGAATTGACGAAAACTTTTAAAGACAAGTGTTTTTCGGAGTTTTCGCTAGCTTTAGCTAGGACCCTATGTTTTCGAATTTATTCGAAAACACGGAATTCTAGCTATATACAACAAGTTTCTTTCGGAAATGGGTGGTTCAGGAGCTTTAGAAATGTAGTCAGACGAATGAAAAAGAGATAGTTCCTTGAATACCGCCGCTACAGCGCAAGGATAATCAAGTAAAAAAAAAAAGAACAGTATTTATACAAACAGAAACCCTTGCATTCATAAGGACATACTCTGTTAAAAAAGGTATAGAAGCATTTACTCAAGTTGTGGGCTATATTTTAACATATTCAAATTTGTACGGCAAAGCAGAAATATTTACGTGGATAGGCGCAGATTTGAAAGACGCCCAAGTTGAGCAAACACTTGTGCATTGCAAATTAATTCTAAACCACGACGAATGATGGTGCGCGCATTCTACTGCATTAGCGCGTATTAGTTGATTCGTTTAAGGATGTTTTCACTACTTACGATAAACGAAAACGGCCACGTTGCGTGCGTATTTTTTAAAGCATAGATTTGTTAGGCTGCCAAATTGAGAAATCTAACCCACGAAAACAAGCCGGGCATCTGCTTGCCATCATTGGTTCACTTTCAAAGGAAAGCCCAGAACATACCACATGTCACACGCGCTCCGAGATCGCACGGGGGCGTTGTCGCGTAATATGTCCTTAATTACCTCTAAACAATAAAATAAATTGAGGGTGCACGTAAGCTGGTTAAGGTTAAGCATAGTGATATTACCAAAAACTTTTTTTTTCAGCCGGACGACACAAGCAGGTAGAAGTCTATGTGTTTCTGCGGTCGTAGTAAAACCCCAATCTCGTGTAAAGTCAATTTGTTTTGTTATGAGGCCAAAAAAAAAAAAGGAACACGGAGAGTTACATTTTAATTATCGAGGCTTTTCTCATCGAGAACGCAAGAAACAACGTCTCATCGGCTTCTCTAACAATATCAAGACGGGAAATCGAATTTCTTAGACCACTGGACTGGAAAAATCACGGAACTCAACTTAGAAGGAACAGACACGTCACCATGACAAAGCGCTTGCCCTCCTTCTCGACTTCTTTTTCTGGTTTCCCATTTTCATTCTCCTGTCCCTTCCTCCCCCTCATCTGCGTAAAAATTTCGAGTAGAGCATGAATTTTTGTCACCAGGACTAAACGTTGTTCCTATTTGAAAAAAGAGTGTGGTCGTTCGTGTACATCTTTTATGTTTTTATTCTTACGCTTTTTAAGTATTCATTATAACAACACGTTCTAAATAACTAGAGTGGCAATTTTGCAAAAACTTCACTCAGGTGTTTTAAAGGCGTTCTGCAACTTTCCAAATGACATCAGGGTCTCAAGTTAATATTTAGAAAAGTAGCTGATTAGTCATACTCATACTTAAATATTAAATTAGGTTGAATAAATAAAATTCTGGAATTTCCGCAAGAGGCTTGGCAAGATCATACAGCTGGTTTTATATGCGCGGATCACTTCGTTTTCTTTTTCAGAGCTCGTTGCATGGGAATTGAGGAAACTCGGTGTGGACATAATCCCTTTTGTTTATAATGCAGTTATTAGATTCCCGTTCGTTTTTATCCCCACGCGTTTAGCATCGGAGAAAATCCACGCGACAGAAAGAAAGAACCGGCGAAAATTGAGCAGCGTTGACTTCCTCAGCCCGTAGCTGCAGAACAAGCGGTTAGGTGTTCTTTCGCCGCTTCGGGCTGTCAACTTTCATCGCAGTAACGCTCGCGAGTTGGCAATTCTCAGAGCACGTGATGAGCTAAGGATATTGTCAGAGTTTGCCTATTTCCCTCAAAGCACTGATGGGCCACGAACGCTAGCCCGAAAAAGCTCGGCCTGGTTGTTTGTAGCCGAGTGCAAAATACCCGGAGACACAGTGGCCGTCTCCAATCCATGAGACGCATTCGGTCATGACGCGCCCAGGACCCTACAATCCGGGCGGATCAGAATAAAGTAAAGTTTCTAAAATTCCACTCTTATTTTCTCAATTTAGCGCGGAATATCACGTCTCACCTCTAAAAGCTCTGTCGTGTGGGTATACCGTTAGCAAAATTCAAACTTAACATCGTTTTGTGGCTCCGTTAAGGTACAACTAATTACTTTTTTGGAAGCAGGAAAGCAGGGGACTAGATTCAAACAGGTTTCCATAGACGAGGGCGTTGCACACAGGACCGCCGACTGTGTAGTTCAGAGCCCCGTCACGGCCGGCTCTATCTGTGACAGCCGCGTTCGCGGTCGCTGAGGGCAACGGCTAAACCCCGCGGAAGAGGCAGCGTCCCTTGCCCTGAGTCATTCAGCGGTTCGCCAAGAGGCCCGTTCGCGCGGACGAGCGACCCATCGACCGGGCGGGCATCCTGGCTGCCGCATCCTCGGAGGCAACGCGATTTCGTCGTATCCAATTTGACACAAAGATGGCAGAGGAAGTCGCAGGGTCCGCCGACGACCGGGAAGGGGGGGGGGTGATCGGAAGGGACTCCCTTCTCTCGCCAGACCACTTGCGCTTCTTGATCCAATCAAAGCCGGGGGCTCCGTCGCGTGGTTACATAATTCCGTCGAGCGTGTCCTACTCGGCGTGGGCTCTGTCTCGAGCGCGTGCAGCCCCGCCGGCGAGTCACCCTCCCTCGCTTCCCCTTCGACGAGGAGGCTCAGACATGGGCCAAATCCGCGGCGGGAGGAACCGGCAGCGAAACTGGAACCGCAGTCGCTCGAGTCGTGGCGTGTCCCATAAGCGCGGCCCATTGTGTTCGCGGGTGAGTTTGCGGGATCGGTTACGGGCGGCAGATAGTGGCTGCTAATGTACGCAAGGCGTCTCCGAAATAGCTGCTGTTCCCCGTCGAGATAGGAGCATAGCCAGCCGGCACTCGCGTCGAGCTGGTGCTACCTTTCGTTTCCGACCGCGGCGCGGGGGGATTCTTGAGCGGCCCTGGCGCGGCGGTTCGTTGACTCGGGATGGAATGCGGCGTGGGCCGCTGCGTGGCGTTGCATCGTAAGTAGGAAGCGCCGAAGGTTCTGATTTCCTGATGGATGACACCAAAAATACTCCCCCGCCTACTATCGAAGGCATCTACTAGAGAGGAGAGAAGATTGGGTTAGGAGGGACACGGGAAACGTGAATCGGGACAGGCCGCCGGCATCGCGGAAAAAGGACGGTACTGAAGCTCGCAGTTAGCCGCGAGATAATGGGGTTTTGATTTCGCTGATCGCGCTGGTGACATCGAATAGCAAGCTGGACGCGTGATGAGAGAATCTAAAGAAGTCCCGCTCGTAAACACTCTCACCTCTCATTAAAAAAAAAAAAGTTTAGTATTGCATGGCAGATTCGTCCGATTGTGCCGAGACCTAACTCGAAAGGAAATAAGCAATGGACACCGCTATTGAAATAGAGGGGTTTCGACGAGTTGGAGATTGTTGGTAGGTTTCTTTATTCATTAGGAGTTAAACTGCAGTTGTTTTTTTCTAATAAAAAGTAATAAACATTTTAGAGGAGACTAAAATAGAAGACGGATTAAGATGTCAGTGTATGTTTGTTTCTCAGTTTCATTCGAGGGACCATAAAATGATTATTCTTCTCGCTCCTTCGCTTTGATTCTCAACTCAAAAGCGAAATGAGAAATCACGTGGTCGTGACAGGCTTGGGCACTGGATGCGATTAATAATATAGAGAAAATGAAGTGGTTTTCAAAATTGGAAAAGTTATGAAGAATCGAGATGTAGGCACTTTAAAACTAATGTGCATGATGCTTCTTCCGATGTTATAAGATGAAGCAATGTATATCGCAAATTAAAAAAAAATTAGCCGTAGCTATGCCACTCAGCTGCTGTCCAACGAGCGCAGAAGAAGACGGTAGGAAGAAGGAAACTAGAGAAAATTAGGTCATCGGCGGTGTCGGGAGGTCTTTGCTCGCCTTTCCTAACTCGGAGATACTTACCACCCCGTCACGACGCCCTTGACAGTTAACAGGCGGCGTAGTGTTTCGCAGCACGCTCTGAGGCATTTGCTGCCCGCATTTTTTTTCATTTTTTTTAAATAAAAGCGGTTTACGTTAGATCCTGCCCAATTTCAGTGCGATAACCGAATTCAAAAGCCCAAAAGCTATAGATGGCCGCTCCTAACTCAGTTTTTTTCTTCAAGCGGCTCAGCTGCCCTTACTATCACCAAATAATTGCGAAAAGAACCAGTTCATGAACGACTCCAACCGTGCACTGGCTTACCCACGCTGTACCTGGCAAATTATGGCGAGCTTGTACGTAAACTCTAACTCCCTTCAGACGTCTTTTAAGGAGAGCTGTCTGCGATGAACCGCCTGTCTCGCAGTGTTCCTACTTCGAGCAGTGGCTTGTACTGCACAAAACTAACATGCCGCTTTTTATATTTTTTTTAGAGAGCCAATAGATACAATCTACATCAAAAATAAATAAAAGGGCAGAGACACAAATCAGAGACATGAGTCGTTCGCGTCAGTGGAAGAAGCCAGAGAGCCTTGATTCCGGGAAACATTGTCTAGCCCATCGGCTCTATTTTGAGAGTTAGACCCGATCCGCGGGGCGGGGGGGGGGGGGGGATTCTTTCCGCTCTTAAGAGTTGGCGTGCATCTCCCTTTCTTTCGCAGTGCTTGTGATCGGAGCGCCCTCTCTCCGTGACCCGACGTTCTATTCGAATTCTCTCACAGCGCGATCAAACCGAACAGCAAAGTGGACTCTCGCCACTCCCGGCTCATCGTCGGGAACCACGCATTCAATAGAGCGCACGGAGCGTCACCGCGTAGAATGGGACGTTCTGCTAGGACCGGCTCCCACAAGTCTTGCGAGCTTCCTAAGACGGACAAGAATCGTTCATTTATCGGATGAACAGAGAGATGCGGGAAGTCAAGCGTTTCGTCGCGGA
Source organism: Ixodes ricinus (assembly GCA_037355805.1). Lineage (NCBI taxonomy): Eukaryota > Metazoa > Arthropoda > Arachnida > Ixodida > Ixodidae > Ixodes > Ixodes ricinus. The sequence continues at coordinate 168,953 of JAZHYW010004714.1, forward strand.
AAGTAGAAAGAGAAGGACCTTATTTCTACTTCATTCGACATCACCATTCCCGTTTGCTCGAAATGTCGGAAAGTCCTAGTCGATGGTCAATCACAGTCCTTTACTTTATCGTTTCCCCCGTTATGGGAATAGCTAAAAAAAGACCCCCCCCCTTTTTTCTGGAAGTGTATATGATCACAATGCTTAACAACAAAGCACGGGAAGTGTATGCGTCACGTATGATAAGTTCATGCAAATTAGACTCAAATATGTTGACGAACGAATGGAGATTAGGAGCACAATATCAGAAAGGTAAAACCAGGCTGGAAACAGTAATCTCAATTGAGTAGTCGTGTAGTTGCTAACTAGTCACATTTTTAGTTAGCATCCTCAATAAAATATTTCTTGGAGTTGCGAATTTTGTTTGATGTGTGTTCGAGTCTTGGTGACCCGTGCTCTGGACCGCAGGTGGGATCGAGAAGGACGAGAAGCCATCCTTGCGTCCTCATTCGCGTCGCCCAGAAAGTTCGTGGATGGACGTGTAGGGCATACGGATATAGCGTTGCCATACAATGGAAATATCGCTTTACGTCCAGTGTGTTGATGTGTCCGTATGCGTTAACCGTAGTTTCATTCTCAGCATTAACATCAACGTAAACTCAGTGCCCTTTCCGAAACATCAGCAGTTGCTTTTGTAGCTTTTTGTTTTATTCCGGCGCATTCAATTTGTTTATGAGGCATGCAATGTGTTGTTTGCAATTTTTTAAAGAACTATCAATATAATCATAATGATTATAATCAATTTATATGCATATTTTTATGAAATATCCACAAATAAACACTTTTCGCAAACGCGCACATAAAAGTCGGAGACGGAACATTTTTAGTGGGCAAAATAATAATAAATTTTGTTTACATTGACAGATGTGTGAACAGTACCCCTAAATTACATATAAAAATATAAAATCATACAGTCTGAAAGGTAGCATTCGGGCCTGAAATACACTGTTAGTTGAAAATCGAAAAACACAATGTGTAACGTGTTCAGCTAATCGGCGTTTATCCGGATTTCGGGACATTTTTGCGAAATATATCAGTGCAACCAGTCGATTCGCGTTATCAGAACCAGCCACATGGTTAGCAACGCAATCTAGGAATGCACTTTGATCCCCGTCTAACAGTACCCCTACCTGAACTATAAAAAAACCTAGGAAGTTTTTTTTTTCTTTACACATTATGGGTTTTGGCAATGCTTCTAATTCCACGTGAACCTAATGCGCTTATTCGATAAAGGCGCCGCTCACTTTAGACGAGCCCCGACGCGCAAAAACCCACACGAGAAAGGCAACCGCGCTGTTCGAACTAGGTTCGCCTGCCCCACCATCCTCCGGAGACCGCAAGAAAGCCAGCAGGCGTTCCCGCAGGAGCAACTGCCGCAACGTCCCTCAGTTGACAAACACGCGATTGTAGACAGTGCGGCGACGGACTCAGTTGTCGCGAACAACGATGTCCCCGAGGCCAAGTCCATCCCCTCCCTGGAAGACGGTCAGAAATTCTCGGGGAGAGCTTAAGTAAATGAGCCGTAGTCGTTTGCCTGTTTGCCCTTTCGTTAGTGGAGCCTTCGGGGTGGCCTTTATTCAATGAGAAGGGTTGCTTAACTCTCCCGGTCAACAGAGAAGGCAAGGAAACCGAGCCCACGAGAAACCAAATCGGGTGGAACTGCCTTCGTTGGATCTGAGCCGGTAGCTTGGTTTTGGGTACATAATGGGACGGCTCTACCGGAAACTTGGTCCCCCGAGGGTCGACCGAGCACCGGTCGACCCTGAGCGCGTCTCTGGACACTACGTTAGGCGTAACGCGAACCATGTGAACTGCATCGAGCATCTGCGTTTTTTTGTTTTTTTCTGAAGTGACATTTGAGAATTTAGGAGGGCTACACGGCAAGGCTTCTAGCAATCATGGGGTGGGTTTTTGTAAGGCTAAGATTGCACTCCTACCGATTCATAGAAACTGCGCTGACAACGCCACGAAGGGCCACATGCAACCATTAGGTCATGCGACGCGAGCTTCCACAAATTGTCCAAAAATAAACTTAGTAATACGTAGTTACTAAGTGAGGATGTGGTTTTCGCAGAGTAAGTAGTTGTAATTTACAAAAAAACTTAACAATAAACTTCACTGAACGTGATTTATTCTGAGTCGCTAGGTTTAACGAGAGGTTTTTAGAACAGGTCATTAATCGAGTCCTGCGACTTGCACACTCGTCAAGTGACAAGGGTTTGGCAGTAAACCATCGTATCGCGCGCTCTTGAGTCAAGTAGTGTATTTTGGTGATTTGTTCATATCACATTAGATTTACTGTGTTTTATATACATAAAACGCAGCGGCCTAAAAAGTACCTATATGTATATACAGAGTGTATGCAGTACCGAAATATTGTATTAAAACTCAAAATTATTGGCTATTTTTGAGGGCACAAGAATATTTTACAATTAGCGTATACGAAACTCAGTTTGTGTAAAATGAGGCCATACGTTCAGTCGACTTTGACTAGGACAAGACAGCGCAATAATGCATGTTCATTTTTCTTATCTGCTACGTAATCGTGACGATGATACGTCAAGGAAATACGATTTTGTCAAACATAAAGTCCGAGCATGTCTGACACCACAATACATCATTTAAAATCACGAAGAAAAAAAAACGTTTCAGGGTGTGCTACTGATAATATCCCTCAAAAAGCATATGCCACGTGAATGAACATTAATGAACAGAAAAATGTGAAGGTCTACGCGTACTGAACGCGCTCTATGTACAAGAGAAATTGCCTTGTGCCCCTGATCATTCCCAGAGGAGCCTATATCTTGAACTCGTCGTTTTCTGTTAACGAAGGCAAAAAATAAAAACGTATGCCAAGCGTATTGGAAATTTTGTAGACTTCTTATTTTTATAATTTTTAAACAAAAAAACAACATACGGCACAAAGATTGTCTTCCCAAATTCATACTTCGTTTCTAGACATCTAATATATAATGCAGGTGAGAGTGGAGCGGTTTGATAATACCGCAAAATCGGGGCAAAAATAAACCAAGAAGCACTAAGTAGCGAACAAGAAGAAGAATGACTAAAAAGTGTTAATCAATATATTTTGAAAAGAGGAATGGCGCGCTGGATAGCTAAGAGCTTCCTCCTCTTCGAGTATTGCACAGCACTGAAATCTGCGAAAATGTAACAGTTGGAAGAGGCATGCCATTTCTCATTCGTACAATTATAAATTGTGAGAAATATACAGCTTAGGTTAAAATGCCATGTTTCTATGTATACTTGTGTATACAAAAGGTTGAGAGAGCACAAATAATAAACCAATATCATGAATACTCGTTTGAAGAAGCGGTGGGTTCAGCATTGGGCTGACGTCAAGAAACTTGACTGATTGTGGAAGGTAATCATAGTCGCCATACCATGACTAACGCTTGCAAAATATTAAATTGTAAAACAACATTGATCACGTTCAGTCAGTACAATAGTTTTTTATATATATAAATGTGGTCTAAATTTTCCACTGAAGTCGCTTTACAATTTATTATTTTGTGTTCAGCGACATGCAGATGACTTATTTCAGCGCCCTGAGATATTACCGTGAAGCGTTCTTTGGCTAGTTTTTCCGGATTCGGTGAAGCCGCATTCGTAAAGCTGCGGCCTGTAACGTGGCATAATGCAACGCGCGCAGTGTTGCATTATCGGGCGTCACAAACCTACACACGAATTCAGTTCCTCAGCTAAATTTAGCGGAGAATTTGAAACTGGTGTATAGGCCTGTGACATCCCATGATGCAACGCGCGCAGTTTTGTTGCATTATGGGACGTCAAAGACATACACACCAATTCAGTTTATCCGCTAAATTTAGTGGGAAAGTTGAATTGGTGTATAGGTCCCGTGACATCAGGTCACTTGGCGTCGATTTTCCCGCTAAAGTTGGCGGGAAAATCAACGTCCCGTGACCTACAGATTACTTCAGTTCTCCCCTAAATTTAGCGGGGAAATTGACGTCAGGTGACCTATACGGCAATTTAGTTTCTCCTCTATATTTTGCGGGAAAATTAACGTCACGTCATCAATACAACAAGCCAGTTTCCCTGCTAAATTTAGCGGAGAAATTGACTTCGCGCGACCTGATGTCACGTGATGCTAGAACGCTTCACGTATGCACCACAATTTCCCAGCAATTTTCCGTACAGTTTTTTCCTTAGAACCTTTAAAACCTTTGAAAATGCACGACCTCAAGATTTAAGCAATATCTAAGCTGTTCAGCTCGACCAACTCAAATAAGGAATAAAAATATGCAAAATAAGCGTAAGGGCAATGCGTCAGGCGACACACGTGTAAGGAAAGCATTGCGCAAGGATAAGTAAAATGTAAAGCCCATAAGCAAAAAAAAAAAAAAATCGCGTAACCAAGAAGCAAAGAAGGGTACGGTGGTTGAAGAAAGGAAAAGAACAACTTGAAAACATTCTCCAACTTTGTAGCCCCGGAAACCGTGTGATTGGTGATAAGTGTTCCATAAAGATTCAATGGGAAGTCAAGTCTTTCCCGGGTCAGAACCGAACAAAAATTCACACGTAAGAGCAAAATAAAAAATGACGTCGTACATTACAAGTTGGCGGAAGGGGAAAAAAGGAGGGTGGATGGGGTGAAAAAAAGGGCAAGAAATGAACCGGGGCGTCAAGCAAGACAAAAGAAAAGGGGACCAACTAATCGCGTTACACTCCTCGCCGATCGCAGGGCGCGGCCGGAATTTCAGTTCCCAACACTTGCTCTTTTTTCTTTTCTTCTTTTGTCCCTATCGCTGGTGCGACGTCGTTTTTCACAGGGCGCCGCACTCACCCTTCCAGCTTTCTTCAAACCCACCAGAGATCACCGCAAGCGACCAAAACAAAGCCGAAGATAAAGTTGAAAGCGCAATGATCTTAATAAAGTCGATACCGTAGAACGGAGCGGACAGTATCAGCATGGAACAAAAAGAACTGACCAAGGTGAGGAGACATATCATTTGTAAATAATGAAGCCATTTCAGTGGCTATTAAGCATGTGACACAAATAAGTAGAGTCGTCATGGCGTCATTGACTGATTAGGACGGGAGATACGAAGAGTTTACATAGCAGGTAGGAAATAAGGAGACCGCACTATATGAGAAAAACATTAAATATAATCCTTTTTTTTATAATATTGACAAGGCCTTGGTCCAGACCATGGTGACAAAAAGAAACCCCTCGACAAGCTAGACTTGTTGCATTGAGGTAATAACATAACACGGGTATGCCCCTGAATTCAAAACACCGAGAAGTAAAGGAGGCCAACGCGGTTTTTCTAACTTCAGAAAAGTGTCCGTTTACCGTTCACGCAACGTTAGGCGGGATCACGCAAAGATTCCGTACCAAATATAGTGAAGTAAGTTCAATCGAATAAGTTCTTGCGCTAAAAATATTACTGATGTTTACGCTTCTCTGTAATGCGAAATTAGAGCGAAGCTCTTGAGGTATGTTGATTTTGTGATATACCGTGGCAGAAAATTGGAGAAATATATATATATATCAGGGTGTCGAACCGGAACCGAACCGAACCGAAAACCGGAACCGAACCGGTATTTTTTCCGGAACTGAACCCGAACCCGAACCGTTATATTGTTATCGCGATGAACCCGAACCGGAACTGAACCGGAAAAAAATAACGGTTACCGGCTCATGTCAAAACGGTTCGGCCACGCGCTGTTGACAATGAATGTGCTATCAATGCCATTTGTTTTTTAAGTGCCGTCAACTGACACACACCTCGCTTACATATTTTTCTTCTCCACTCAGTCTTAGGAATATAAACGCTGCATCCATGAATCTTGACAAACGCTGCATCCATGAATCTTGACATAGGAACCAGTATTGCGCTGGTCGCGGCTTGCACGGAAAAAGAAAATTGAAAGGCTGTGCAAAAAAAAAAAAAAAAATCGCGTCACGGGATTTTATTTTTCTACAATCTCGTAAATCCTAAATGCTGCTGTGTGCTCATTTCATAACACGTTTCTAGAACGCGCGAGTTCTTGAAGCTTGTTTCCATCGGAATGAGAAAAGAAAAGGCTGTGGAGTTTGATAATGTTTGAGGGAGAGAAAGAAATTTTATTTACAGTTGAAATGAGCATTCATGAATTATATCTGCTCTTCGCTGCCCCAACCACCGGTCAGAGTATATCGAGCTATGAAGTGTCAAGATTTACATGCCGTATTTTTCGTACCGGAAACTCGATAAATGCGGGGGAAAAAAACAGGGATACAAACCCTAGTCGCTCGCGGAGAAGCGAAGCTGCGCGCACTTTCGAATTTGACAAAGGATCTGCCGAGCTTCTGTTGCTTCCGTCGCCTGCCCAGCGGAGTCATGGGACTCAAGCGGGCGCGTGCGCTCAAACCAACGCTCAGCAGACGCTGGAGTTAGCGCCCGTGACAGACAGCCCTGTCATCAGACAGTCGTTGTTTGCCGCTTGCATTGGCTACAGGCTTTTATAAACGTTATGCACTACTAGTTTCGACGATGTATCCCGTTTCGTATGTGCTGATTTCAGATGTTTTATTTGTAATTTATTTTGATGTTGCAATTTGTCATTTATAATTTCCGAACCGGTTCGCGAACCGGTTCAGCGCCCCGAACCGGTTCGCGAACCAGTTTGCGGATCGAATTAATCGAACCGGAACTGAACCGGAACAAAATAAATTTACCTGAACCTGAACCGTAACCGAACCCGTATTTTTTTCGGTTCGACACACTGATATATATATATTATTTTTTTTTGTTTTGTTTCAGGGTAGGCCAGGGAGTACGAGGAGAGCACCGTGGGAGCCCCATAATGCAACGCGCGCGGTGTCTGCTTCAACGTGAAACGTTTTTGGCTAGTTGCTGCGGATTTCGTGGAGCCGCATTTCGTGAAGTCGAGGCCTGTGACGTCACATGACGTCACAGCTTCCCTGCTAAATTTAGGTGGAAAACTGACGCCACGTGACCTCAACACCAATTCAGTTTCCTCGCTAAAGTTTTGCGGAGAAACTGAATTGGTGTTGTGGTCATGTGGTGACGTCAGTTTTGCCGCTAAATTTAGCGGGGAATTGAATTGGTGTGTACGTCTGTGACGTCCCATAATGCAGCGCGCGCGGTTACGCCAACGGCGACGGCGACGCTGCGATACATGGAAACGGGTGCTTAAGAGCTGCGCTCTAAAAACGTATTTGACAGAGGTGGTATCCGAGCTTAGTAGTTCCCCTGCAAGCTCAAAGGGAGAATTGGTAGACCGGGGGAGTAAATTAAAAGTATTCCCAGGAGCGTAATGTTTTCATCTTCCTTGCTTTCAAACGTTCAAAAGCAATTATAACTAAATATCGGGTGGAGAGGAATGACGGCTCACAGTTAACTTGGGGATATTAGGAGGAACGGGGGTAATCTCAGCGGTTGCTTCCACCCCTTCTAGGTGCGCAACGGGGGCTGGCACAGGTTACAATTTTTACGGCGCTCGCGTGATCTTTGCAACCGCTTTTGAATGTCTGCTACTTTAGAGCATTTTCGGGCTTTGTATGAGGAGGAATACCAGGAGTTAGACTGGCGCCGTAAAAGATGCACACAGTACTAGGGTACGGCTATTCGCAGGAACACCCAAGTGTATCATGGAGTAATAAATCGATTAAGATCGAGCAGTGTGAACAATTACTCGTGTAGACAACCGTCATTCAAGATCATCAAGGCAAACGAATCACTGGTTCAAGACTCGTTTGATAGCTGCTATCCAACTTTTGGAGGATTGCAACAAGACCCATTTAGCGTCACTGCACTTTAGGACATAGCAGTGAGGTTGAGCGTTTTAAAGTCAATAATAGGCACTATATAACTCCGCGGCGCCATGTGACTTCTTTAACGTGTACTTCCTGAATATGCGTGTGTGGGGGAATTATTTTGCATAATTGCATGTGGAAAGAGGCGTGCAAAGGCCCAGTTCTCTTACGCTGTCTTTGAATGTAATAAAGAACGATTAATAAAACAAATACGCAACCAAACGTTTCTGAAGAAAGGACCGTATATGCACCTAATGATGCGATCTTACTTCTGGGACCTTCCTAAATTATTACTACCTTCCTCTTCTTAAATGATACTGCTGTTTACAAATGTTGTTGGCTCAGTTCATGTTAATCGTACTAAAAAGTAGACTTTCTTGTGCAGTTGGTACCTTGTACCGACTTGTGCAATAGTAGACAGAGATTTAAAAAAATAAAAACGAAACCTTTTTGGTAACTGCATAGCTTCACGAGAGGCAGGGAGGGAGAGGGATATATATATATATATATATATATATATATATATATATATATATATATATATATATGAGAGAGAGAGAGAGAGAGAGAGAGAGAGAGGGGGAGAGAGAATGAGTTCGTAAACAGTTAGTGTAGCTAGAGGCATTTAAGAAAAACAGTTTTAGAAAAATTCAAAACAAAAATTCTTCTAAACTTCTGTTTCCAACACAGACCAGATAGGAATGAAACCGGAACTCACGAATTTGATTCGCTAAGAACGCTACTCTGGAAAGAGGCCCACTGCACCCGAGTGCAATGTTCGTTCGAGGTAGTTTGGCCGCAAGAAAATGATCTCCAACCTCGAGGTCCACTTTTTCAATTAACCCGAATTCCGGCCGGCAGTCCGGGCTAGTAAAGGAAGGCGCGGGCAACCTCTCGAGCCTCTAGCTTCCACCGGCAACAGTGGGCCTCGGGCAAAAGCAAGCAGAGCCAACTCCGCACCCGAGCGATGGGCGCGAAACCCGGGCTGCGAGCCGAATGGGGAGTGCCAGACCCCAGCGCGAGCGAGAGGACGTCGCGCGTTATTTATGTGAAATTAATTAACAAACAAATTAATGGACGTCCCAGAGGGAAACCGTTTACAGCCGAATCCCCCACCCGCGAAACACCCTGGGGCGCCGTTATTTGGGCGCGGGGATGCTTTTGTTGGGCGACGGCTCGCGGGCAGGCTGCATGCAAACCGTGGCGGCCGGCTGCGGGGCCATCGTGGGGGAAAACGAGGGGTCCACTGCCACGGGCCGGCTTATTATAGGACCCCCCCCCCCCTTTCCCGGAACACGGCGGCGCCAACGGGGTGCCGGAGGAGGGGAGACATCGGTTGGTTTTCCCGAGGCGAATTTATTAAATTCCATCGTTAACAGGCTCTAATTACACGCGCCGGGAACAAAGTGGGGTTGACTTTTGCTGTGAGAAAGTGCTGACCACCTGGGTCCCCCACACTGGGTGGGTCCCTTCTAATTTGGCTTGCCGCATGGAGCGCCGGGGCGACGGCTGAGCGGTTTCTTGTTGCGACCCGAGTGGACCGCCGCCCACGGCAGGCATCCAGCGCGGCGCGAACGCGGTCGCCTTATTAAAAGGGCCAGAAAGCGCCTTGTGTTCCTCGGCGGTCATGAACAGCGCTAGCGGTCGCTGGTCAATGGTGGACGCGGTCGTGAAACTCGCCTTAGTGGGTGGGCGGCGTGGGGGGAGTGTGCGGGCGGTGCTTCGGCATTCATATTCGGCTCCTCGGTGAAGACAAGTTGATATGATAGAAGTCGTGCGAATGTCGCTTGGACGCGTGCATGTTTACGAGACTCGCTTATTGCATGATTGACGTATTTTAAGCCAGTGACGACTTTACCCCCTTCGAACGACATGCACACCCGCTTCGCTTTCTGAGACGATTTTTTATTCTAGTTAGTTTGATCACCGTTGCCTGGTGAAGCGTCCAATGTCAATTCAGCATTCTACAAATACAAACAATGTGAACGACCACGAGGATTCCATTATAAAATGAGTGGGACCGACGAACTAAAATAAAAATGGCGTTACGTTTTGTTTTTTCAGGTCATGTAACGTCTAGGTAGCCTAAAGCATACAATTAAGCATTCGATAAGCATAAAAAAAAATAGACCGTACATAACTGGAAGTTGTACCAGGGCGTAAGACTTTCAAGTTGCTATCTTTAGTTTTCGTTTGGTCCCCAATCTAAATTTAGAAACCAGAAAGTAAAACATATGCTTCGTTTCTCGAATTTTTATTGAATATAAGGGAAACTGCTGCGGGCGCTGTCACTTTTATTCGGCATAATAGTATAGTGCAGAGTATGTTTCAGAATCTGACACGAATAGAAGATTTCCTCTAAATTTCCCCTTTCATAGCAGCATTCAAGTATTCGGGGTATTTCAAACCGCTTCAGGAAAAAAAAGAAAAAAAAAAGAAGAAAGCACGATGGTGTATTTGGAAAGCCAAACTTACATATGCGTCAGGCACGAAAGTGAATCGATGCCAAATCTCATTTGGAACATTGTCTCGGCGTGCTTGGCTTTCGTTTTTCTTAAAAGCGGCCGCTCCTGTACTAATTACCACGGTGTGGACCGAGCTCGCGCATCAACGTGCGCGCTAACGCCGCCGCATTGCGACGGCCACTAATGCGAGCCTTAATAACCGTAATTGTCTTCCGATCCACGTGCGATAGCGACGGCCAAATAGCCGAAGGCGGAGGGCGCAGCGGGCCGCGAAGATGGGCCCGTCCCGCCTTCCGAGACGGCGTCACCCCTTTCCCGACCATTATGGCTCCGGGCCACGATCCCGTGCGGGGGGGGAACCCTCGCAGGAATTCGACTTCCCGCGTGTGAACCGATCCTTCGATTTCGCCGCGTCAAGCAAATGAACTCTTCGCTCCGCTCATTTCCTCTCTGACCGCGTGCCGAGGAAGAGCTAACTACCCGCTTCGACGGAGATGGCGTGCCCTTCACGGGACATGAGGACTGCTGGAGGTGGCGTTGGAGCAAAATGTCACCCCATTCCAAGTGGCTTCTTGCGAGGGGGAGAGACCGTTTCGGTTCTGCTTTGTTTTAGTACAGTTTCGACGTTGTTTTCAGAAAAGAAAACACAAAAAAAAACCTTATGTCTACTTATTCGAATCAATCAGCGATCGAGGAATAAGCGCCCAGCTCTTTAATTGATTGTCTGGAAGAACTGACACAAAGACGTCACTTGATATCGGCGTCGAGATTCATGGACGAAGTCAAATTTAAACAATATTGCGTGTGTGTTTGTGTGTGAGTGCGGGAAGGGGGAGGGGCGGAGGGCACGTAACAATTTCCCTTTCAAACGGTATGTACATAAATGTGTACATTTAAAACTCGTATTTTTTTTCCGGGAATATATTATATCGTATTCAGTCATTTCATCAATTTTGGCGCAGTTCTATACTCTATGTCTGGCAGCAAAAGTTTGTGAAGAAAATTTTAGTGAAGATTTTCTTCACGAACAGTTTGTGAAGACACTTTGATTTCACGATAAATGGCGAGTGGCCGTTCAAAGTGTCAAAATCACTTATTGACAATACACAATTTAAGGCCGAACCTGTTGCCTGTCATAAAGTGAGAACCACCCGAGAGATGTTAAATCTTTTTGTGGTGTTGTTACAAAGAAGTAACTTAATGTTGCGACATTAAGAGAGCGAACACAGAAAAAAAAACGGCTCTAATTTTTAGGTGTTTCTTGCTGTATTCAGTTATAACTTCTGGGGGATATTGACATTGAAAAATCGTCCGGCTCATCTTTAGGTTCTAAATATTTCTTGAATGACGAAATACATTTTAACCAAAACACACTTCGGTTTACTTCATTGTGAATGAAACTTCCATCCTTTCACACGACATTCGGAAAACAAGAGACATATCGTAGCTTTATATCCATAAGCCGAAGTCACACTGCTTCATACAAAGAACAGCCTGCATATAGATTCGAACCCAAGTCACCGTGAGATCCCTGCTTCGAATGCAGCATGGCAATGAGTTGAAGGAGAAAACTTGGGCAGGCGGCATTCGAACCACGGATATTGCGGTGACTCGTGTTTTCAGACTGTCTTATGTATGATGGATGTGCAGCGCGACCCCGGATATACGCACCTTGACAAGACCTTGTCCCCCACACGGTTTCACAAAGTAACACAAAGGTCAGCAAAAGCCAGATGAAACAGAAAATGTGAACAACTTCTTTTCTCGTTACCAAATGTTATCTTGATGGTCTGATCGTTTAGCAGGGTAACCGTTGGACTTCGTGTAGCACGATAGCTGCACACCGGACGCTTTGTAAATCGGACGCACTTGTGTGTGTAGGGTGCAACGCACCCACAGATCCATCTTTCTTGTCAACATGAAAGAGTGTAAAGCAAGCTGTATTCGGTTGCAAAAAGATTAAATATATAACCATACACCGCCGAAAGTATGGCATGTGCATCTATGTCGAAGGTGATCTTGGAGTCGCGAGTACTGTACTCGGCGTACTTGAGGGCAAACATGCCACAGTCGCTACCGTTCATCTGCTGCGGGATGTCCTTGACAGCCTCGAAGGTCCAAGTCAGTGGCCCGCTTGTCGTATACTTCGTCGGTTTCTGCCAGGGACAGCGCCGAGACGACATGATGGTACTTGGTTTCCTGACTCGTCAGACCGCTGAGATGAAGTTGGGACTCAGCCTGCAGGAACCAGACCCTTGGGTTTCTGTCCCAGTACGGCGGAAGCCGGACTGCAACCGACGAGATGGAAGCCGGGGATACCGCTGCTACTCCTTGGGGTTCGCCGTTGTCCATGGTCCTCGACCGGGTCACCAAATATGTGGGAGCCGCGAGGTCCTACCACGTTGTTTAAAGTGAGGACATAGAAAGAGACAACGAACGACGTACCTGCCTGTGATGGGGGCTTCAGAGCATTCTCTTCACGAGCTGTCCGAGGCGCTTGCGTGTACTGCCTCGAGCCATTTCTTTTATTTCGATGAGAAAGATGAATCTGTGGGTGCGTTACACCCTAGAGACGTTTAGCAGGACACAAATAACACAACATAATTTTATAGGCAATAATGACACAAATGCACGATGGTAAAACGTCTGCCTACCTCACAATGAAAACCGCGGGAAATTAAGCTTACGATGTTCGAGTCTGAAGCAAGAGCTGCTCCGCGCTTTCGCAACCAGTACTTCATAGTTGTCTTTATTACCTCGTGTGTCCGGCGCCTGCTCGAAGGTGGCACAAGGCGTAATCAAGCGATGTGTACATACAAACACACCCACCTACCGCCGCCCTCATAAACCGAGGAGAATGCGCGCGCCGTGGGACCTGTACAGTCGCCGGGGTCTCGGAAAAAAGCCCGACAGTGTTGGACGCCGAGAGGCATCGCACTGATGGCGACGCGTTCATCCGTCTTTTCCTAAAGGCGTCCCGCTCGCGAATCCCACATCTTTCAGCTCGGGGTCTGGAACCTGGGGCTTCCCCACCGCTGCACAGCCGCGGAGCCGGCGGCAGCGGTGGCGGCACTGCCGCAACAAGAGAACTGCGTGCCTCTAATCGCGCGCCTCTTTCCACTGGCGGACGCAACGGCTGACCAATCTGTCGGGACCATCCGTCGGGGAAGGTGTATTAGTGTCAGGGGAACACCCGCTGCACCAGAGATTAATGAGAAACCGATAGGCAGGGAACCGCTGCCCCGCTGCGCGATCGATGGTCCCCGTCGCCTAACCCTGGCCGGGATGCTTTCGGGGGCGCAGACACCTTGGCCACGGAATCAAGTGCTTCTGCGCCGTGTGCGGCCAAGGGAGAGCTGCGCGTTTTCAGTGTTGTATACGATCCGAGGTAGAGTCCCTTGGTTAGAGGAGCTATTAAAAGGGTTCGACCTCAATATGTGTTTGCTTTTATTGCTGTTTAGGTTTTTTGCGGACACCCAAGGATACATTTGGATGTAAGTGGTGCAGCAAAAAGTTGTTTGGTCCTGAATACGACATGGGTCGAAGAACGTTTTTGATGAGTTTTTAATCGCTTTGTTTAAAAGCGACTGTAAGGTTGTTATTTATTTAAAAAAAAACTGTAAGCGAGAGTTTTATGCTTTACGCATCGTTGTTTATACAATTGTTGTTTCTGGTTTCATGAATACTTGTTACTAATTATGTGCGTCCTTCTGCTCTGTCCATAGCAATGACAATCTAGTTGTCAACTACAGCGTAATGGTGGCCAACAGGTATACTTATAGTAGAGATGTACTAAAAAAAATAAAACTTTTTTTTAACGAAATAAGTGGGAAACTAGAAATTATAGCGCACTATTCGAATTAAACGAGTGTTCGCACATGTAAATGTCACTATTATATGGTCGATAGAAACTCTTATAGGGACATTTAGACATTGTCATGGGAGCATGCCCATTATTTCTGAAGATAGTTACTTCTGCAATACGGGGTCTCTACAAGTCGACAGAACGCTCTAACGAATTACCGCATGCTGATTGAACTGCAAAGCTAAAAAAAAGGCACGTCTTGGATGGCGGTCATTATAAAGGTTCGCCTTAAGCGGATCATTACATGATGATCCGGTAGCCGGATCATCATGTAATTTCCCCAATAAACAAACTTGTTACATGTTTTTGCCAAAATAAATGTTTTATGCTCTAAAAAAGAAAATTGATGTTTGATGTCAGCTGAAAACTAATAGAAATAATATCCATATCAAATAAAAAACAAAGGCCCCTCTCGCTCATATCAAGAATACACCAAAGGAAACAAACTTATAATCTCTTCCGATGGCGTATACGTTCAGAAGATTACACAGAAACGTGCGTTCTGCCGCAATACTCGGGCAACGACCTCGACAACGCAGGAACAGAAAGGAAGGGAGCACAAGGTGTCGCTCAGGGTGGTGGGAACCCTAGCGTCTGGCGAAAGCGGAAGCACGTGACTCAATCGGATCAAGACAACGCTGATTTCATTAGGAGACCAGCTTGGAGTCCCGGGGCCCCACTGTTCACTTCCCCCTGTCGCATCTCTTCCCCCTGTCCCCACCTCCTTTCCACCCCCTCCCCATCCCTATCGTCCTTTTTCTCGCATCTAGGGAAACTAGGGAGGAGGCCGAACACCACCACAGTGGCGCTGTTGGGGGCGCACGCATTTAGTGCGCATGTATTTCTGTACGGCTGTGGAGATTTGTAGCTCGAAACTGCGGAATTCAAACCCAAAGCAAAAGCAAAGTGGACGTTTGTGTTCAGAAGACAGCGTAAGGTCTGTCTGCGTTTCAGGTATGGCAGCCCTGGCTTACGCTCTAGATGAGAAATTTAATTAGTGCAGGACGACTGCTAGCCCGAGGTCATTAACGTGCAACACGCAGTGGAAATCATGCAGGATCGCATGCTGGTACGATGCTCATCCAGATCAAAACGAGCAGGGGTGCTGACTGAACTCACAATACCTGGGTTCTGCAGCGTGAGCTTTCGCTTAAAGGTCTCGCGAATGCCCAGCAATAAACGACAGCTCGAGAACTCTATCGCGGTGTAGGAAAGAATAAACTAAACCATCCTGCCGCAGACTATCAACAGCGACGGCACTTCTGCTAATTTGAATGAATCTTGGCTAATACTCATATTGATTATGAGTACGGTCGTCACCGCCATTGTTTTCGAACTAAATACACGCTAGTGTATTCCGTATTAGGAACTGGAGCTAACTTTATGGCTCCAAGTGGCACAAACAAGACGATGCCAGTGTTGCTACAGCCAAAACGTCAAATCGGTTGTAGCATTGTATAGGCGACCGAAGGCTCGTCTGCCTTATAATAGGCGGATTTATTTCTTTACCGTAAGGGAGAAATTTGGCCATGCAGTACTGACTGCTAACACGAGGTCTTTATTCTGCTTCCCAAAGTGATGATTACAGGGCTTCGTGACGGTGCGACGCCCGATTCTATTGGAACCAGAAGGATTTGGACGCATGATGTCTGAAGTTTTCGCTACATGCGGAGTCACGTGCCACAACGTTAACACGGTTCCACGGGGCGCGTTACGCGAAGTTCAAAGAGTGTCTATCAGAGAGGTGTTCTGGGTATAAGCGCATTTTCGCTATACTTCATACGGGCTATGGCAACTATGCATATTGAATAGATATTGAGTTTCTACGGAGTGGAAAGGCTGATTGTTTTATTTTGTCAGCATTCGTCTTAATTTTGCTGAGGACGCTTCCCATGACGCGAAGAAGCGTTCGTATTCTTTTGATTTGATTTGTTTGCATGAGGTACAAGTAGATAACGCGTGACGGTACGACGCCCGTGACGCAGATTTTACCCGTGATATCACTGCACATATATTTTCGCACTAGTGTCAATTCAACGGTGAATTAGTTACACTTCATAATTGTAATCGCAGATGTAATCGAGCATGGTGAATAATATCCGAAGCCTTTGCGCTTGTATGGCTGGTATGCGGGCAGCCACGCACGATTAATGAGGTCAAAACGTGAGATAGAAAGAAAACGTCTTTGTCTAATTATAGAGAAAGCTTCAATAACACAGCACTAACTCGTTTAATAACGAGACAATGCTGTAATTGATGCAAGCTCATCACTCAAAAAAAGAAAAATAAGTTTTAGAGTTAGAGTTCCTTTGAGGAGCAACGAAATAACGAAGTAATGTTAAATGTGCTAAGAAATCCCCCCTCCACCCCTGCCCCCTAAAAAAAAAAAAAAGAAGAAAAAGCACCTGCATGATTGTTTTTTGTAGTTGAAAGAGTTCGCTTTATTATGTATGATTACTATTTGATTAGTTAATTTATTCAGGTGTATAGGCGTTCCGTAGGGCGCGCTGGAGACCAGGAATCAGCCTTCTAACGAGCAGATTTCCACTAATAGCCAGTTCTCGCGAACGATTAATGCGCCCCAGCGTAGAGCACGAGCCGGGTGGCCATGCATAAAATTCCTTACAGGAAAAAAAAAAAAAAGAAAAGAAGAAGAAACGATGGCCTCATGAAGCAATTCCAATGGAAGTTTGCTCAGGAGCAAAGACATATGCGCGGAATATGACTGGGTGTTAGCAGCACGCTCCATTTCCACGAGAATCTGACTGTGGCACGCAGGGAAGCCCGGGACCGGCGTGGATTCCGCGCCTCACGACAGGAGCTAAATCTCCGTGCAGTCCCGAAGGCCCACGACCACATAAATCTTCGTGACGGACAGCAGAGCGCAAACGTTTCGACAAGGGAGTGCCAAAGCGGCAGCCTGGCAAGAATAGGAAGGTGCCGTTGGCACGCTCGGCCGGAGCGAACTTTTTTAAAAGTCGGAAATAGGATCAAGGCCAAAAACAGAGTGACGCCTGCCGCGACTCCGGGCTTTATTACTAAATAACTCTATAGTTAAAAGTCGACCACCCGAGAGGTGGAGAGGGCTTGCCAGACTCGTCGCCACCGAACTTCCAAATGCATTTTGGATCCCCTCCTCTAACGAATGGCTCGATGAGTGAACGCGCGCCACGTTATAGTTTCGCCATATATAAGCCCGAATTGTTTGGCACGGGCTCTTTCTCTCTCTCTCTCTCTCTCTCCTATATATATATATATATATATATATATATATATATATATATATATATATATATATATATATATATATATATATTCCAAAAATTAGTTTTCCTTAAGGAGATGGTCTTCCAAATCAAGGAGAAGGTCGCCAAAAAAGTTGTGTATGCAGAAACGTTTCAAGCCTGGTAGGCTCTTCGTCAGTCCGTGAAAGAACACTTCATGTTCCTTTTCTTTTAATCAAAGCAAAAACGGCCGCAAAGAAGAAGTAATTGGAAAAATGCTTACTGGTTAGCGGGTATCTACTAAACTAATTTCTCGCTTAAAAGCCTAATATATACCGATAAAAAAGCAGTAAATAGTGTTGAAATAATTAAATTTAATATTATTAACGCCATTATTTTCACAAAACCAGTTTTTGGGACATGTGGTTGGACATAAGTAGGGCTCCGTGTTTTCGGATAAATCCGAAAAACTCCGAAAAACACCAGCCGGTAAAATTTTGGTCAATTCGCCCCCCCCCCCCCCCCGCAAAAAAAAAAAAGTACGACTTTTTTTTTTTTTTTTACAATTTGATTAGCACGGAGTCAATGGTCCTGGGAAAATGGCACCATAATTATCTTTCAAATCTCAGACCGTTGTCAAAAGGGGTCTTGCCGCTTGTCTCGGCGAGGTTGATTCAGGGCAACAGGTCATTGTACATTCGGGTCACGACAAAAGCCACTCTTTTGGTTTCCAGTTTGAGCCATGCGATTTGTGATTTAGAGAAAGGAGAAGGTATGTTTTTGTAACAGTGAAAGCTATGGACCATAGAGATTGTATTAAATAGAGAAAAGGGACAGTTGAAACTCTCTATTACATCCTTAACCACTCCACCTCGCGCGGCCGCGGGCTAGATTGATGGAATAGGATGGGATGACTACGAGCTTTGTAGCGACTGCCCCCGGGAGTTTATTGATTTTAAGGTATCGACGTTTATCGAAGCAACAGTTGTGTGCGACGTTTGTCGTGGGACAAATTAATATTGCCAATGGCAATGGCACGAACGTCAAATTCAACTGAAGAAATTTTAATCGATATCAAGCGCGTTTTATTTTTTATCTGGCATACGTTTACATCCGGTTATTATTTACATATTTATTTTCAATAGGAAACACTGCGAAATTAAACTCCGAATTTCGGAGAATTGGGAATCAAACAAATATAAACTCCGATAAACTCCGAATCTTCGGCAAAAAATAAACTCGAAAAACACCCTCCGAATTTGACGAAAAATAAACTCCGAAAACACGGAGCCCTAGACGTAAGTCAACTATACCTTGTGTCATTTGAAGACACAACATTTTGGGCGACCTGCCCCTTGATTTGGATGTTCATCTCCTTAAGGGCAAATATTTTTTTGAATATATTTCTCTCGAGTGCCTTCTTTTCATCCCAGGAGATGTTCCCTGCTGTTCCTATATATATATATATATATATATATATATATATATATATATATATATATATATATATATATATATATATATATATATATATATATAGTATATATATATATAAATATATTTATTTATATATACATATAGATGAAGCCGTCTCGGGTCAAACGTCTAAGTAAAGAGTTGTTTTGAGTGGCTCTTTATTATATATACAGGGGCGTTCATAAAGTTCGTATTATTGTCACTAAGGAATAGAGATTCAGCAATCAAACTCGAGTAGGAGTTGAGACTTTCTCTACATGTTCGCCACCAAAAGTTACCCACTTTTTCCAGGGATACACCACATGCCGGAGGCCATTGTTATAGAACTCCTCGTTTTGAGTGTTCAGGAATCGCTCCACTTCAGCCATCACTTGGTCGCAGTCCTTGAAATGCTTTCCTCCTATTTGGCCACACTCGAAGTGTCTGTGTCATTTAACCAAAAGTATCGTAAACTGGGACGTTGGCCCCGAACAACGCTCACAAATTGGAATGAATATCCTTAACATTGCTTCACTTCAAATAAAAATAAAATAAAAAAAACGGATCACTGTATGTGCTTAGCACTGACGGGCGGTGCCATTTTTGTTTCTGTCTCCCTAGCGGCGTTTCGAGCTGCTATAGCATGCGATGTTTATACTGTGCGGAAACTAGAGTGACGCGCGCTCATGTTGATGCCTGTCTTGTTCCGTTTCCTATAATTTTTTGTGCCCATAATACGAACTTTACGAACGCCCCTCGTATAGTATATCATAAACCTGAGTTTCACGAACCGCTATTGAGCCAAATTTTAGGGTTATAGTTAATCGGAAGCCGAGTGAAGCTAAATCCGCGGAAACTGAATGAATATTTTGCGCCAATTATCTTTGTGTTTGAACAACCTCGGTCGCTAGGGAAAAACAAGTTCAAAATTCAACTTCATGCATGCCTTCTTAGAATTATCAGGCTGCTACAGAGGCGCGCAAACCAAAACACACAAGGATAAAAAAAAATAGACTACCGGTTAACGTAATAGTGGTATGCTGAAAGTTCGGCGATGTGCGTTATGGAATCAAAGTGCGAACAATCTGGGGTTTGGTGGCTTTCTCCTTCAAAACGGGTACCTTTGATTAAGCAACAAATTTGACACTCGTGTTAATTTTTATTCCAGCGGTTAGACCTCAATTGAAAAAGTGAATAGAAAATTTATGCGATAACCCCCCCCCCCGCCTTTCCTGTCGTCGCATACTACATTATTGATTATTTGTTTTTCTACTTGATTAGCTATTAAACTGCAGATGGGGCTGTGCGCAGTTCAAAACATAAGGTGTGATAACTGCAAAAAGTGGATTAAGTTTTTTTTTTTTTTTCGTTTGATCTACAGGACGTCAAGCTGTGTACTTAACAAAATGGCCGTCAACTGACTACTCGCACAAAGTACTTTTGAAGGTGCAGCTCCTGTTTGGGTAGCCGTAGGACTAGTTATGTTTGTCCTAATTTTTAAGAAATTAAATATATCGTCCCTAAAGAACCACCCCACCCAGATTTGTGTGTTTCTTGCTTTTCTTAAAGAAGCATGTAAAAACGAATATATTATTATATAACCTAAAGATAAGTGCTCACTAGGGGTAAGTTAGAGGAAATGTGGTGATATGCTCAACATGCAAGGGAAAAAATGCTCAGTCATGGCAAGTGAAAAATTCTCAGCAATGACAGGTTCGTAAATGATGCGTTTCAAAGAGTGTGTTTCACCCTTAGGAACGCGTGTTCCTCTCATGCATTTTTGCTAGACGCACATATGAATCTTCAGCTCATAAGCATTCTCAAAACAAGAAGAGATCTTCGTGTTATCATCCCAATAACAAGCAGTCATTGTCGCTACTACATGCGCTTGCTGTTCTGCCTTTTCGTTTGTCTAATCCAATTGCTCCACAAAAAAATAGGCACTTCACGGTCGAATCATGTCGCTACAAGTCAAGTCGTATTATCAGTTTTAGCGAAAGTTTCTTAGTTGCATCTTTCACGTTTCATGTAAATGTTAGGGTCCTTAAAACGAATAAACAGAACATTTAATTGTCGCACCAATAACACTTCAACCTATAAACAATTGAAACCAGTTTTCGAGATAAAAATCGGGGTCTGTTCGAAATATTTAAAATAATTACCCACCGATTCGGCAATGAGCGCTACAGATCAAGGAACTTCTCATTTATAAAGAATTTTTTTTTCTTTTTCTCCTTTTTGAAGTTAATATAAGTATCAATAAGACGTCAGCACCTCGAAGTAGTTTTGCTTCGGTCACTCGTGCCCGGGGCCAATTGTTCCTTATATTGCAGCACTTGTTCTAAATGCTAACTAAAAAAAAAAAAAAAAAAGAGATGGTTTAAACAGAAGGCTAGGATGAGGACCAGGAGGTCGAACTTGCGCGCCGAAAAATACCCGCTTGATCTTATGTTTATTACTGTTGTGTTTTTGCTTGCTTTGGGCCGGGGAGCCAGGCCGAGATCACCTACCGACTTCCCTCACCCCGGGCAGACAAGAGCCCCGCTCCCCAAAGTTTTGCTCCGGCGACTCGGTGGCTGTGAAATCGCTTTACACTTCATGAGAGCCCAAAAAACTCGAAGCCGAAACAAAAGCAAGAGAGCCGAGTGAAAGACGAGGCAGGACCAAGTTGGCACACGCTCGGCAGCAAAGAAGAACGGGGCCGCACACGCCGGCGAAGAAATACGTGGAAGCATTTAGACGCGCGGGGCGAATGAAATTTATACTTGTCGTAAAAATCAGGGAGACGTGACTAGGGTTTGTTGAACGGAGGTCTCTCCTTAGCCCCTCCCCTTTTTTCCCCTGGTTCGGTCTTTTTGAAACCCCGGGTTTGAACTCGTGGCGGCTGTGGCAGCGCTTTCGTTCGCCGTCCGGCAGGTCAGTCAGTCAGTCAACCAGCCTACGCCACATAACATAAACTCGAGTGTGAAGCGTGAGAGGAACGAACGCGTATGATTGGATTACGGAGGGAGGTACAAAAATAGCAGTAAGACCTGAAAGGGGAAAAAAAAGGGAAACCTCTAGAAAATTGGTAAGAACAACGACGACCCGCTGAAATTTTAACACTTTGCTTAAACATTATTTTTGTTCAAAATGTAAAACACACTAAAAAAAAATAAAGTTGAACCGTTTGTTTGTAAAAACGTAAAAATAAAAAAACTTTATGCCGGTCTACGGCGTGGTCATTCGGCTAGTTGTTTTTGTTTTTTGTCTCATGTTTGAGGGAATACACGAGGCAGTACACTTTTAAATGGGGACTACGAGATTTCAAGTGAGGTGGGGCTGGCCCTGGAAAGTCGGGCAGGAGCGCTGCAGAACTTTGAGAATTGACGGAAGAGATTTTTTGTGCGTGTCAACTAAATATTGAAGCATTGGTTGTTTTCCCCAAAAAGGAAATCGACAACCTATTAAGAACAAGCCTGCCACACGTAGTGATCACAGTATCTTGGTGCTATAAGTATCCTAAGCAAGTTTGCAACTATCACAAAATTGAGTAGTTTAAAAACAACTTGCTGGCGTATACACATGTAGGATAAAATTTCCGTTGTAGCCTCGCTATAGTCATCGTACTTGTTGTAAAAAAAAAACGGCAATAGAAGATGCACAAGCGCGCGCTAAGAAACGCTAATTTATACGATATACAAAATTGATTGATGTTTAGTTTTGGGGGCAAACTATTTCTTACTACTCCAAGACCTCGCACAGAGCCAAGTATCTCAATGAGATGTGCCAGAGGGCGTTGTCGTATCGCCCCCCCCCTTTGCCCCCCCCTCCCCCTCAAAGTTTCTTTCGTGGGCCCTTAGGAAACCCTCTAAGTGCTACGCCAAGTATCAGCAACAATGGCGGCGGCCGTCGATAGTTCCCCGTTTATACAGCCTCCCCCAAAGTAGAGCAACCCAGCGCCTTTGCTACGGCTGGGCCAGCTTCAGCCCCCGACACCTTGACGCATGGCGGCCGTATGCGTCGCGCGGGATGGTCGTCGTATTTAAGGAACCCTCGCGGCTATTCCGACTTCAATTGAGCAGAAACGGGCCGCCCGGACCCCGAAAACCATCGGGACGCAAGGTGACAGCTCTCCGAGGCGACACTCGAGGTTAAAGTCTCGAGGCAGGGGGAGGACTTAAACAGGCGAGCTCACAGGGACCGCGCCGAAATCAACTGCAGGGGTCCGGCAGTAACTGCCAGCGATTCCGCCATAAAATCTACATGGCCGAAGCAAATGGCCTTCCAACAGGAAGTCTTCGAAGGGGGCAGTGGGGGTCGTGAAATAGAGCTGAGGTTCAAAGGCTGTCCAAGGGCTTAAGCCTTTCGGCTGGCGGAAACGCCTGTTCTAATACAAAAAATAGCGCCAAAGGGAGAAAAAAGCTGTGAAAGAATGAAGCATGCATGGAATCGAGCAGGGTGGGCTCCTTATCACTCGATTTAACCGTTTTATTGGCATTTTATTTTTTAGATTTCTGCGAGCTGCGATAGGTCGTAGAAAATGGAGCTCCGATGTTGCAAGCAATGCCGCGTTCTTTCCTGAAGAGCCGAATAGGGGTTGAGTGGTTATCACTTACCAAAAAAGAAATGAAATGAAGAGCCCTTCAGAATGACATAAACCACCACGTTTGTTTGTTATGGCATACTTCAATATGCTTTAGTTACTTCCATACTTCAATATGCTTTAGTTAAGCACAATAAACTATGCAACAAACATTCCATTAAGATGTGGCAATGTACTATACAAACAACTCGTGCATAGTATAAAACATTGTACAAACATAGACGAGAAAATAAACCCACAAAACAATGTTCAGTTGTTAAGAACGTTTAGAAATTAATGTAATTGTGCTTTCAAGATCACACTACAGCACACACACACACACAAAAATGGACTTCCAACTCTACGGGAGCACAAGGCAGTTATTATTTATAACTAATTTCCTGTAGATAACACGAGTAAAAACGAAGTGATAAAATATGCAGCATTGTAATACGTTTACGAATCATCAGATCATGCGTGCGATCTCCACAGCCCAGCATGAGCATGTAGGTTGCTTCGGAAATAGAGCAAAGCACCTGCCATGCGCACGAACACTGAAAGTGGCAAAGTCCAGAAGCCCTGTTTTGGAGTATTCTGTATTTTGCACCAGTGAGAACAACAGCACAGCAGAGGGCACAAACTACACGCGAACTTTTTCCATCATTGTTTTTGGCACCTCAATTGGAAGTGGCGGAGGCCTAAATCAGTTCTTAATCAATTTTTGTTCATCCATTTTTGCTGGGATGTACTATATGCCACTCTTTGGTTGTCACTGGCTCGGTTTCTTGTGGATACCATCCTCGAATAGTCACGAAGCCTAGCTGAGGGCCTTGATTTTAGGTGCTTAAAGCCTCGATATAATTTGCTGACAACACACTTCGACATAAGCGCGCTAGAAGTTAGTTGCCGTATCATCCGATCCAGTACAAAAGATATTTATATTTATACACATTGTTAGTAGGGTTTCACCACTCCGAAACGCTTCTTTGAGCCCAGTTTAACTTTATAAAAAGAGCGGCAAAACATTGTCGACGCAGAAAGTGGCGCATTACAGTGCTTCACGTAAAGCGGTTCCCACACGCGCGAAAGGCGTTCAAATCTTTCAGCAAGAAAAATTCTCCTCCTACACTTGTAACGATCTTGCCTCCCTCGCACATGCACGCCTTTAGGATTAACGGAGAGTTCGCTGAATCGCAACGAGTTTCCGGATGACCATGGAGCGGCGGCCCGATGGATACGGCTGCAAAGTGACCCGAGCATTCTTTCACGCCCCGCGTGACAGCGACGACCCGCCGGCCCGGACGCGTCCCAGTGGCGGTCATCGTCAGCCATGAACGAACGGCCTGACACCTCCCCTCGCCGACGACGGAGCCAAGGCGTCTCGAGCGCGGGGACTGTGCCGGGACCCGTCCGCCAAGGAGAAGAAGAATGGTGTTTCTGCGAGACGCGGACAAGTTGACAGCGAGCGAGGTGAAAAGACGATGGACCCTCGCGGACTCGTAAAAGCCGATGCACCCGAAGAATGCGGATTGAGTGGACCGACATCTCGATGCGTTATGACACTCGGCTACTCGGAGCCGACGCCTTTTTGGCTTTCGCCACTTGCCAGAAGAAGCCCCTCGGGGTGTGACCCTGCACAGACGCACAAGCTATTCGCTGCTTGAACGTACGAAAGCCAAACTCTGTGTTCACGTTTTTGTTTTCTAACCTTTAGGTTGTCGGTTAGCGTGCCAGTTGCTGTTTCCACCAGGGGAGTTTTTTTTTTATGATTGAGACACGTTTTTTAAGAACCCACTGTTCCAATAAAATGAAGGAGATTTCTAATGATAACAAAGGTTCAGATTGTTGTCAAAATGTGTCTTTACTTGAATAAAAAATTGCTTTACAATAAACGTTTCTTACGAAATACACATAAATGGATTTCCAGAAGGTGAGTTGAAGCATGTGAAAAGCAGCGCGATTTTCTTTGCAATTTTAGTTTGACACTGACGCAGGCAGGTGTAAACTGTCCATTGTTATATGTGTATCCCCATTTGTGCTTTGGCAGCCCCAACAATTCATTCGTGTATGTTAGTCACCAGTTAAATTCATGCATGCTCACGTCGTTATATCGGTAATGCGGACATGGTATCGGTGGTTTATAGCGTGCATAAAAACTTATCAGTAAAAAGAAATCTATACGAGTACATATTACGCCATTGATATCTTTGGTGGCAGATTTTTAGTGGTCGCAAAAAGAAAGGAAATACAAAACAACTGCCACATTCTCCTGAAAGTTGTAAGATCTGTCGTTTTGTCCGTCCCCGCAGTGCCGTAGCCAGGATGAAAAAAAAAATGAGATAGCAATATTTAGCACCCCCCCCCCCCCGATTCCACGTCAAAATGACAAACGAAACGAAATGGCTAGCCGGTCAAACTGTCCAATATTGGACATGTCGTCTCATTTCGTCTCGTTGGACATTTTGACCTGGTTGGACATTTCGCCTCGCGGGACATTTTGAATCGTTGGACGCTTTGACCCGATTGGACATTTTGACCCGTTGAACATCTTGCATTGTTGACCCAGATTCTGACACGTCTCAGCACCATGCAGGTGCTGAGACGGACGTCTTTAAATCTTTCGAATACTTAAACGCGCCCAGATTTTCGTTAAAACAGTAGTAATGTGACCACTTGCGGAAATCTGACTAACTGTTTAAGAAAAACAAAATATTTTCCATCCGCAAAAAAAAAAACAAAAAAACTTAATATACGTTGCAGACGCTGAAAGTCTGCTAAAATTTAACCTTAGCAGTTGGAACAAAAAATGCCGAATTCCAGACTGAAAGGTTGTGGGTGATTGAATATTCAATGAAAAAATGGGGCCCGTTCCCGGTAACGGACGCTATTCATCTTTATGTATACGCGGGCTCTGTTGGTCACCATTTCAGCACTGAAAATTTCCGAGCATTGCCTAAAATGTATCAGACTACGCTATTTTCTGAAAACGGGTTCCTTGCTCCAGTCGCTGGAGTTATACTCTGGCGGGGTTGAGGCTCACCGCGATATGAAGCTTATTTTTACGATACTTAAAACATAGTTCCCTTCTTTAAGAACCTGGAAATTAGGTGACACCTAAGGCAATATAATTAAAAGGGACGAATAACGGCAGCAAATTAAATAATACATTTGGTAATTAGGATAAGGTGATCGAAGCAAAGATAAAATAGCGCTAACTAAAACTTTGGATAAGCTAGTTGGTTCATAACCAAAAGGAATGAAAAGCCCAAACAAACACACAAAAAAAAAAAGAAACACGGCCGCGTTTTATTTATTGTACGCATGTACATCCGTTATTGCCTTATTTTTGATCGTCCACCTGGAATCTTTCCCCCGGACAGGGCGAGCAGATGCAATGTGTACGGAGCAGTGTCTGACAAAATACTCAATAAAAGTGTTTAAGTTACTAAATACCTGCTTCATAATGTGTTCAAAATACTACTCAAGTTACTTTCACTGTAAAGTATCTTGAGTAGAGTACAAATACTGAGAAATCTAAATCAATTACTTTTGAAGATACTTCCGCACTGCGTAATTTGTTTCGACGTCAGTGACAAGCACAATTATACAGTTGCGCAAATCTGGTTTACTAGAATTGTTTATGAGCACCCAACAGATGTTGATTCTCGAACTTCTCGTCGGATATCCGTCCTCGTTTGCGCTGGAAGACATCACCGCATAATTTCGGTTTACTCTGACAAAAGGAAGTACAATCGCCAGATGCAATACTAAACTCAGTGGGTTCTTTATCTTAATTGCAGTTAGAGCGAAATAAATATACGGAGGAGTTGTCTGGAATGCAAATGCTTTGAGATAACATTAAACAATTGCACATGTAGAGCTGAAGCCTAAAGGGAAGAATGGTATGACTGAAAAAAATATGTTTACATTCAAAAGCAAGAACAAAAATTCTAACGTATCTTCAGGTACTTCGGGATATTGGAATTTGATGCTTTGCCAACAGAGAGCATCTTTGTCTCGGGGAGGCATAGCTTGCATTTCACTCGCAGATTGATGCCTTTCTCGAACTCACATTCAAAATAAGGTTTTACATACGGCCACGATAGGATAGAACCTTCGTCTTCCGTCATGATGAGTGTGGCAGCTTGAGTGAGTGAGAGTGTTGCTCAAGGGAAAACAAAGGAAGTGTTTCGCAGCCAATGGAGTGTCGAGAAGGCGGCTTTTATAATATGAGACTAGTTTTTTTTTTTGTGTTACCGTGTTGATGCCGCCGCCTCCAGTCTCACGGTGTTTCGTGTCAGCCAGCCGGCGGATGCGCTGCTAAGTCAGAGTCCAAGGCCTGATCGGGTCGACAAACGATCGTTCAAGAAGGTCTCGCCTGACACCTGTTGTCAGGCGAGAAGTCACCCTAGCTTATCGGAGTTAGCAACAGGATTTGGTTGCTGGAAAGAATGTTCACGTTCCCTCGTGCCTCGCCCATGCCACTTCATACCGAAAAACTCGGAAAATGGCGGAATGTCAAAAACGTATTTGAGATAATAAGTACAAGATACTAAAAATGTAATTAAAATACAGTATAAAATACTCTCGATCAAAAGTATTTGCAAGATACCCAGATACTTTAAAAAGAGTAGAGTATTCCAGATAGGCACAAGTCTGGTACGAAGAAACCCAGCATGCTTCAAATTCGCCACCGCATACTTTGTTTGCTACCATCCTCGCTTCCCTCCGTGGATAAAGGGGAGAGATTACTCCCACACAAAAAAGCAGAAGGCCTGGGACAGGGGTTGGCCATTTAGTGACTCCCGCAGTTTTTCACGCGTTGCCATTCATACCTGACTCGATCATACTTGATATAAGCAACATTAGACAGGGTTGCAAGAGCTTTCATGATAAGTATTCTTAACGTAAACAGCACACCATACTGCGTGTATAAAACATGGACCGTATTGAAAATGACACGTGGTTCAATACAAGTCTTTTTATACCACGCATGCAAAAACAGTGGCATTTTCAAGCGCCGTTCGTCAGCTCAATGGGAGACGGACATGAACAAACGTGGCAAACCGTGCGCAAACCAGGTCGAATCTTGTCGTACCGAGAAGCGCCTTTTGTGTTCAACGGGGTCACCACCCGATCCGACCCACTGTCCCCGATAGTGAGGCGAAATCCTTGGAACAAAATTGTGCCTCCACGGACCTGTGCCGACGAAAGAGAAAACGAAAGAATGTAGCACCTTTTGTGTTAAACGGGGTGCCCGAAGGCACTACAGAAGGGAGTGGGCACTCATTCAACACTGATTGAGCACTTTGACGTGACCATTTTGACGTGGATGAACATCTCGTCTCGTTGAGCATTTTGACCCGATTGGACATTTCGTCTCTATGGAAATTTCGTCTCGATGGACATTTTGACTCGATGGACATTTTGACCCCATTGGACATTTCGTTTCGAAGGACGTTTTGGCACGGGTGTCACGGGCCTATTGGAAATTTCGTTTCGATGGACGTTTTGGCACGGGTGTCACGGGCCTGTTGGACATTTTGTCTCGATGGCCCTTTCGCCTCTTTGGACACTTTAACCAAACCCCCCTCTCCCCCCCCCCCTCAGCGATTTCGTGGAACTTTCTTGCCTCCTGTGCTAAATTTCCGCTAAATCTAAAGAAAAATAGACGTCACGTGACCTGTGCCCCAATTCAGTTTCCCCGCTAAATTTTGCGGGGACACGATTTAACACTCATTTCCTATCAGCTGGTGAATCCACGTCTGCAAGTCAGCCCGGTGACCACAAAAAGTACCTAAAAACGTTATTTCAAACTCAGTCGTTCTTTATCCAGTAACTGAGCACGAATTAGTTTTGTTTATAATGTCCCTTAAAAACAATTCAGTTTGCGGGGTGGACGAGCTTAAAGCAGCACCTATTAAATTTGTATCTAGCATTATTTCAATTCCTCTTACTCATACATGTAATTGTATATTTCAAAATGGTATTTTTCCTGATCTATTAAAAATAGCGAGAGTTTCAACAATCAGTAAGGGTGGCTCCAAACATGACTTGGGAAACTACAGACCAATATCAGTGTTGCCGTTGTTCTCAAAAGTAATTGAAAATCAATTAATGAAAGGCTTCAAACGTTTTTTTCTAGGTACGATGTCATAATCAAACAACAGTATGGTTTTCAAAAGGGGAAAACTACCGAACTAGCGCTTTTACACATTAAAGAAAAAATAATACGTAATATTGGAGATGAACGCTTTACAATTGGTTTATTTATCGATTTTAGAAAGGCTTTTGATTGCATCATACATGACATACTCCTTGCAAAGCTCGAGACATATGGCATACGCGGGACTGTACATAAGCTTATTACAAGTTATCTCACATCTCGCACACAGTATGCGGTTTATAATAACATAAAATCACCTCTAGGGTAATTAAAATATGGCGTACCACAAGGCTCGATACTGGGACCTTTACTGTTCTATGTCTTTATAAATGACATACCTAATATACCATTTACCGAAGATTTAATACTGTATGTCGATGATACAAATGCATTCTTTTCTGGGGCCCATCTTAGAGAACTTGAGACCACAATAAACAGATATTTAATTGAACTTTCATCCTGGCTGGTGGCTAACGGTTTATCTCTAAATACAGAAAAGACAAAATATGCAATTTTTTCCTCAATAAATTGCGCCCGCAGTACACATATTGAACTGCAGTTCTAAAGAGCTCAAATTGAGCGTGTCGATAAACATAAGTTTATTGGAGTGTGGTTTAACGAACGCCTCAATTGGACATACCATGTAAATAAATTACAAAACGAAATCTCAAAATCAATAGGCCTAATTTCATCTGCAAAGCATCTTTTACCGGAATGGCTGAAGTACCAACTGTATTATGCGCTGATATATACCAAGGTTTACTACTGCTTTCTTGTCTGGGGTCAGACAACAAAGACAAATATCGCACAACTGCATTTATTACAAAAAAAAAGCTGTTCGCCTAATGCACAATTCTGCTTATGATGCACATACAGCTCCGCTTTTTGAGAAGTATACAATTTTGAGCTTTGAACAACTCTACATTTATAAACTTGCACTCTACATATTCCATGACCATAGACTTCAACAACCTAGCTATCCATCTGCATGCACTAGACCCGACCACCATTACAACACTCGAAATGACAAGTATATACTCCCCAAAATCAGGACAAACATGGGCAGACAAACGCTCTCATTTCAAATTCCAAACTTCCTTAATACACACAGTTATCTTCATACACTAATTACGTCAAATATATCGCTAAACAGATACAAAAGCATAGTGAAAGAAACTCTCTTGCCCACAAATGTTGCACACTGATCTGAAGTATCTGGTTTTATCCTCTTTGCTATTTCTGTTTTTTTTGTAGGTTTTTGTTATAGTATTAGTAGTTTTATAGTATCAAAAATGTGTACTATATAAATGTCATTGATATGTATATTTTGTTATTCATTATATTTTATTTAAGAGCGCTTCTTGTTTTAGTGTGTTCTGCTGTCAACGAGTGTCAATGTCTTTTTAATATTTCATTTATGTAGCGGTACCGAGGCCTCGTCAGACCTTCTGGTCTTTTGCCTTGGCACTGCAGACAAAATGTATTGTCTGAACAGACTGAAATTTAAAAAAAAAATTCATGGCACGTGATCTCACGTCAAAGGACCTACAGACAAATTCAGTTTCCCCGCTGAATTTAGCGGAAAAAATTGACGTCACCTTACCTAAGCACCAATTCAGTCTCCCTGCTAAATTGAGCGGAAAAATGGACGTCACGTGACCTATGCACCAATTCAGTTCCCCCACTAAATTTGGCGAGAAAATTAGTCACGTGACTTAACGTCACGGGAACTACAGATAAATTGAGGTTCCTCACTAAATTTAGCGGAAACATTTACGTCGCGTGACCAATGCACGACTTCAGTTTCCTCGCTAGCGGAAAAATGGACGTCACGTGACCTATGCACCAATTCAGTTTCCCTGCTAAATTTGGCGAGAAAATTATCACGTGACTTCACGTCACGGGAACTACAGATAAATTGAAGTTCCTCACTAAATTTAGCGGAAACATTTACGTCCCGTGACCTATGCACCGATTCAGTTTCTTCGCTAGCGGAAAAATGGACGTCACGTGACCTATGCACCAATTCAGTTTCCCCGCTAAATTTGGCGAGAAAATTAATCACGTGACTTAACGTCACGGGAACTACAGATAAATTGAGGTTCCTCACTAAATTTAGCGGAAACATTTACGTCCCGTGACCTATGCACCCATTCAGTTTCCTCGCTAGCGGAAAAATGGACGTCACGTGACCTATGCACCAATTCAGTTTCCCCGCTAAATTTGGCGAGAAAATTAGTCACGTGACTTAACGTCACGGGAACTACAGATAAATTGAGGTTCCTCACTAAATTTAGCGGAAACATTTACGTCCCGTGACCTATGCACCAATTCAGTTTCCTCGCTAGCGGAAAAATGGACGTCACGTGACCTATGCACCAATTCAGTTTCCCCACTATATTTGTCGAGAAAATTATGTCACGTGACTTAACGTCACGGGAATTTCAGATAAATTGAGGTTCCTCACTAAATTTAGCGGAAACATTTACGTCCCGTGACCTATGCACCAATTCAGTTTCCTCGTTAGCGGAAAAATGGACGTCACGTGACCTATGCACCAATTCAGTTTCCCCGCTAAATTTTGCGAGAAAATTAGTCACGTGACTTAACGTCACGGGAACTATAGATAAATTGAGGTTCCTCACTAAATTTAGCGGAAACATTTACATCCCGTGACCTATGCACCCATTCAGTTTCCTCGCTAGCGGAAAAATGGACGTCACGTGACCTATGCACCAATTCAGTTTCCCCGCTAAATTGGGCGAGAAAATTAGTCGCGTGACTTAACGTCACGGAACTACAGATAAGTTGAGGTTCCTCACTAAATTTAGCGTTAACATTTACGTCCCGTGACCTATGCACGAATTCAGTTTCCTCACTAGAGGAAAAATGGACGTCACGTGACCTATGCACCAATTCAGTTTCCCGCTAAATTTGGCGAGAAAATTAATCACGTGACTTAACGTCACGGAACTACAGATAAATTGAGTTCCTCGCTAAATTTAGCGGAAACATTTACGTCCCGTGACCTATGCACCCATTCAGTTTCCTCGCTAGCGGAAAAATGGACGTCACGTGACCTATGCACCAATTCAGTTTCCCCGCTAAATTTGGCGAGAAAATTAGTCACGTGACTTAACGTCACGGGAACTACAGATAAATTGAGGTTCCTCACTAAATTTAGCGGCAACATTTACGTCACGTGACCTATGCACGCATTCAGTTTCCTCGCTAGCTGGAAAAAATGGACGTCACGTGACCTATGCACCAATTCAGTTTCCCCGCTAAATTTGGCGAGAAAATTAGTCACGTGACTTAACGTCACGGGAACTACAGATAAATTGAGGTTCCTCACTAAATTTAGCGGAAACATTTACGTCCCGTGACCTATGCACGAATTCAGTTTCCTCGCTAAGTAGTGAAAAACTTGACGTCACGTGACCTATGCACCAATTCAGTTTCCCCGCTAAATTTGGCGAGAAAATTAGTCACGTGACTTAATGTCACGGGAACTACAGATAATTGAGGTTCCTCGCTAAATTTAGCGGAAACATTTACGTCACGTGACCTATGCACGAATTCAGTTTCCTCGCTAAGTGGAAAAAATGGACGTCACGTGACCTATGCACCAATTCAGTTTCCCCGCTAAATTTGGCGAGAAAATTAGTCACGTGACTTAACGTCACGGGAACTACAGATAAATTGAGGTTCCTCACTAAATTTAGCGGAAACAATTGACGTCACGTGACCTATGCACGAATTCAGTTTCCTCGCTAAAGCGGAAAAATGGACGTCACGTGACCTATGCACCAATTCAGTTTCCCCGCTAAATTTGGCGAGAAAATTAGTCACGTGACTTAACGTCACGTGACCTATGCATAAATTGAGGTTCCTCACTAAAGTTAGCGGAAACATTTACGTCCCGTGACCTATGCACGAATTCAGTTTCCTCGCTAGCTGGAAAAATGGACGTCACGTGACACTATGCACCAATTCAGTTTCCCCGCTACATTTAGCGAGAAAATTAGTCACGTGACTTAATGTCACGGGAACTACAGATAAATTGAGGTTCCTCGCTAAATTTAGCGGAAACATTTACGTCACGTGACCTATGCACGAATTCAGTTTCCCGCTCAAGTTAGCGGAAAAACTGGACGTCACGTGACCTATGCACCAATTCAGTTTCCCCGCTAAATTTAGCGAGAAAATTAGTCACGTGACTTAATGTCACGGGAACTACAGATAAATTGAGGTTCCTCACTAAATTTAGCGGAAACATTTACGTCACGTGACCTATGCACGAATTCAGTTTCCTCGCTAAAGCTAGGAAAAACTGGACGTCACGTGACCTATGCACCAATTCAGTTTCCCCGCTAAATTTGGCGAGAAAATTAGTCACGTGACTTAACGTCACGGGAACTACAGATAAGTTGAGGTTCCTCACTAAATTTAGCGGAAACATTTACGTCACGTGACCTATGCACGAATTCAGTTTCCCCGCTAAGTTAGGAAAAATGTGACGTCACGTGACCTATGCACCAATTCAGTTTCCCCGCTAAATTTGGCGAGAAAATTAATCACGTGACTTAATGTCACGGGAACTTCAGATAAATTGAGGTTCCTCGCTAAATTTAGCGGAAACATTTACGTCACGTGACCTATGCACGAATTCAGTTTCCTCGCTAAAGTCAGTGAAAAATGGACGTCACGTGACCTATGCACCAATTCAGTTTCCCCGCTAAATTTAGCGAGAAAAATTAGTCACGTGACTTAATGTCACGGGAACTACAGATAAATTGAGGTTCCTCACTAAATTTAGCGGCAACATTTACGTCCCGTGACCTATGCACGAATTCAGTTTCCTCGCTAGCAGGAAAAATGGACGTCACGTGACCTATGCACCAATTCAGTTTCCCCGCTAAATTTGGCGAGAAAATTAGTCACGTGACTTAACGTCACGGGAACTACAGATAAATTGAGGTTCCTCACTAAATTTAGCGGAAACATTTACGTCCCGTGACCTATGCACGAATTCAGTTTCCTCGCTAGCGGAAAAATGGACGTCACGTGACCTATGCACCAATTCAGTTTCCCCGCTAAATTTGGCGAGAAAATTAGTCACGTGACTTAACGTCACGGGAACTACAGATAAATTGAGGTTCCTCACTAAATTTAGCGGAAACATTTACGTCCCGTGACCTATGCACCAATTCAGTTTCCTCGCTAGCGGAAAAATGGACGTCACGTGACCTATGCACCAATTCAGTTTCCCCGCTAAATTTGGCGAGAAAATTAGTCACGTGACTTAACGTCACGGGAACTACAGATAAATTGAGGTTCCTCACTAAATTTAGCGGAAACATTTACGTCCTGTGACCTATGCACCCATTCAGTTTCCTCGCTAGCGGAAAAATCGACGTCACGTGGCCTATACACAATTCAGTTTCCCCGCTAAATTTGGCGAGAAAATTGATGTCACGTGACATGACGTCACGGGACCTACAAACAAATTTAGGTTCCCCGCTGAAAACGTGATGTCACGTGACCTATGTGCCAATTCAGTTTCCACGCAAAATTCATCAACAACGTATCAACGCTAAATCAACGCAACGTCATTTCAATATCAGATCACCATATGACGCACGATCGGCGCAATGTCAATCGATTGCCACCGTCATATGGTCGAATAATCGAATAAAGTCCCGTTCACACTCTTGCAACCAAGTACGACCGAGAAAGACAAGACCGGTTTTTAAGCCTCTTGCGATCTCTTAGGACCAGCTCCGCTGTAGCGCATCCGGTCCTAAAAACCGGTCTTGTCTCTCTCGGTCGTACTCGGTCGCAGGAGTGTGAACGGCGCTTAAGAATAAAGGCCCGTTCACACTCTTGCGACCGAGTGCGACCGAGTACGACCGAGAGAGACCAGACCGGTTTTTAAGCCTCTTGCAATCTCTTAGGACCAGCTCCGCTGTCTAGCGCATCGGTCCTAAAAACCGGTCTGGTCTCTCTCGGTTGTACTCTGTCGCACTCGGTCGCAAGAGTGTGAACGGGCCTTAAGGTTAACCTAGGGGTCGTCCTAGGCGTCGTTCTCAACGTCGTCTTCTAGGACGTCGTCCTCGATGTCGTCCTAGACGCCGTCCTTGACGTCGTCCATGGCCTCGTAACAAAAGGATTACCTTTTCTTTCTTTGGGGGGGGGGGGGGCTGAGGTGCTTTGGATGTCCATGACTTTGGGTTGGGCTAGGGGCGGGTATGGGGGTGAGGGGGCTGGAGCTCCCCCCAGGCTATACGCCACTGCATTCCTGTGTTTATACTTTCAGTTATATATTTGTTTATTTTATTTTTTATTTGCATCAAGTACAATGTACAGGATACTGGAGGCTTGTGGAAAAAGCTGTCACAGGGTCAGCTTGACAAGGCCACAGGCCCCCACATTGGCATTTGAATGTTTTAATCCGGTACTGGTCGAAAAACTTCTCCGTAAGATATGGAAATGATTTGTTCGTGATCGCCCTGAGGCCCTGGTGTTGGCAACGCAAGGAACAAAGAGCTGCCAACCTAGCCAACTACGCTGGGACTCTGACAACCAATGTCGGACCCACTCTGAATTAACTACACCTAGACCGCGGTGACGTGTCATCGTACTGACAGAGCTTCTCGCTTTGGCTCTGTGCACTCACTTAGCTCCTCAAACGTCGTTATCTGCAACAATCTACTAAAACTATACCATCTTTCACATTTTTCATGTGTTAAATCGACTTTTTATTACCGCCTCCACCACCAAAGTTCAGTGCCACGAGTGGCGCTCTGCAAACCAGTACGCTCAATGGCCTAGCTCGTTTTCACTCGAGAAAGCATAAATGTTTGAAAACGAACGAAAAAAGCTCAATTGTCAGTTCTGTTGGCCCTTATAAATAAATGACGGCCAGTGCTTGAGTACAGTGATGAATTTTAGGTGCAACAAAATGTGGGCGCACGAAAAAAGTGAAAGACGTTTACAACTTCCTGTAACGCCGAATTCGAGCGCAGCTCTTGAGGAGGAGGAGGGGAGGGTACGGAGGGGACGCTACGCCCCTCCTCCTCATCCGTACCCTCTCCTCCTCCTGTCCTCCTCGCTTTTCCTTGAGATCACGTGACGTCACGTGACCCTCGTGAGGTCACGCGATACTGGTGACGTCACGTGACCCTGGTGGCGTCACATGACCCTCGTGACGTCACGTGACCCCCGTGAGGTCACATGACCCTTGTGACGTCACGTGACCCTGGTGACGTCACCAGGGTCACGTGACTCCCGCGCGGTGCATTATGGAAAATGTCCCATAATGCACCGCGCGAGGGTCCCGTGGCCTCACGAGGGTCACGTGACATCACCAGGGTCACGTAACCTTCGCGCGGTGCATTATGGAACATTTCCCATAATGCACCGCGCGGTTACGCCAACAGCGGCGGCGACGGCGACGCCGCTCAAGGCGGAAACGGGCGCCTAAGAGCTGCGCTCTAAAACTGTTTTTACAAAACTACAAAACGCGAGCGCTCCTTATCGACACTGGCGCATCTGTCCATATAACAAACTTCGGTGCAATTTTCGTGACTAAAAGCGTATAAACGTTTTCTAAATTACCCAACTGCAGAACCCAGGGATCCTGGGTTCAATCCCCACCCCTGCCCGTTTCGATCTGGATGAGCATCGTACCGGCGTGCGGTCGTGTATCACTACTGCGTGGTGCACGTTAAAGACCCCAGGCTAGCGGTTGTACTGCACTGGCTAAATTGCTAATCTACAGCTGGGAGACTCGTCGCCTGTTGAGGCAGACAAAGTTCTAGGCTGTATAAACATACACACAACCCATTTTTTTTCCTTAAATTACCCAACACCAAAAAGCAGGCTGCGAGTAGTTACACGCGCTGCACTTGCAGTCGTCGGCAGCAGTAACTGTCCAAAAGCGAAAAGCGAAAAGCGAAAACCTAAAACATATGGCACTTTGAACGTGCGTTTGCCAAAGTCTTATTTCGATTATTTACTTAAATAGTTTACACTGATAAGGCAAGCGCGTGCCGTCAACATCATTTACGGCGTGAGTCAAAGAGATCGTTCGCCCTTTGGAGGGCCTGCATATGCACTTTTATTAACGTAAGGAGCTAAGATTTTGTCCATTGTTTGTCGAAAATGATGCATTTTGTGTCTCAAAATTGCAAAAAATGAGCATACCTGAGTAACGAGGAAAACATTTAGAACGTGAATTTGCTACCGTGTGCAAATGAGAGACGTCTGGGACTGGGTAAGTAAGTGATTTTGGCGATGAGACGGTGATGAGAGACTTGATCGAATGCTTTTGAAACATCTAAAAGTGCGCCATCAGTAGTCTGGCTACGCTCTTCAAAATTAGTATGGAGTTCATGTGTGAATTCCAGAAGTTGAGTATCACAGGAGTACCCTTTCCGAAATCCGTGTTGACGGTCATAGGATAAATTTTTACTATCCAGACGTGACACAATGTGCGGATATAGGACGTGTCGTGAAGTTTAAATGCAATGCAGGTTAGTCATATTGAGCGATAATTTGGAACGAATGAACGATTGTTGATTTTAAAACTGGAACGACCCTTTCCAGTTTCCAATCAACGGGAACAGATGACTGAGACAGTGACTGTGTAAATATTAAACGTAAATACGCAATTGAAATTATTTTTGTGTTAGCGAGGATTTTTGAGCAAATACTATCTGGCCCACAGGAAGAAGTAGGCTGAAGTCGTTGAATTAATTTTACTATTTCAGCAGGGGAAATCTCAATCGGTGCCATGACATGAAATCCGAAATTGCATAACGAAGGAAGATTGCTTTGTGTGTCAAATGTAAAAACAGATGCAAAACACCTCTTCAGTACACTTGGACGCTCAATTTCGGAGATAGGGGTTCCACTTCCATCCTTAAAATGGATAGGGATATTGTTGCTTTTTGGGTACATAATTTTCCAAAACTTCTTCGGGTTATCTCTTTATATAGATAGCAGGTGCTCAAAGAAATTTTTTTATTATTATTATCGCAGATGATTCTTATACGCTTTCAAGCAAACAGCATAATCATCCTATGTGGAATCAGAGTTGTTTCGTTTCGCTTTTGCAAAGAGGCTTTATTTCTATTACTCAGCGTTTTAAGCAGTTTATTGTACCAAGCATTATTACCATCGCTCCGTATGCGTACGGACAGCACAAATTTATCAACAAGATAATTTAACTTATTTTTTATACATTTTCTAGTTCTCCTTGATAGATCGAGAACAAAAAATAACTATACTTTGTCTCATCCTACGATGGACTAAAGGTCAAAGCCACAGGCCGCCAGGTCCAATCACGTTAAACTATGACATGCTTATACATTGATTAGGAATGGACGAATAATGCCCCGAATCAAAAAGCGCTGCATCATTTCTACAGCTCCGACGGTGCAAAAAGCCTGTAAGTTGTGGCTTTCTTTGCGATGTAAAATTGGGGAGTCGCTCAGTGCTATTCAATTCGAACCACTGTCCACCCATTCCCATTAGACACGTGCACCGACACGTGCATTGAAGCATAATGCCACGCAATTTCTAAGTTGCTCGTGATTAGATCTGGTGGTCCGTAGCTTTTGCCTTTAGTTCATCGTGGGGTGAGACGAAGATAGCGTATGTCTAAAAAAATGCAGCTAAATTTTCGTTAATAGCTGCATAATTTGCTCTCTTGTAGTCACGTGTTGTTTTTGACAGGAATTTTAGTACTGAATGGAAAGGGCAATTCAATATGTATCAAGTTGTGATCACTAAGACCTTGAGAATATTCAACAGATCTGAGGAGTTCACGACCTCGAGTAGGCTTATCAGTGACTTGGGTAAAATTATAATTCAAACACGTGTCAAGAAACTATTTGGACTCATGGGAGCCAGTTGCTATTAGGCTTTCCTAACAACGTTTAGAAAATTAAAGTCTTCAAAAGAAGGCTTCTAGCGTCATTCGAACGTTTCTGATTTTCGAGTAAGGGGTGAAAAGGTCACTTGAAAATGTTGCGTCACAATTGGTTGCCCTAAAACAAACACCAATGATGGTTTTGTAACACAAACAAACATTGCCTCAAGACACTAAGTCATATAACTTTTACGTCCATGAAAAGTGCAAAATAAGCTCGTTATAAAAACGGTTAATCTCATTCAGTTGTTCTCGTCATCTTTTTCGATATCAGCACTTAAAAAGCGTAAAAATAAAAAAGTGTCAATTTCGACATTAATAAAAACAATTTTTTATTCTTTCCTATTTTTTACGTCTTCGTTGAAAAGGTTGTTTCTCTACCAAGACTTATAGTTTATAAATGCAATATTTTGTTTGTATGGCGTCTGTCTATTCCCCAATATTGTGAAATGTGTGTTGGTATTATAGCTAGAAAAACAGGCAGAGTTGTCGATTTTTGGCGTCTCTGTGATTTTTAAAATATATTGATATATGTATCTCTGGCGATATGTCCACGCCCTGATGGTGGGCTCACAATGAGGCGACAGGAAAAAGACCAAGACGATGTAAGTGAAAAAAAAAAAGGTTTTATGTTGCAAAACAACACTCAAATTTTAAGTTCTGCTTTGCCATTCGATACCAGAGCCAATTCCTAACTTGGAGCGTGTCTCATGACTACACACGTTGCTTCCTCGAACCGAAAGGGCACGTAACACAACACTCGAGGGTTGCGAGCTCCGGCGTTGTATTCTCCTATTGCGCTCCTTATCTATGGACCAGCATGGCCGCTGGGGATCTGTACGGAGTCGAAGGTTGTCGTGGCGTGCAATGTGGCGCGAATGTAGGACGAGGAGACGATTTGGACGCAGATCATTTTTTTTATTGTGATTGTGTTCATGAAGGCCTCCTCATCGGGGGTGAATGCGACGGCGAGTTTGGGAGGGACGGTAGCGTTGAGGACGTTGGAACGCAGGAAAAAAAAGTGTCCAACCAAGGCGTCTCAGTAGCAATATTTGGTTGTTGTATTGGGCGAACTTCGTTACAGTGCCTTCGCGGTAGAGGGAAAGTTGTGTGCAATACTTATGTTCTTTTATTTAAGTGTCACCTAAAAGTTTGAGTTTTGTTTTGCTATGTAAAACAGCTGTTTTATTCGCTTACACCCTCCCTGCCTCGTCTACGCACTCTTGTCGACGAGGGATGAAGTGGGAACCGAGTCTCGTGCCTCGCCTCCGCACATCCAGCGACCTTCTGTACTCCGTTCGCCCCCCAAGCTGACAGTGCGGCGGAAGCTATGCACTCGCCGGACCGATCAACCGCCTCCATTTCATCACCTGACATCACTCTCTACGCGTGGGTATAGGGGAGAGAGTATGATCACGTGGTGAAAGAGAGGCATTTGACTGATCCAACGAGCACGTATAGCTTCCACCGCGCTATCAGCTTAGTGGTGAACGGGCATGCCTGGCGAATCCGCTGCTTCGCTTTTTCTTTTTTTTGCCTGCGAGCCACCTAGAGTCTGATAAAGTTGCCTCGTTAAGTTGCATAATCCTTTTCATTTCGGATTAGATTCAGTCGCTACTAAAGGTCGCTACAGCCTACAACACACTTCCATCTTCGCCGCTTCGAACGAACACAACGGGAATGACGTCGCACAAAGACAAAAACAAAAAAAACGTAAACATTTTGAATTTGGGCAATCCGGCGAGCATCGATGTAGGTGCTCTTTTTGGTTCTCGATGCTGGGTCGGCTGGGTCTAGGTGCTGTGACGTAGCTGACACCATAAAACGAAGCGGTCAGACATTAGTTTCTATCGGGTGTACCAAATAGCGGCCATGCTCTTTAAATCGATCGCAAAATTCGGTTTCTTAACCTATCGCGCTACGATTTTGTGCAGCGTTGCCCACAGATGGTACATTTTGTTTGTAAAATTTGCAAAGAGCAAACTTACCTGAGGAAAAGTAAAAAAAAAAAAAGAAAAAGGCTTAACTCCTATGGAAATGAAATGCAGCGAAGCTATCGGTCTTCAAAAAATAAGGTTCGCTCTTTGCAAATTTTACAAAAAATTGCACCATCTGCGGGCAACGCTGTACAAAATCGTAGCGCGGTAGGTTAAGGAACCAAATTTTGCGGTCTATTTAAAGAGCCTGGCCGCTATTTTGGACACCCGGTAGAAAGTGTTGATCGGGCTCGGGCACAACTGCTCAACTGCCGAGTTTCGAACAACAGCTTTCTATGATTTCTGTGTGTTCCTCTTCGTACCATGTCTCCGGCGTGGTCTAGTGGCTAGGATATCTGGCTTTCACCCAGAAGGCCCGGGTTCGATTCCCGGCGTCGGAACTTCTTTTCTCTTTTTGTCTTGCACTGCGTGTCCCAAGAAGCCCAAGAAGACGGTGAGTGTTGCACCCTCTTTTTATCTGAATTGTTTTGTTTCTTTTTGTTTCTGAGGTTTAGTAACGTCAAGCGCTCAC
Organism: Ixodes ricinus; assembly: GCA_037355805.1. Taxonomy (NCBI): domain Eukaryota; kingdom Metazoa; phylum Arthropoda; class Arachnida; order Ixodida; family Ixodidae; genus Ixodes; species Ixodes ricinus. The sequence continues at coordinate 210,980 of JAZHYW010004714.1, forward strand.
AAGCTCGCCTCTGCTCTTACCCTTCTTTTAAACCCTCGTTTCGTGATACGCGTGGAGAGCCGGTTGAGAGTGTTGACCGTCGAACACCTGCGACGATGTTCGCCGGATTGCATGCTATATTTTTTTATTTATTCTTTTGTTTCCGAGGGTTTTCGCTCCACGTTGCGCGACATCGGCGCGCCTCATAGGGGGCGCGACTTCGTCGCGCAAACTACGATGACCATCTTTTTCGTGAATGTTCGTTATTTTAATAACATTGCATGTCTACGTAATTATAATCCCTTTTTATTTGTAATATTTTGCCTCGACGACTTGTTCTATTACTGTAAAAAAGTATTTTGTCCCACTTTAGAATATGGTTATGCAGCGTTCTTAACAAAACTATTAACCCAATCCGGTAACATCAAACTAAACCCAGGCCCTTACACTCAGTTGGAAGCAATTCTTGCCGCCGTATAACGCATAGAAGCCGGGCAAATTTCGATGCTAGGAGCTATCACGTCGCTTCAAAGTGACCAAAGAACGACCGACGCGCTAGTCCAGGAACTGCTGGAAAAGGTTACCACAGTCGAACAGAACTTTGCGGCAGTTTCGATACAAGCACCTGTGAGCATGCCCTCTTTAAAATAGCTCACTAAACACCGAAGTCCCAAAAATTAAGGCAAAGCATGGCGACAGAAAACAGGGGTCGGCGTTCAAATCTTTTGTTCCTAGGCATTTCTGATTCCCAATCGGAAACCTGGGCTCAATCTGAGGAGGGGTTCTTGATTTTTGCGACTAGAAACTTGGCGTAACGCTCGACGCCTTTGTTGTTGGACGTTATCATTGTTTAGGCCGTGTTTGCCAAGGCCAAAAGAGGCCGATCATCGTGAAGCGATGGCCTCTTTTTCAAGTCCAGCCGGATCTTTTCGGTCGCGGACCAGTCACCTAGCTGTGTTTGGAGATTCGTGTTTGACTTCTGTCCCTTTTGTTCCCCTTCCTCAGGGATTATTGTCGTCATCGTGAAGCTCATTCACTTCAAAACTAAAACTGCGTTTTTAGCTTCAGGTTTTAAGCTGAAAGGTTCAACCTTCTGCTGTGCGTGAAGACCTTTCCCCATCCGTCTGATTAGCTCGGAGCAAACTGTATCAGTTCGCAGCGTCGCATAAAGTCCCATTCAAAATTCGTTTTGATTAGCTTTGCATGAAAAACAGGTGTTTCATATGCGATTCACCTTCAGATACTGTACTGAATACCATGCATAGCTAAGCCTGCCTGTCAATCGTCTAACCAATGCTTCTTGTCCTAGAATGCGCACGATAACTAAATATCTTTCTTATCTGGTCTCATACATTAACATTCACAGATTCATGTTATAGAAGGAGGAGGTAAGTAGTATTTTGGAAGATAGTACATCATATATTGTTGTACTAACTGAAACGTGGCTAAACTCTATATTAGCGATGACGAGCTTCCCCCCCCCCATATGAATATCCGTACATACCGGTGTGATAGACCACTGCGACACGATGGTGGTGTTCTGATTGGTGTCAAAAGTAAATTTTCCCATTTTTAGTTCAGTTACATTGTGATTTGGTATTTATTTGCTTATGTATTTGTAGACTCATTGTAAAACTATACCTGTCGCTTGTTATAGGCCTCCCAAGAGCGACCCTACTTTCACAAATATACATCGGGACGCCATTTTAGAGATCATTGTAAGTTTTCCAAAAGCAACCATTCTTTTAAATTGCGACTTCAACTCCCCAGACATATGTTGGCCGACCCTAACAACTACATTAAGGAACTTCAGTGATTTTCTGGAATTATGTCTTCTTTTTAACCTAACTCAGGTAGCTATGAGCCCTACCCGCGGTGTGAACATCCTCAACCTTGTCCTGAACATCCTCCCCTGATTTCGTTCACTCAATTATCTATAGCAATGGATTCAGTGACAACAAGTTCTTGCATATGTCACTGTCATTTTCCTTTTTAATTAAAGCACCTATTGAAAAAGTAATCAAATATATTAATAAAGTAGACTTTGTCATACATCGACACATGTCCGCTTTCTTATAGAAGTTTCAAACCAATTTTCATGCAATAAATGTGAAAGAAAACTGGATGATGCATAAGAACCAACTTAATGATCCTGTGGAAACATTCGTGCCCACTGTACGTATTTGAAGTGATGGCCGTCAGGCCTGGTAAAATAAGACAAGTTTAGTCTCTTGGCAATAAGAAAAAGCGCCTTTTTTTGGAAGGCTAGACTGACGAACTGTCCAAGCACGTGGGAAAGGTATTACGCTTGTTTGAGGGAATATACCTATAATGTATCAAGTCGTGACAAAATGAAATATTTTTATCAGGACCTGCCAGCCATCCTTTGAAACAGTCCTAGGAAGTTCTGGAAGTTAATATCTACAAAAAGAAACAGTAATATAGCTCAATTAATTGATGAGGGCGGAAACCCAGTCGATGAGAAATCGTGCTCTCAAGTGATAAATCACTTTTTCACCTCCGTTTCCACAAACGAAGACCCTTCAATATACCTGTGGTACTACCTTTCAATTCCGGATCTATGGTGTCCATCAAAATTTCAACTGCCGGTGTTGCGGCTTTTATCGTGGGACTACTAAAACTATCGTCATCCTCGGGCCGAGATAACCTGTCGTCGAAATTTTTTTAGAAATGCTAAACAATTGTATTAAATGGCTTTCTACAGACAAGTTTCAATCAGTCACTTCTCGAGGGCTATCTTCCTTTCGATTTGAAAACCGATCAGATTGCTCCGGTTTACAAAAAGGAAAACCGTAGACTACACTTAAAATTATCGCCCATTTCATTAACTTTCGTTGCATCCAAACGTCTTGAACATATCACATACTGACAGGTAATGTCACTTTTGGATAATAACGAATTATTTTATAAACAGCAGCACGGTTCTCGCCGCGGTTACTCTTGTGAGGCACAGCTGTTCGAATACACAGATGACATCCACCCTGCCCTTCAACCTCGTAAGCAAGCTGATGCGATATTTCTAGATTTCTCTAAAACATATGACCTTGTTTCCCATCTCCGCTTACTTGCTAAACTTTCTCAGCTTAAAATTAATACTCAAGTCCTCGCTGGATACCCAGCTTTTTCAATTCACGGGTACAGTGCACACTCTTAAATGGGCATGAATCAAATATACGTTTCATGCGGTGTCCCACAAGGAACTGTACTTATAGGCATCTTTTATTTTTAATATGTATTAATGATATTCCGAACAAAATTCCTCTATTATACAATTTTTTTGCAGATGCCTGCGTAGTGTACCATGAGATCGTCCATCCTGACGACCAAACGATACTTCAGGGAGATCTAGGTCATTTACCTCCAAGTTGTTTAACGACTGGTTATACAAATCAGTGCCAATGGATCCGCTTTACGCGAAAAAGATTTCCTACTGCCCCTTTCAGGTATATGTTGAGATAATGAAATCGTAAAGGAAGTTCAGGCATATAAATATCTCAGCGTTATCTTAAGTTCCGATATAGCATGGATTAACCACATGACCTACCTTTTTCCCGAAGCTTCTAAAGCTCTTGGCTACATCCGGCGTTGCTTGAGCGCTGCTCTTCCAAAACTTAGAAAATTGGCATATTAAACCTTTGTTCGACCTAAATTAGAATATTCCTCCGGTATCTGGAACCCCCACCAATATTATTTTATCACTCAGCTTGAGGCAGTCCGAAACAGGGGAACCCCGATAGATACTTCCCAGTTACGAGTACACAGCAAGCGTCTCTTCAATGAAAATAAGCCTAAATTTGATTACACTCAAAACACGCCGCAGGGTTGCACGCCTTTGCTTACTTCACAAACTGTACCACTGTCATCCCCATTCCCAGAAATGTGAGCCATCGTATGCTTGCGCCATCTCTTGGCGGGTTACGGCAACGCTCCCATAAAAGCCCATGTATTTCATATACATATATGGCCACAACGCCAAAACGATACGCTCTCGTGCCAAAATTGCACGATGATGACGTGTAAATTGCAGGTTTCTCAGTCGAATAAACGTTTTTATGTATTGCCACTGCGGATATTATCAAATTAATCAGTCTAGAGTTTATTTTTGGGTATGAACAAATCTTTATGATTGTATAAATGAACTAGGATCCCCCCTCCCTTTTTATGGCAAAATCTGTAATGTATAAGATATGTATTACATATTTCGAAAAACAATATTTCGGAGGCAGCTCACGCCAATTTTTGAGAAAAAAACAAAGTTCGAACGAGCACGATTTAAAAATAAAAAAAATGCAACATTTGATATTTGACTACACTAAACCACAAGACGATAATGTGCTGGGTATAGTTTTTTTCTCAAAATTATTTTTTGGGGTTCTTGAGACCAATTCGCCAAATAAGACGGATTCATTCTCGTTTAGACGTTTACGATTTTTCCAGTATTTTACTACTGACATAAATAAGCTAGGAAAAAAATGATAATATAAATGTATAAGAAAAGCTTTCAAAATAGTTTCTCTCCTTATAATTGTTATGTGATTATAACAGTGCCTTTTTATTGTAAGGAATGGAACCACTGTGGTGAATAAACGATTTATGAGAGGACGATCGTTCTTGTGAACTTCACATTCCGATGTCAAAAGTAATATCCAGGCACGTACTAAATATTTATATTAAAATAATTATCTCAATCGCCCTGAACACAAACAAAACAAAAACAAAAATCGGGAAAGAGCGTATTGAAATATTCGACTTGATATCCCATTCTTCGAAGAGGGCTGAAGCGCAAGATTTTGCCATAGCAGAGTTTGTATTCGGCAGCCTTAAAGTTTGTATCATGTCACTAGTCAATAAGTCGGACGATCTCAAAAAGTTCCTGGATGCCGCGCGGGTGCCCGAATTTGAAATGATGACCGAATGCCTGAAAATAGTATAACTATAGTCCACTTCGAGACAAGTTTACACAAATATGACTTATTTTAGGGGATTTTCCATGGTAGCAGCTTCTTGCCGAGGGCCCTAAAGTTTGTATTTCATCACCAGTTAAGTTATCGGCCGACCTCAAAAAGTTCCTCGATGAGGCGCGGTTTCCCAAATTTCAAAAGATGAACGAATGCGTATAAACAGCCGAACCATCCCCACATTAAAACCGGTTTTCTCAAAAAAAAAAAAAAGGTTTCGTTTTTTATTATTTGCCATAGTACCGGGATGGGCTTGGGGACTCTATATTTGATATTTTGTCTTTATCTGGGAACTGGGAAGGTCTTAAAATGTTCCCTGGCCAGGCACATGTGCCTAAATTTCAAACGATGAACGAATCCGTAAAAACAACCGAGCCATACCCAATTCGAGACTGGTTTTCTCAAAAATGAATGGTTTTCGAGTACTTGCCATACTACCGGGATGGGCTCGAGGGCTCTAAATATTATATTCTGTTTTTAGCTGGGAACGTGGATCAGCTCAGAAAGTTCCCTGGCGAGGCGCGGGTGCCCGAATTTCAAAACGATGAACGAATACGTTAAAACTGCCGAACCATCCCCACTTTGAGACCGGTTTTCTCAAAAAGGAATTGGTTTCGAGTGCTTGCCACAGTATCAGGATGGGCTCAAGGGCTCTAAATTGTATATTATGTCTTTAGCTGGGAATTGGGTTGTCCTCAAAAAGTTCCCTGGTGAGGCGCGGGTGCACAAATTTCAAAAGGTGAACGAATCCGTATAAACAGTTGAACCATCCCAAATTTGAGGCCGTCTTTCTCAAAAACGAACCGCTCTTGGGCATCTGCCTAGTACCGGGATGGCCTCGAGGGCTCTAAATATTATATTCTGTCTTTAGCTGGGAACTGGGTTGTCCTCAAAGAGTTCCCTGGTGAGGCGCGGGTGCCGAAATTTCAAAAGATAAACGAATGCCTAAAAACAACGGAATCATCCCCACTTTGGGACCGGTTTTCTCAAAAAGGATTCACTTTGGAGTACTTGGCATAGAACCAGGATGGGCTCAAGTGGTCTACAATTTATATTCTGCCCTTAGTTGCTAATAGAGTTGTCCTCAAAAAGTTCCCTGGCGAGGCGCGAGTGCCCAAATTTCAAAAGATAAACAAATCCGTAAAAACGGCCGATACATCCCCACTTTGAGACGCTGCTACTCGGTATGCGTTGATCGATGCGGGTGATAAAATTATAAACCACATTTTCGCATCGCCAGCCTTGCGCCTTGTGCACGAGTGGTAACTTTAGTCCACCACCGCCTTTCTCATGTGCTGCGTTCTTTCTAAAATTGACTGATTTCGTGGTTCTCGTTGACGTGAATTTGAACAATGGGTTTATTTTTACTAATCAAAATTATTTAAAAAAATTAGTTTGTGACGATTAGCCCCCTATATAATGTCCCACTGGTCGTATAACTTACGCGATCATACTGCAATACTGTAGCCTTAACGGATTAAAAAAACGACGCGAAAACCCTACAATAAGCGCCTCATAGGCATGATATAAATGTAATAAATAATATTTATTATTGCAGCACATACGGGCGTGGTGTAAATGCCGCATAAGCGATAGTTTCTATACTTCGTTTCAACTTACGTCCAGACGCAGCCAACGCTACGAGCTAATGGGACCAATCAAGCAGCCGTACTGAGGCGAAGGAATGTTCAAAAATTTTGAGCACGTTGGAAAAGTACGTTCAAACTGATCGACTTCTTATTGTTGGGGTGATTTAAACTGTTTTTTGTACAAGGCATGACAGAGCGAATGGCGCGCGATAGAAATAAGCTAGAACCGAGTTTTTGAATAATATATGGTCGAAAGCAGTGAGTTCGAAGATGTACAGTCGGCGGCAATATAAGCTGAGACAGCCGAGTGATAGACGAAAAGGGTAAAATGCTGCACGGGGTGCTTTCACTATGGTAAACAATGGAACCTGTTGCCATATTGTTACCCCAGGGAACGGGGCAGTTCATTCAAACCTCCCTTTTAATAGCTTGATGGAGCATGGACTCCCGACATGGCATTTTCACTGTACCAGGTCATATTGCCCTGTACCAGCTCATATTGCCGTTGACTGTACTTTGCGCGTCAAGTGCACGAGGTGTAGAGAACACGCATTTTCAAGGGAGCAAGCCACGCGCGCTTGGATAGAGCGTACGTTTCTCTCAACCTTGTCAGAGGGTGCAAGGAGTACGAGGTTGATCACGTATACTTTAGTCATCATGCTCCTTTATCCCTCACGCCTTGTTTCTTTAAATAAACGCAGAAGAAGTTTGTTTGAGATCTAGGGAAGTTTCAAGCAAAAATGATGAATGTTTTGTGAACAGGGTTTGCCGACATCTTGAAGATTTGGAAGTAACTAATAAAGAATAGTTCGGAATTAAATGGGAATTGTTTAAACAGGAAACAAATATGCTAGCTCTAGAACACTTCAGTTTTTTAAAGCACGAATAAAAAAATGAGTGGAACGGTTTAAACGCACTTCTTCAAAAGCTGATGAGGGAGGAATGCACTTTTCCAGGTTCGCTTTCGGAGGAAATAATCAGTAAAAAAAAAGCGCCTTGAGGCTCTCGATACTGGAAGTGGTTATCGCTCGGAGAGGTACCCACGAAAAGGGCGATAGGGGCAGAAAAAACACGTGAGTAAGAATGAAGTCAGTGAGATTATGTATCAGGACGTACTGTCGCGCGATAAAGGAATCATCGAACGCGCTTCCGTAGAATATTATAAAGTAAGTACATTTCAGTTTTCATGCGCCCAAAAAAAGTTGGTTTCCGAGGTTTCATTAACCTTTATTGCCGAGATTCGTAACCGATTAAAAATAAAAAAGTTAGAACAGCTCATCACGCAATCGGAATTTGAAAAGGCGATTGACAATTTGAAGCGTGGCAGAGCTCCAGGACCCGACGGCCTGGGCGCTCAGTTTTACAAAGCGTTTAAAGACAAACTTGCTCCTTTTTTTGCACTGCGTAATTAGTGAAGCATACAGACTAAAAGCTATACCCCTGTTGTTTTTGCGCACGATTTTATACCCAAAAGTGAGGACCTCTAAAAACTTTGTTTTGTTGGATCATACCGTCCGATCACAATAACTTAACGTAAACTATAAGACACTGATGAAGGTTTTAGCGGAAAGTTTGCAATATTATAAACATTATCGTCGGCCCACACCAGGCGCGTGGAATAAAAGCGAGGAGCATCGTGAAAAATGTTCATGTCGCCCGGAGCGTTCTGGTGTGTTGTGACTCTTTTGTGCTAAGAGTTGCCATGTTATAGCCATCCGGCAACAGCCAGGCGGCGCCAGCTGAGTGAGAGCCCACGGTTATGCTCCGTCGCGTTGTAACTTGGCAAAGGGTGAACGATAAGCACCACACTGCGTGCCGACTGCTACGAAATGCGCGACGTATACGAGCGAAACGCACACATATTGGAGCATGACGCAGCGAAAAGCCTGATACTTCTTCGGAATAGAGGCGCGCTCCGGTGATACGCAGTCACGTTCCCATTGGCCCGCCAGGGCCGTAACTTCCGCTGTACTGGCATGTTACGCGATGACGGCTTCCTCGGATACCCAGTATTTCTTGCTTCAGACACTAGGCTAAGCGGCGCCACCAGAGTAAAAGCTCACGTTTGAACAATGCAGCCGCCTCTCCTAGGGATACCCAATATTTCTTGCTTCAGCCGCTAGATAGCGCCGAACCAAACAGCATTGCAGGTTGCCTATAGGCCGACCTAGAAAACCGTTCGACCGCGTGTCACACGAAATTCTTTTTTCTCTAATAGAACATGTTAACCTGGAGTTTGTCTTGTACGACGGTGTACGCATGGCGTACGAAAACTGCGCCGCTAGCCTTGTTATAAACAAGTATGCAAGCTTTTCTCTACAGTGCGACAAGGCTTTTGCCTTTGCTTTTTTTGTATTTTTCTTGAGCCGTTTTGTCTAAGTATCATTAGGAGTAGTTTTATATTCGTGGGTTTCAGTTGGAAGCTACAGAGGTGCGTATTTTAGCGTACGCGAATGACGTGACGATTTTTGCGTAGACTCCAAGACTGTCCATAAAGCTGTCATGTTCACAGAGATGTTTTGCGAAAATACGAGTAGCTCCGCCAACTGGGATAAGTGTTTGGGTCTTTGGCAAGGCGATTCACCTTCAACGCCGGCTGTTTTAAACATGATGTATGGAATGAATCGCCGCCCCGTTATCTTGAAGTTCCCCTCGAACACTATCGCAACAATGACGACTATTGGCGTGATCAGGTTGAAGTTTTGAGCGCAAAAGTGACCAAGTTGGTCGGCTACGGAATGTCTATGTTTCACGTGCTTCGACTTGCAATTCGTTTCTTACGGCAAATGTGTGGTTAGTGTTGAAGGTGCTTCATTGCTCATGGATCAACATACAATGTGTGTACTGTGTTTTCGCTGTGTTTATTTGGTGCTCGGTTTGGGAACGTATGAGTCGTACAAACCTGTTTCGTATACAGTGGAAGCCCCCCCCCCCCCGGGGGGGGGGGGTATTCTGTGATAAAACTTGATAATATATTTACTTTTCTCAGAGACCTGGGAGAACCATTTTTACAAACCCTCATTCAAGTGAGATTGCGTGGTGCACTCTCCTGGGTTTATTCTTTCGGCAAGCAAGTACGTAGTGCGTCCCGTCTTGTTTTTGGTGCTGTTTGTGGTTCATGATTTTTAGTCACACGTTTCTCACTCAAATACTTTTCTTGTGTGTCGAGCAAGCGGCTAGCGAAGGGTTCAATTGATTTGCTTTTTTTTCTTATTCTTCGATAACGTTTTTGGTACAGTGCTGGCCCAGGGCAGGATATTTTAAAGCGAGTCAAGCGACTGGCGGTACCCCCTAACGCGAATACTTTTCTTTCTTTCAAGTTGCATAGTCAAACAGTCCCAGTTAAAGCCTGATTAGTTGAAAAAGGTATCCCAGTAGCTTGGTCTGACAACTGCATACTGTGCACAAAGCAGGAAAAGGTTGATCACGTTTTCCTAGACTGTTTCGACGCGGTCTTCTTTTAGGACGTCCTCAGAAAAAACTTTCCATTAACAGCCTATGGCATACTTTTTTGAGCGGTAGAAGGAAAAAATGACGTTCCCTACGACATGATCAAACTGCTAGGCCTGCACAAGATATGGCGGTGCCGCAAGGCTGTACGCCACGCGGATATCGATGCTTGCCCCGTGCATAAGTATTTTGTTGAGCACATGTGCTTTTTGAAGGAATTCTATAAGGACCAGCAACCTATATCTGAGTGGCTGCCACTTTTTGAGGTGTTTCCTACCCTCAAAGACTTGTAGCATGTTCGACATTAGCCAAGATGGCTGGTATCTTTTAGTGTTTCATCGCGATTGCGTGTCACGGCCTGTCGTCGTCCAAATATAAAAAAAGAAAAAGAAAAGAAGCCGCGTGTGTGGCGGAGTTGGCAACGTACGCGGCTGTCACGCAGACGAATGGGGTTCGAATCCCGCTCGTCCCGGATCCTTATTTAATTATTTCTGTATACTCTTCTAAGAAATAAACTGTAGTAAGGTGATAAGCTGGACGAGTTGGTACTAGTTGAACATGATTAAAATATAGCGGTTGTCTGACTTCTGTGTTTGTTTTATGTCTCTGTCCTCGTCTTTATGTGCGCTATTTTTTCATCATGTTTTAAGAAATCCCTGCCCATTCATGGCTGTCATCGAGTGTTCTTGTTCAGAACACTCCTGAACGTGCCGCGTGTATGAAGGTAGCGGTAACGCGCTGCCTCGGGTCAGTCACCTTCCGTCGCCGACACAAAACGCATGGCAACTTTCTCTCGAAGTTTGTAGGTGTAAGTTCACCTCACTAAACGTTAATTTTTCGTTCTAAATGCATCTGTTCATTTTATTGGTGATAACATTGCACCAGGCGGAAAGTGGATACAAATCAACGCGTAAACAATAATGTGCCTGGAATACGTAAGCTTGAATATCCATCCTTACAGTACAAAATCAACCCCTAATAATAGCATGTGTTTTATGCTTATACTCACTGACAACGCAGTTATAGCTGAAGGTACCTAAGTATATCGCACTCGAAGTCAACTATCAGAATTATAGAAATGCGTGCGATGATTTCTGAGAAATTGTTTAGAAGTTCCGGTGTTCTTCCTTTGATGGCGGTATCGCCGTGGAATGGTAAGGGAGATGATAAAGGTATCAGTATGTTGCAACCGCCAGAACTCGTTATCTCATCCCTTTTTTATATTTAAAGTAACTTTTTTTTACTCGGCACACCTTCTGCTTTGGCGAGAATTTGCACGCGGCATAGAAGTTAAAGGTGAATACTCCAGGTGGGGCCAGATAAGTGAACTAGAAGCGCCTGTCACATTTTTCTTGCCATGATTGTTAGAGGCTCATTTTAACATTTTCCCTCGTGATCATCTCGCTGCCTTAACAACTCCCGCAACTTCCGACGCATATCTGATTCCGACACTTTTAATACATCAATTTAACCACTCACTATTGTGCGCTGGAACGATCTTCCCGACTATATTTTGTTAATAACTGACCCAGAGGTTTTTAGGAATTCAAATCTTGTTCTTTTTGTTTGACGCAATTAAATTTTGTCTTTTTCCCACCTAGTGTCAGATATAGGTGTGTATCCTATTTCTACATTTGTTCTCGTCGCCTATAATAGGAAAACGGGTAAAAAGGGGAAAGGAAGGGAAAATATTTTTGAACCTGTTTTGTTTAGTGATTTTTTTTTACTTGCCGGAGAGCGAGATTTTTTTGTTGTTGTTTGTTGCATGTTTCTCAAGAAGAATTTCCTACGTCCACCCCCTTATGTAATTATGCTACGTCCCCTCCCTTATGTAATGCTCTTGCAAAAGGGCATTTAAGGAATCAATAAATGAATGAATTAAATGAATTGTAGAATAAACGATCAGTTATGAGTGAGCGCTTGTCTGTCGTGTTGTTTTCTTTTGTCCTTACATTTTTGTGCGCACTCTTATAATGAACTGTCCACATGACTCGATTATTCTACGTGGTGTTAGTGCAGCGAGTGTATTTAGGTCCCTGAATTATGAAAAAAAAAAATGAAAAAAAGAACGTGTGACTTTGCGCATGTGCACCTTGTATATAGCACTCTCAGTGGATTGAATAAACTAGGCCTGCCTGAATAGAGCACTGTTGACTGGGCGCGGTTGACAAATTCGCGTTTTTTGTGTTTTTTATTTTTATAATTTGGGCAGTTTTTTTTTTAAGCCCGTGAAAACAAACCGTATTTCTTGATATTCTCTTGATATATTGATATATTTATTGCTATAAAAAAACACTGAATTTAAAGCTTCTGAGGACGCTCTACAACTTTGTTATTGGAACTTTTGCTCTAAATTTGAATATTTTAAACGTTAATAAATTAATCCTAGTTATTTAGTTTGTTGGGCAAAATACAAAATTTAGCCGACTTCTTCCAAATAACGAGAAACCTTATTTTTGGATTCGTCTTCTTAAAATCCACGAAAATACTTTTTAAACCTTGGCTCAAGTTGCATGGATATCGCAAAAAAACGTTCCGACGCCGGGAATCGAACCCGGGCCTTCTGGGTGAAAGCCAGATATCCTAGCCACTAGACCACGCCGGAGACCATGGAGGTGGTGAAAAACAAAAGAATCAACGAGTTTCGGTTCGGACTGAGGGCATTATGCTCTCTACTTGGGAATCAGAAGAACACGCGCCTACTATTTCGTACCCGTTGCACCAGACTTGTGTCTCTCTCAAATACTTAGCTCAAGATACTGTATTTTAAATACTTTTTTAAATAGCTTGGTACCTTGCAAATACTTTTGATCGCGAGTATTTGATACTGTATTTTAATTACATTTTTGAGTATCTTGTAGTCATTATCTTAAATACACTTTTGACATTCTGCCATTTTCCGAGTTTTTCAGTATGAAGTGGCATCGGCGTGGCACGAAGGAACGTGAACATTCTTTCCAGCAACCAAATCCTGTTGCTAACTCCGATAAGCTATGGTGACTTCTCGCCTGACAACCAGTGTCAGCTCAGGCGAGACTTTCTTGAACGATCGTTAGTCGATCCGATCAGGCCTTGGACTCTGAGTCAGCAGCGCATCCTCCGGCTGGCTGACACGAAACACCGTGAGACTTGAGGCGGCCGCATCAGCACGGTAACACCATAAAAAAATTCTCTCATATCATAAAAGCCACCTTCTCGACACTCCATGCGAAACTCTTCCTTTGCTTTCCCTTCTGCTATACTCTCACTCACTCAAGCTGTCGCACTCATCATGATGGAAGACGAAGGTTCTGTTCTACCCTGGCCGTATCTAAAATCTTATTCTGAAGGTGTGTTCGAAAAAGGCAGCACTCTGCAAGTGAAATGCAAGCTATGCCTTCTTAAGACGAAGATGCTCTCTGTTGCCAAAGCTTCAAATTTCGATATCCAGACGCACCTGAAGATACGTTTGAATTTGTGTTCTTGCTTTCAGGCTTCAGCTCTACATGTACAATAGTTTAATGTTATCTCAAAGCATTTGCATTCCAGACAACTCCTCTGTATATTTATTTCACTCTAGCTGCAATTAAAATAAAGAACCTATTGAGTTTAGTATTGCATCTGGCGATTGTACTTCCTTTTGTCAGGGTAAACCGAAATTATGCGGTGATGTCTTCTAGCGCAAACAAGGATGGATATGCGATGAGAAGTTCGAGAATCAGCATCTGTTGCGTGCTAATAATCAATTCTAGTAGGCCAGATTTGCGCAACTGTTGAATTGTGTTTGTCACTGACGTCGATACAAATTACGCAATGTGGAAGTATCTTCAAAAGTAATTAAATTGCATTTCTCAGTGTTTGTACTCTACTCAATATACTTTACAGTGAAAGTAACTTGAGTAGTATTTTAAACATTTTATGAACCAGGTATTTCGTAACTTAACTTAAATACTTTTATCGAGTATTTTGTTCAACACTGCGTTGCACACACTACGTACAGGGCGCGCGCAGTGTTCCACGCAATTGATTTTTAAATCATTTATAATGGGAGTTAAGGCTGGTTCCCACCGCACCGTTCCTTACGTTACGAACCTTACGTCCATATCCGACCTGGAGTCCCCGGCCCATTGTGCTTCGTATTCCGAGTGCCAACCTACTCCTTTCATGGTCGCAACGCTTCGTACGAAGCACCGCGATGTTCCGTTGACTTTGGTCGTATCTCGACATAAGCGTATACATAAGCTTCCTAACGTAAGAAAATGGTGCTGTGCGAACCAGCCCTTATTCTCTGGGCCCCTAGCACGGAAAAGTGTGCTTGGTATACGTAGGATTAAGAAGTACTTATCTGCAACGAACCACGTGGAAATGACCAGAATAAAATAGCTGACAGTAAATAAAGCGTCCGGAAAGAATCGAGTGCGAAGTCGGATTCATGTCTAACAGGCAAAGACTAACAATCGAGACTTTAACGCCCTTTACCAACACCTGCTAGATGCAACAGCCCCGCGTCTGCTCAGTGTCTTCGTTGTAGCTTGGCATGCGTACGGAAAGGCGACACAGCCGGCTGGACTTGGCCCGGCGCGTTGGTGTTTTGGCTTGTAGCTTCGAATAGAAGTGCTTGTACGATTTTTATTTATGCGTGTATGGCGACCGCCTGAGCTCTGATGTATACAATTTCAGCTTTTATAGTAATAAATCTAAATGAAGGCTTTGACTCTGACTTCTAGACGTTGTTTTGTTTAATAATGACGACTTAAAAAAAAAGAATAAATATTATCGAAAACGCCTCTGACGGATTTGATTTTCTATGTGAAATTGAAGAAAGCACTGATCTTCCATCACGAATACAGTCATGTATCGTTAATACGGACCTCGTTATTATAGATACAGAGCTATATAAAAAACATGGTCCGCAATATAAACAGCTTTCATCATTTTGAAAATAATGAAAATAGCGAAGTGGTTTAGCACTACATAATATTGCTGGGAACAATGTCAATACGGGAGTGCAAGGAGAAAAGAAAGCTGCGAAACCGCTTGGCATAACTTTGAAGAGCTTGTAACTTGAAAGCCTTTCTTGGCATTTACCTTAATCTATCGGATACATCGACACTCGTTCGTTAGGTATGAGGAACTATGGACCTGCAGGTCCCCGCCATAACTTTCCCAACACCCCGTGAAACAAGAGCTATTATACGAATTGGCCCTCATAATCGAACACTCAAAAGCACACCTTCCAACGGTCCTCTATGTAGCACAGCCAGTGTCTTGTTTTTGCTGCTCACGAGCCGCCTGGATTCCAAAAGAGTTAAAACTTCACGTAATGTCAACTTCTTTTTTTAATTACAGCTAGTCGCTACTAAAATCACTGGATCCCGGGAAAGTAGCGGCCATTACCAGCTGTGCCTGTTCTCAGGAAACAAACATATACCAACATGCAGACGCTGCCAGGGTTGGGCAGAAATACTCAAAAATGTATTTGGAAATACAAATACTGGGATACATTGAAATAGTAGCTAAAATACTGATACTAAAATATATCTGTAAAAATGTATCGCGATACGTATCGGAAATACATTTTAAATAGAGGCAAAAAGTATTTGGAGATACAAATACAGGAATACATTTTAGGGAGAGCAGAAATACAAATACAGAAATACTGATACTGCGATACATTTTTCAAATTTGTTTGAGACGCCAACTGAGATGAAGCTTGAATTTTGAAGTTGGAGTTTTTGATCCCAAAATTACTTTTCCTTACGCTTGGCACTTCGCCTTGAAGGTAGTGGTTTTGGACGACAAAGAGTCTTCAATGGGCTGAAAAAAAAAAAAGAAAAACGTTTTATCAGTGACTGATTATGGTCCATTCGCTCACATTCTGTCCGTCTGACGAGGGATGCGAAAACACTTCGACCTCTAAATCAATTCTATGTCACCATAAATCCTATCAAAACGTAACCACGCCCCTGTCCAATAAGGACGCCCCTGTCAGCATTGGTCACATGACGCCACGGTGGAATGAACTAATATTCTTTATGTATAGGTGTGGCCTTGAACATGAAACTTTACCACGCTGCTGTATGAAAGGACAATACGTATTTTCGTTGTAGGTTACCTCGTTGAAGATCGTGCAGGCAGTGTCATTTTGAATTTTTGAGAATAGTGGACCACCTGAAGCATACTGGAACACGTCTTATCTTCTGTTACGGTTGAAAAAACGATACGGTGGCATCCCTGTTGTGAAGGTTCTTCTTGCCGACCCTCTGCCACCAACGCATGAATTGCAGTCCTCAAGTTTCGCCTAGCATAATCTAAACAGATACATCGTGGATTGCGACCTGATATTTCCGGCACAGGTGCGAGCTCTCCGAGAAACAGCGCGCTCGAAACGAGTCGCAGTTGTACGAAGTCTCGGTCGGCACAGCGAGGCCACGGCTGGCCTCCTTCCTGGGTTTCGGATCACCGAAGCAGCGGGTCACGTTCACGTCGGCTGATGACGTACCCTTGAGCCGTGCAATATTACGGGCGCAGCCGCAGACGCATTGAATTATGTGTTGAACTTCACTGCATGAGTCATACTACTATTTCAAGTCAACCACCACCAGGCTCGTGCTGCAACGGACTGTGACTCAGCTTTGCCGGCTGGGTGTACTCTGTACGCTAAGGCAAGAGAGACGGTTAGCAGCGGGCATTGTATGCCATCAAACAATGACTCAAGAAATTCCTACCTAAGGACCTGCGGCAGAAGATGCTCTGACTCCTCCCCTGGCACGCCACCTGGTTCGAATCCCCGACTACGCAACACTTCTCAGAAGAGAGAAGAGGACGCATAGAAAAATAGTTTGGAGAATCGGAAGGAACCTTGGTCAGCATAGAACAATGCCACAGCATCTCCGTGAACCTAATGCCCTCTGAAGCAAAAAAAAAAGAAAAAGCGTTTGGACTTGTTTTTTTTGTTTTTTTTGGAGAGGGGGGGGGGTGAGTATTCCTCAAGAAATGTAACGAAATACATTTCATCCTGATTGTATCGCGATACAAAGAAACATTCCAAATGTATTTCGATACAGGAATACAGATACTGGTGACAAAAATGTATCGCGATACAGAAATACAGATACGAAATGTATTTCTGAATTACTATCGCGATACATTTGTATCGCGATACAGAAATACAGATACGAAATGTATTTCTGAATTACTATCGCGATACATTTGTATCGCGATACAGAAATACAGATACGAAATGTATTTCTGAATTACTATCGCGATACATTTGTATCGCAATACAGAAATACAGATACGAAATGTATTTCTGAATTACTATCGCGATACATTTTGATATCGCGATACAGAAATACAGATACGAAATGTATTTCTGAAATACTATCGCGATACATTTGTATCGCGATACAGAAATACAGATACGAAATGTATTTCTGAAATACTATCGCGATACATTTGTATCGCGATACAGAAATACAGATACGAAATGTATTTCTGAAATACTATCGCGATACATTTGTATCGCGATACGAAAAATACAGATACGAAATGTATTTCTAAATTACTATCGCGATACATTTGTATCGCGATACAGAAATACAGATACGAAATGTATTTCTGAATTACTATCGCGATACATTTGTATCGCGATACTGCTCAACCTTGAACGCTCAAAACCTCGCGATGTGATAAGTACATCGGCAAATGTTACCATGGAGACGGTCATTTTTATTTATTTATTTATTTTTATTTGAAAATACTGCCAATTTCTTAGGGATTTTTGCAGGAAGGAGCACACAAAGTAAATACTCACTCCTTGACATTTCATCACATCTACAACATAAAAATGCAAGTAACTTGTACAATAAACACAGGGATATAAAGAAAAGTAGAAATACCTTTAAGATAAATGCAGAAGGGTTAACATACATATTTTAAGCGAAATTAAACAACCACTCTTCAATCATACGTAAAAATAAAAAGAAATATGCAAATCAAGTCATTCATAATTACACATCAGTGTGCAATCAAACATCCAACCGAGATAGAAATGATGTGAAGGAGGTGCCGTTAGTAATGAAAGGATCTAGTTGATTCCATTCTTTAGTGGCTAAAGAAAATAAAAGAGTAGCGGAAGCAGTCATTTTTAAAGCAGTATTCAGTCAAGGTTTTACAATGTTTGTGCCTGGTCTGTCTAGTATTTGAAAAAGAGACGTACATGGATTCGTTAATTTTGAAAGCATCATGTAGCAGAGAGTACAAGAGCTTAAGCCGAAGTCGCTTAGCCCTGTTAGCTAGTGTAAGGAGACCAGTCTTTTTAAGAAGTTCAGTTGGTGAGTCGGTGCACCTGTATTTGTTAAAATAAATCTTACTGCTTCACGCTCTATATTTTCAAGTTTAGCTATATTATTCTTCGTGTAAGGAAACCAAACAATGTTTGCATATTCCAGCGTTGGTCTAACAAGACTTGTGTATGTTAAGAGTTTAGTGGGTGTAGCGACTAGCTTGAGTGTTCTTTTTATGTACAGTACATAAGTCTTTTAATGCTTCTGACGTTACATGATTTACGTGTAGATCCCACCTTAAATCTGAATTAATAAATAAGCCTAAATATTTACACTGAGTCATCCGTGAGATCTTGACATCATCAAAGCCGTGCTGAAATTCAGAAATAGATTTCTTTCTTGTTACCGACATGCAAACGGCGCTGTCGCAGCCTGGCCGTCCAGACTGCCGAGATGCGCTGATATTACCGGCAGCGGCGTCGGCACGTGGGCGTCAGTGGGGAACAGTGACTGTGCACTTGGTTTCAACGTGGTACTATCGTTGATTCGATGAACTGGTTGGGCATGCAGAAGGCCCAGCAGGATCTGCACAAAAAGAATGCATGGTTTGGAGGTGTTCATGCTGGTAATGCTACCGTACCCATTGCACCTGGGGCCCTTTAAAGCATAAAGGAGGCGATTTGCAACCACTCGTGCCTAGACAATGGATGACGCGTCATTGCACTCAAAGCGTTCCTCGAAAATCCCAGCGTCTTTAGTGTTCTGCACTCATTAAAATACTGAACCTGGTGGATCTCCACCGATATCTTAAAGGACACTCAAGTGGTTTTGAGTTCGTGTTTTGATGATGACAGCTGAATTTAGACGCCCCAAGTATCCCTAAAAACCAAATAGTATAGTCATACGGTGATTATTTCTTTAATAAAATGTAATTGAAGGCCGCCAAACCTCGGATCCATCCGAAAACGAAACCACTCTCATTGGTCCTCGCACGCTTATCAAAAGTATCTCGGGCCAATGGCGTTGGACGACGTTCCGTCGCGCAGTGATCCCGAGGTAGCCGCATCGGCCGAACCTCTTTGTCATTCGAGCTTCGATCATGGCGGCGTTCTCTACGCTCGAGGACCTGATGCCGTTGGAGGTTGAAATTCTTCGGCGGACAGCCGACCTGGGGATGATTTCCTATGACGCCACTCCGACGTGCGATGTGGACGATAGCAGCGCTTCGGAGTCCTGTTCGGGTTCCGAGGACGATGAAACGCAGACCTTTTCGGGCGTTCTTCGATTTGCGGTTGGGGCAAGTCGTAACCAAACCAACGTTTGACATCGCAGCGTTACCTCTGTTACGTGATGTCAAACGATGTCGCCACGTTGACTTTCGCCTCGGGAGGACGGGGGAAGGCTGGTTCAGACATGTGCAACGAGCGCGTACCTACGACTGCGTCCGTTGCAACCGGAGCGACCGGAACGACAGCTCTGCGCCGCGCGTACACACCTGAAATTATTACAAGCACAGCGGGTCGCCGTCAGCTGTTTCAGCGGCCCCTCTAAAAGGGGACGCACTGCTACTCCATGCCGTAACAGAATAGAGACAGACAGTTTTCTATAGCCTAAAGCTTTATTATTGATTTTTCTTGATAGGCTTGCAGGGTACAGTGGATGAAAAAAAGAAAATAAAAAGATGCCGTACGCCGTCTTGGACGATCACGACTCTATACACGACATTGCAATAGTACAAATATCGCCACACGCATTTTCTACGATTATAAAAGACAATGTAATCTTAGCAGCGATATAGCAACGTAGAAATATGATTTCGTGATCAGATAGACGTTGCGAGCTTCAGGATTGCTAACACTAATAACTTTTCTCCGGTGATGAAAACGCGTGAAACTTCGCGTCCTTTATACGGTACGCGCCAGTAATACCTTGAACTTGAGCACACGCATGAAATGCGCCAAATAAGAAATCCGGGCGATGTTCGAGGACACAAATGCTTAGAAAGCACCACTGTAGTCGAAGTAAACAAACACGACGGCACGGGCGTTTCTGCTGTCTTGAGAGTGCCGCCACGGCATCGCCGCACGAGTAGGTGGGTCTTCCCTTCTAGTACGTGCTGGGTTATCATAACGACACACGACGAAAATTCACAGTCAAGGATAGCGCTTTTACGCGGAACGATGAGCTTTCACCACGCCGAACACGTCGATGATCAACACCGACGCCATGTGCGCGCAGATACGTGCGCTTCCGCGCATCCCGGGGAACGGGAAATTCACCCCCGCGGAGGACGGCAAGGAGAAAACATAGTCCCTTGTTTGTGAAACGATAATTGCAGTATCGCGTATTCTAAACTAGAACTATTTTACGTCTTGTGAAATTATCATGCACAACATATTTAAATAAACTGAAAATTGTTTCTTTAGCGAAACTTTACAAAGGCCGCCAAAATTTTCAAACATACGATAATTTCATTGGTCCTCGCAAGTACAGGAAAGAGTCCGCACGTATTTTATTCCTGCGTGATTAATAGGCGGTTCTGCCTTTTAAAACTGAAGATACTCATTCACTGACACTTCCTTAACGCCATCGCACCAAAAAGTAGCTTCCCCAAAAACCGCTTGAGTCTCCCTTTAAAATGATGTTATCCTTCATTTATTCTTTTTATATAATAATTATTTTTCAATGATGCCGGACTTGGGCCGAGCATCAGGGCTGTGTGTGGCGGCAGCGCGTTTGTTTGACTGGCTCTTTTTTATTTCCGAAATACTTTTATAAGTATTTCTGCTTGAAGCAAACAAACTGGTTATAATTTAAGGAATATTGTTAGACATCAATAAGTAATGTCGAGTATTTTGATAACGTGACCAGTTGCACATAACAAATCTGTCGGTGCACAAGAAACGTGTTGTGATTTATATTAGCTATGATTTCAGACTGGCTGGACAGGGTGGATAAACTGGTGCTTCATGGACCAAACTACCCGATCTTGTCACTACAATCTCAGATGCAGTGACTTCAGTTGTTACAAATAGTTACACAACACACTTCCATCTCTGCCGCTGTCAAACAACACAACGGGGATGACAAAAGATAAGAAAAAAATAAAAGAGACAAACGAAGTGAAGTCTTTGTGTGCCATATCTTCTGCTAGAACATTTCACTTGGAAACGTTGGGAGTGTCCGCTTCTTTTGTGATAGAGTGGAACTTGTAAAGTCACGGTGCAGAGGACAAGTCGGTTGTGATTGGTTGGTGGCGACGAGAACGAACTATATAAGAGGAGGTTGTTGAAATAAACTTGTAGCTGAGTTTGAGACCTGTCTGTTTTTCTGTTACTTTTGCTCTTCTAAAAAAAAACCCCAGTCTCAGGGTAAACGACGAAATGGTAAACGAAGTGCACTTCTGCAATCTGCAGAGTATTGTCAGCATCGTAGCAGGTCAAAACTTCTTGCCGGCTCTCCACGAGCGGCAAAGGACCAGTGATGTACTGACGTCACGAAACGAAGCGTGCAGGCCTTGAGTTTCTAGAACAATATACTCTACGCACGATCAAAAAAAAATTCCGACGCCGGGAATAGACCGATCTCACCAGCCAGTTTGACTACGCCACCGCTGCCGCAATGCATCCAGGGAACTTTAGTCTTTCTGCACGTGCGACAACCTCGCTGGAGCTCTGCGCGTGTGGAGCACGAGACAGCACGAGTCCTCTCGTGCACTGCCGTTCGCCTCCTGTGAACTAAAGTTATGGCAGCCACACGCATGCGCCGAGCACTTAGTGAGATCGGTCTATTGAACCCGGGCCTTCTGGGTGAAAGCCAGATATCCTAGCCACTAGACCACGCCGGAGACAATTAAGGTGAAGAAAAGCGCAAAGAAATCGGGGAGCTGCCTTTCGGCATCGCGTGCATCATGCGTTCCACGCTTCAGAACCGCTAAAAGGCACGCGTCCTCTATTTTGTACTCGTTGCACACACTGCGTGCAGGGAACACGGCACCGCATGTCCTGCAGGCAGTGTTCATAACGAGTAGAGTGCACATATTACTTACCCCTGTGAGTTTCTTTGCTACTCAAAGACTGTGTTTTGTGAAACCCACTCCGTAGCTGGCTGCATTCGTAGCTACAGCGGGCCCGTCCGATGACCGCCTTGAAGTTCCCTTGTAATGAAACCAGCAGAAATACAATGAGTCTGTAAAAGACTTGTTTATTGAATCACACTTCAACACGATTTGCCCCTATAAAATCCGCAGTATCGGCGCTGCCTTAGTTGACAAGATCACCAGTCTACTTCCGCGCTGCCGGAAAAGTCAGAATTACGGAAAGGAGAAGAGCCTCAAAAACAAACAAAGCTCCGTTGAGTAAGGCCCTCACCCGGTGAGAGCCCTGGCCACTGTTTTGGGCCGGCCGGCTTCCGTAGCCTGCGGGAAGTGAACGTGTCCGGGGTATCGGTAGCAGGTGTCCCGGAGGGGTGGACGCGTACAAATAAGAATGCTCCCGACGGGTGAGCCGGTGGCACCCCAGAAGGACGAGAAGAACCGTCCACAAGGGCATAAGCCTCGTCTCGCAGCGGGGAACACTTGGTTCTTATAAACCTTTTTCGTGTACTCTCGTCCCCAGCCACCTAGTAGGCGTATCCGGTATGGGCGACAACAAATAATAAAACGTTTCAACCTGTAAATAGTAAACAAATATAATGGAGGCAAAACGAGAACGTGTGACGGTTACGCTTATATCCTATATGTCTTCTATTGGCGTGGCGACGACAAAACAATGTTTTCGCCCATACTGGAAGTGACGACAATCCAAGATAACGGCGCCCTCGGGAAAAGGGTCTATACTCTCTATCGCATAACTTTTTTTTTTTTACAGCGATGCTGTTATGTGCTAGGATCTGGAAAAAACAAATCTTCCGCGAAAAAACAAATTTTTTCTAGCAATATTTACGCCACAGAACGTAATTTAGTCGGAGTCCCAACCTCTCCGCATTTGAAACTCCCGCTCTTTCGACGCCCGAGAGTGGCTGGTATACGTCACTCCGTGACGTATAGCAGCGACTCTGTGACGTGTAATAGGAACTTTGTGGCGCGCGATTCAAAACGGGTGAAATAGCCGCAAACTAAAATCAGTCCTGCGCAATAAATATTGCTGTAAAAAATTTTGTTTTTGGCGGAAAAATTGTTTTGTGACATGCTTGTCCTAATTAGGCTGTTTAAAAATACACTTTTTTTTCTTTGCAGTTACCCTTTAAACGGCGCTCCTTCATTCCGATTGGTCGTGGCAAGTATAAATGGAAAGAGGGGGCGACCCGCGTGAGTCAGCCTTCCTTGGCATTCTTAGACAGTGAGGTCCTGATCCCTTGTCATCATCTACGGTCACCGACTTATCTCAGCTAAGGCCTGGTTCACACTTGCGAATCGGCGGGCGAATCTGCAAGAATTCGGCCGCCGGGCGTAGCGTCCACTGTGCATTGCCGCGGCCGATTCCGCTTCGGCGGCAGCGCCAGGCTGAGGGCAGAACGCGCCGATGTAACATTCTTTTCTTTCGCTTCCGCGATGCTGATAAAGAGACTTGGGCTCAATCGAGAAAAAAACTGTCCTTGAGGTGTGCCTCGAAAAATTGGGTTTAGAACTTTTCCATAAGTGACCATAAGGCAATGATCACATTAGTCAATAGGAAATAAATAAAGACAATTAAACAACAAAGTCGTGTACGTGTCTTCATTGCAATCATATGTAAATCGTTTTGACCTTTTCACCCTCCGCCGCATGGGCGCTGCCATCTTGGAGTCACGTGATGCGGCCGCCATTAGGTTGCTTCAACTCGTCGCTCCGCTCTCCCCTCCGCGCTACTCCGCGTCTTGGCGGATGCGTTGAATTCGTGTTTCTCGTAGCGTTTCACCGCGTTTATTACCTCACTCCGGAAAGTGTCGTCCGATACTTATATATATATACCATGTAATTGCATTGCATCATTATGTTCACAATTTCTGCAGTTAATTTTGTAACACGTTTTGACTATTTTTACCGTCGGTGTGCCGGCTACGTGTGATGAGGCTATATGGGCACATGAATCAGCGTTAACGCTCACGCACATTGAGCGCATATATGACTCTAAGACAGCAGGAAGGTTCAAAGGTCAATAACTTATGAGAACTCAGGTTTGCTTACTAATAGTGGCGGAACATTCGCAATAGGAAGCACGATGTAAATATATATGATCATCGCGCATTTAGGATCTCAAGGAAGGTGACAAAATACTCACTGTAAATAACCACGTGTGTTTCCTGAAAGCATCGTGTTTTGTATTTATAACAGATCGAAAACAGTGGCTTTTGATTATATAGGTGAACTCGTGGACAAGATAGGCAACAAACGTTTAATTTGATTTTTTTTTATCTGATGCTAGAAATAATGGTACGTCAACATCAGGCAATTTGTTTGTTTACAATATCACACCTACATCTGTTTGACGTTCTTAATCGTTTTTGCTATATAAACATTCGCTCGATCGGTTTATTTATGAATTCCAAGAAACTGTATGCCGTGCTTAATTAGTCCCATTTCTACAGTCTTTTAATTGTTAAATGATTTTCTTAAGATAACCAGTTCAATTCAGTTAATTCATTTCAGCACAAAGGTTTTGACTTCCCGCGTAAGAAACTGTCACAGACAGCTTGAGAGTGCCTGGGATCCACAATTTGTGATGCCGAAAAGAATCCGTCTGCATGAAAATCGCACAAGTGCAGCGTTGTCGACGGGGAATAGGGATTTACTTTTAGTAACTGGCGACGCCGAAATCAACAAAGCGCGTCGGTTCGAACCAGTAAAGAGCTTTCTACACAGGTCCATGGTGTGGTGACTGGCGCTCTACTTCAGCCAAACTTACCGGAGATCACTTCTTTTGCGGCCTTTAATTTCATCTGGCAAATTTTACGGGAGATTAATGTCAGACTTCATTTGAGGGGCCTGTCACTTATCTCATACCTTGAGAACGTCGTAACCATATCTCCATATAACAAATCGTCTATTTCATAAGGCCAATATTGTGAAATCTTGTTAATGAGTACTTTAGTTAAATAAATTTTCTAGTCGGCCTAGGTTGGTCTATTAAAATATTTCTCGAGAACTTAATTTTATTTAAATAAAACAGACCGAGGAAACTACACTTTTTTATAGTATCTACGTCATTATAGGGGACTTCTTCAGACTGCGAAGTTCACAAAAAGTTGGTCTACGAAGCCCAAACTGTAAACTTGTCACTTCATCTGTTCTTTCGTGATTCAGCACATTGTTAATCATGTTGTGGACCTGCTTCTTCACTAAGCACTCATGCATTATAGTCTGTTACAATATAAGATGAGCAGTCGAATCTCTGACTTGAGCTCGAGCCCTTCCATACAACTCGGTGCACGCGCAGCCAAAGCCCGGCGGCAGGCAAGAAGAGCGTGCTAGGGACGGAGCTTCTCCTGATCTTTATTTTTTTTCCTAGCAACTATTGTCCGCGGGTACGGCCGTGGGCGATGGTAATCCTCTCTTTGCATCAGTCTAGTTGTTCCACCGCCGAACCTGGCCGAAATTGACGATTGGACGTAATCAGACGCATTTGGTGTCCGTGAAAGTGCTCGCAATTTAGGCTCGAAACCACACCGTGGTTGTCCAAGTGACTCAGCACCATCGTGTCATTCGTTGTGTGTCACAAGAAAGAAATTTGTATCCCAAAATTAAGCGAAAACGGCATGAAACAGCAACACAATGGCGTGCGCGTTGAAACCGAAACCAACCAAATTGAAGCAACCTCATGGTGGCGAGTGCACCAGCGCCCTCTACCCGACGATCAGCCAACTACTGCAATGAAAAGGTCTACGTATGTCGTTAGTTGTCGTAAATTTGGTCCTCCATCTTCACGTAAAATAAATAAGCTCTATATTTTTTTATCTTTTTTTACTTTGACAAAAAAAAAAACATTTTGTGAAGGGGTGGTCAGTAAGCACGGCTGCAAATATTTTTTCCCGTTGGGCAAGTTTCATCGTGGCCGTGTCTCCATCCAGAAAAAAAAAGTAATATATTTTTTTTTTTTGTGTGCCGGGGCTGCAATTTTAAGTATCGTAACTGCTGAGCCACGTTGCTGCATCCCGATGAGCTAAAAGTACTTGATGCTCAGCCGCCCTAATTTTCTCTTGCCAGGTGTCTCAGCTTGCAGTCCAAGCAACTAACTTAAAATCGGCTAACGCCATGCCTTTTTGCTTTCTTTCGTCTCTAAAACATCTAAGAGTTTACTCATGCCACCTGTAGAACATGAAAGAATATCGTATATTTTTATTTACTTTATATAGATTCTGTAAAGTTACAACATACAGTCAGGAAGGTCTACGCCCCTAAGGTATAGCTGTAGTGTAGTTTGACCGATTGTTGGCACGATTGCAATATTTGACAATCTCTACACACTAAACACTGTAGCACCCATGATCGTGTAAAAGGGTGTAAGAAGGGTGTAGGTTAGGAAAAACACCCTTCTACACCCTTTTTACGCGATTGCTGAACATCGGTGGCTGTAAAAAGGGTGTGCTGACGTTTTATACCCTTACACGCCCTTTTTACACCCCACTTGTAGCGACGGTGTCTGAAATTGTGTAAAAAGGGTGTATGGGCAACTTTTACGCCCTTCATTCACACGGTGTGAAAGAGGCGTAATGGTGATGCTGTCGAATGCACCCATGATTCATAGCCGTTCATTTTTATTGCTTTGGTGAAACTGTTGCGGATGTACGGCGGTACAAACATCGAGTATAATTAATCGTCACACGAAGTCGAGTTATGATTAGGAAGTGCTAGAGAATAGTTTTTTGCAACTCCGATCGAACTCTCCGTCCGACACGAGCCGAAAATTACGTGTCGCGCGTTCACCAGTTTTATCAGTTCAACTTCGATTTAGAAAATCATCTCCGCTCGCAAAAGATGAAAGAAGACGTGTAAATAAACAGCCCAGGCAGCACACAGTATTGCGCCGATATTGGATCAAATCGGGAAGATTGTGCCGATACCTTTTTGGCCCAGCCAATATCTTTGAAGAATGGGATGTGTCGCGCCGACGCCATCCTGCATACCGTACGCGACGCCGTTTTTGGTTGAGTGTCAAGAGTGTCCTGCGTGAATCGGCTATGCCGGCGAGGTATTTCTATTTCTTGACCACCTAAAATTTGACGTCAAAAAAGAAGAAAAAAAAGAGCAAGATTAAGCAAAACGGAATTTGCTTACTTTTAACCAGAGAAAGACCTCATGCGCTGAAGCTTTGAACAAACTGTGGAGCCCTCATTGTCCTCGCACTACTTTAAGTTATAGCAGCTTCACTGAGATTTTATCTTTCTGAGTAGTTCTGAAGAAACAATGCCGCAAGACAATCGAAAGTGCCGGATTCATGACACGCCCGCTAGCATACGTTATCCTTATCTTTGCGTGGTCACGTCAAAATATCTAGCGTCCCGACGCTTTTTTTCTTTTTCTTTGGAACGCGTGAAACAGCGGCTGTGTTTCAGGGGGCTATGTTGCACGTTTTGGACTCCCAGGAGACTAGGGTGAAGGAAGTGACGTCAACAACGCTCTTTGGATGTTGATTGGTGCAGTCGCTGATGACGGTATTTGCAGAAGATACGTTCATTCACACCTACGTAACTTCCTTCTCCCTAGTCTCCTGGGAGTCCAAAACGTGCAACATAGCCCCCAGATCTTACCCAAATAGATCCGAGTTACTCCGGCGGCGAACTCCGACTCTGTGCTGTCCGAATCGGATTATGCATCTATCACGGATTACGTCAGATCGCTGTTTTATTTGGAAGTACTCTGCAAGCTTGCTTCTTATAGTAGTCGTCAAACATGAACTGCCGCTTGCGTCCCGAGCAACCTCCGGTCGTTCCGTCTTTGCAGGCCTGTCGAGTTTTGCTTACGTCACCAGTGTGAGAAAGCATAAAAGCTACACGAAAAGCAAAGTTGGAGATTTAGCTAGACTTTTGGCTGTACAATTTAAAGGGGTCATGATACAATATCCGGTTGGAATGTTCATGACCTTATAGAGGCGTACTGGTCCTAGTCTGGCCCAAGTATACTCGCATGGACCGCCACTGATTCAGAAGCGTCTTGGTCGTAGTGAAATCGCGAGGATAAAATAACTATTTCTTTCAATCTTGCCTTCGCCAAGCTTGATGACATGCGCGTGAACGTAGCTTTGCCCTTTGGCAAGCTTGTAATTGCACGCACTTGCCCGCACAAGCAGAGACATGGCTGCGGCTAGATTACCCGCTTGCAATCGTCTTTTTGCGACGAGATGTTTTGGTGGCGCCACCCGCACCTGTGACGCAGCTGGTAGGATGCTAGCAAAGGACGCGCTTTGTCATAGCACGGAGTGGCTTTATTAGTTTGCATCTATGCCGACTAAAAACGGTTTATTTATTCAAGAAAAACGCATAAAGGTTTTGTGAGTTTTATTTCTAATGAATATCAGCGCCTCGGAGTTGCCTTTTATATTAGAATCTTTAAGATCTCCAAAAACAAGCCTGAGCTTCACATTACAGCTTCCGCTGCATGCGTCAGGGCCAACGTTACAAGAACCCTCAGTTGGGAAACTGCCATAGAGCCTGCTTTAAAAAAGTGGCTCCGATCCGTACTCGAGAACCGAGCTAATGGCGATCGCAACGCCGCCCTTTCTCCCGCAGCGTCCACTCGGCGAACTGCACGGCTGCACGTCGAGTTGGACAAGGGCCGGTGGCGCCATCTCGCGGGGCCATCTCGCAGTAGCTATGTAAAGCAGCTTTCATGTTTCAACCTGTCGCTAAAGGGTGGCGCTGTTATCGTATTTAGCTCGGTATCGGTGGACGCCAGCGGCCCAGGTTTCAAGGGTGAGTTTCCCAACTGAGGGTTTTAGTAACGTTGGTCAGGGCTATTCACAGTCTCTCTGCTTCTTGTTTTTTCGCACCAGTGCAGGCTGCAGTTGAAAAAGGTTCTGCATTCACCAAAGTATATAACGTACCGTATTCTTAGCTCTGCACGCGGGCACAGTTGTGTTGCAAAGCGCCGCACACTTGTTTTAGCTACATTACAGTGTACTAGAATACTTGGGTAGTGTTGGGACCGGAGCGGCTCGGCAGCGGGAGCTCGTGAGGGTGCGTGTATTGACAGTTTGTGGCGACGCTGCAGTCGAGTTACCTGGAAAAATCGCGCAGCCCGCCACGTTTGGCGGAAAATGCGTACGACGCTAATGGTTTTTTGGGGTTTTTTTCCCCCACTTTGATTGGTGCGCGCGACGGTAAGCCGACCACGATTTCAGTTCCGTGTGTTCGCTCGAAATAGGTTTTGAATTTTGTGTGTTCTGATTTTGCGGATGGTGAACGCGTAAGGGTAGCGCCCAAATGCCGTCGGCGAAACGGCGACAGAACTCTTGTTGTGCACCTGGTTGCCAAACGGGCTACATCAGAGTGAAAGGCGTGAGAACGCCGTTCCTTTTCGGCGTTCCAAAAGACAGAGCCTCAAGAGATTTTGGGGAAAATATTCTGCAACGATGGGACAAGCGTTTTGAAGAAAACATTGCTATCTGTGAGCTGCAGTTCGAGCCCCGCTTCATCCTTCGAGACGACGTCCACGTAATCGGCGGAAAGGAAGTGATGATTCCTGTGGACACCCCGCGCTTACGCCAGACGCGGTGCCGACTCTGCTGCCAAGTGTACCCCAGGACATGAGTTGTGACCCTCCCGCAGGACGATAGGAAAGGAAGCGGAAGGAAATTCCACCAGAGTCCATCGTTGCAAAGCGTTCGGGACTCGCTCGGGGAACTGACCCGTTGTCGCCGGTGGTGAACAGCGAAGCTCCTGCCGTGATCCAACAAGGCATCGATCGCTACGCACTAGGATCCCTGAATGTGCTAACTCCTATACGGGGCTGTTGACAAGTTCGGCAACCTCGACGGTGTAGCTGATTCAGTGACTGTACTTGAGCCGAAGTCTAACAAGATCAGCATAGAAAGGGCGAGCCATAAAAAAAAAAATAGAAAAAAAAAAAAACTGTTTCCTAGTTCCAGATATCCCCGCCAGATATCTAATGTTTGGCCTTTTGCAACCAAGGAAAATGGCATTTCATTTAAAATGCTCACCATCCGACGAACTGAAAGTCGCAGCTAATTCTACGCTGAAACAACTTGCAATCCGCTTCTTAAAGTCGGAATTGTTTTTATATGAAGGCAGAGTAATGTAGCTTGTACCATCCAATACCTTAAAGCATCATGTTGCCAAAGGTCGTGCCGCAGCGTAATTGATGCCGTGGTACGACCGCTGGCAGATCGTAGCTCTATCAGAAATCCTATGTGATCTCTCTACCAAAGCGGCACCAAAAATTTATATTTTCGAGCCTGTAGCCGCGCACGCGCACACATTCGGGTAACACGCCGGTGTCGACACCCGTCGCCCCGTCGCGATCGATACCACGCGCCTCAAGCGAGCCGCTCCGGTCCCAACACTACCCAAGTATTCTAGTACACTGCAGCTACATTGAGCTTGACGCTTCTATGCAAGTATGACTCGGCACTTGCTGCCGCGCAAATGCTCGTCAGCAACTGACGCTCAGCTCCTCCCGAAACGAATACGTGGCAAAAAAGTTTGTCCCATCGCGACTTCTGCTCCAAAGGAAAACAGAAATTTGCATAAATTCTGTAGCTGTCGGCTATGGCCCGACAAATTCAGACGATGGATTAATTTGTTCTATCCTATTTTTACTACGAATTGTTTACAAATTTAAAATCGCTCGATGAGAATCGCATAACGCATTATGCGATTTACACAAACGGTAGTAATTCATAGCAGGTGTATTTCCCATTCTTTGTGACGCTGAAGTGTCACCGACTTATTAGATTTAAGACTTCGATCCCAAGGGGTCTCGCACGTTTCGCGTCGACCGGGTAAATAAGCAGGGATTTTGTTGAAACGATTCCAGAAGCCAGCCGCCGCTTCTTCGCTTCTGTTATTTTGAGGAAATGTTCGTTTACTGGTTTACAAAATTAAAAAAGGAATCAACTCGGAACTATTAAGAGACCAGCACTCACAGAACACATTAGAACCAACAGGGTACACGAAGTCGCTTTCACTGAAGTGTACTACAAACCAGAAGTTCTCGAATTTCGCTTCCCGTATTCAATTCGATGAAACATTCCTTTCTTAGTTTTATTTTGTCCGAATCATAATAAAAAATACACCCTATTCGCCGCGGTAGATGTTGTAGTGAGACAAAGCGCTGGACATTCTATTGTCATCATTCAGCTTTTTGTACTGGGGTAGAGTACAGCACACCACCATCCGAGTGCTTCGAAACCTCAGCGCCAAAAGTGTTTGTTGGCACACAAATACGCGTGTCCCGTGCGGTTACTAACTTTGATGAAATGTCCTACTACAAATATCACTTCAACAAATAAACATAACCCGTGAAACGCTTTGCCGCGCGTTACCCAAACAGCGCATGAAGCTAGCTGATGAGCTGAGAGATCCAAGATCTGCGCGGTCTGTCCCAGTCTGTCCTACCCGTGACGTCACAAACAATGATGATGATAGCTAGAGATTCGCCCCCTGTAGTTCGCACATGCCGCCAATTGAGCTCCATGCATTCGAGAGCTCCGTCGGCCGCCATTTTTTCATTGAAATTTTCAGAAAATCGTTTATAACTTTTGAATAAGATAACGGTTGGTGCTGAAACTTTGGCATCTTGTTCGAGCGGCTGGGGCTACGTTTTCACGGAGTTGGAGCTCCCCGCAATATCTAGTTTATTGTTGCGGTCCGAAAAGCCGGGTTCGCATTTCTCACAAACACCCGGTACATCAGTTGTCTTTTTAAAGCTGAAGGCTCAAGTTGAAGCCTAACACTTCTTTTGGTGTACCCCCCAGTATCCCGCCTCAGAAGGCAGCCAGGTGGTGGGCGATGGGCGTTTGTTTTCGGTTTGAAAATGTCGGTGCTCCACGGGACACCTGACAACCGGCGAGCCGACGTAGTGTTTGGCTCGGTGCCAGCACTTTCAAAGCGTTCGTCTGAGTCACTGGAAGGTGCGTCATATTCTTGACAGGCTGTGACCATGGAAAGCGTACGAAAACGGGAGAAACCTGGGCGAATTCTACGGGCGATCGAGCGGGTGCAAACAAGGCAAAGCTACATCGCCGCACAGCCGCGTTTCACGGAGTAGCCGGTACTGTGAAGACAGCGCCGTGAAGACAGCGCCAACATCCTCCTTCTCCATCGTTTTCCACTTGTTAAAGAACCCGTAGTCATGCACTGCCGCGTTTTCAGCCTCGCTGTCCGCGTCTGATCTGGATGACAGGTGTGGCGAAGGAGAGCAGTCTGGCACGTGTAGAGGCCTGTGCCAGGAGGCGGAATCGGCGAGGTAAAACTGGGAAAAGAAAGGCTCGCCGCTTTTAAGCTTTCTGTTCCACCTGTCGTCCGGGCTGCGGCAGGTGTTAACAGAAATACCGGGTGTCCCAAATAGCGGTCAGGCTCTTTAAATGGACCGCAAAATTCGGTTTCTTAACCTATCGCGCTACGATTTTGTGCAGCGTTGCCCACAGATGGCGCATTTTGTTTGTAAAATTTGCAAAGAACGAACTTACCTGAGGAAAAAGTAAAGAAGAAAAAGGCTTAATTCTATAAAAACGCAGCGAAGCCACCGGTCTTCAAAAAATAGGGCGCCCTACGGTTTGAAGACCGGTGGCTTCGCTGCGTTTCCATATGAATTAAGCCTTCTTCTTTCTTTCTTTTTTCCTCAGGTAAGTTCGCTTTTTGCAAATTTTACAATAAATTCATCATTTGCGGGCAACGCTGCACAAAATCGTAGCGCGATAGGTTAAGAAACCGAATTTTGCGGTCGATTTAAAGAGCCTGGCCGCTATTTGGGACACCCGGTAGTTTACAAAACAGATCGATCGAGCGAGCATCCCTGAAAGAAATGCGTTACAACAAACCAGAAAGACAAAACGGGGCGATTAGGTCACCCGAGGCAGCGCGAGCGCGCCGCATTTGCTTTTGCCTTTTTAGTACTTTCTCTAGTTCGTTGAACCGCCACCGCGTTTTTTTGGCTCTGTAGCTCACCACGCTAGCATACGCTTTCGCGTGTGTATCTGTGTGTGTCCGCTCCAGGACCGGCGATGTTTTGAGGATAATCGGCTGTATTTTAAGGACTTTTCTCATCGTTATTGAGATTATGCGTTTGGTAAAGAGCTAAGCTGATCTAGATCGCATTCTTCTCTGGTCAAACGATAACAAACTTCCCCTAAACTAAACCAAATGCGCTACCATGCACATCACTGCCTCGCGCCAACCTTCGACCGCTCCAACATTTGTCCTGAACCGAGTGGAGATCCCAAGAAGAACGCCTATCCACCTCCAAGATGTCATCATCGACCAGCATTTCGATTTCCATCGCTATGTCCAAAACGCCGTGTGCGGGGAAAGGTGACTCCTTGGCTTCTTCATTTGGTCCACAAGAAGAGCCAGTCCCGATGTGCCCAGATTGCTGTTCACAGCACTGGTGTTGCCCATCCTGGAGTTTTGCTGCACGGTGTGGGATTCGGCAACCAGGCAACTTGTTGCCTCCTTCGAGTCGGTGCAACGTCGCGCTTCCTACCTTATTATGGGGCGTCAACTCGGCCTCCAACACCATCCTATCGAGCAGTGCACTGCTCGATAAGATGGTCCGACTGACCGGAGGAGGTGCATGCACCTCCTCCGGTCAGTCGGCAGGGGCCGGCTTCAACATCGACGTCAAGTAGCGACCACGCGGCTCCTAGCCACTTTTCTGCTGCCGGACTCCTCGCTTCCTTTGCCTCCTCTCTGCGGCGTACTCGCGCTGGTGGACTGCAGCCCCTTTTAACCCGTACGCTTCGTCACTAGAACTCCCTCGCACCCCGTGCAGTGCAACTTTAAAGGTCCCCCCTCCCTCCCACCAGTCACCAGTTCACTAGCAATCAGCAGTGTCTCACTTCGAACATTCACCCAGAGCGTCACGGCCCACCTGCGGAGCATCTAACTCGATTTTTTATTCCGATCACGGAGTGGGCTCCAGCAGGCGGACTGGATGTGCCATCCTCGTACACCCACTGATGCTTAGCTCACAATACTAACTATTCTGCTCGAGAAAACTATATAGTGACTCATTTTAACTTATTCTATTCACACTATGTGCTAGCATTAGCGTCTGCCTATTAAATGCGACAGAAATAATCTGAAACCAACGTTATTCCAACACGCTCCCATTGCCTTCCATAGCGGCCGCCGCGCTTTTGGTGTTGAGCTATAGGCGGCGCCTAGCAGAACACTCGGTCCCTCAAAGTCGTTCACGTGATATTTCTCGGCCCGCACGCTCCCATAGAGAAACGCGGAGTGACCTGGTCGTTGTCAATCAACAGTAACTTTGACTTTTTTTTATTTTTAATCACAATGTCTATTGTTGGCACGACGGCACCCAAAATTGGAAGGCTATTCGCAGTACTAAAAGCGAAAAAAAAACAAACATGTGGCGATCACCGGTGGTGATCGCGGATTTCTGGCACTGCAGCTAAAAGATAAAAAAAAAACTGTTCCACTTCAACGATGACAGAAACGAAGACAGACGGAAGACAACAAAAGCTAAACATTTTTTAAACGCAGTTTCCCACCGCCCCATCAGCGGCGAGTCATTATTTCCTACCCAAGTGGCGCGATAACCTGACCAAGCTGACCGCAGCCGCAGATGTTGCGCCATCCAAATCGAAAAATAGAAAAGAAAACAACGATGCAAAAAGGGAAAAAGAGGCTGCAATAAAAGAGGCGCCCCTCGGCTCCGCAAATATTAGCCGGCTCTGAATCTCCTGCAGAGCCGCTCTGATCTGCTGTGCTTGTTAAAGGGGCCATGAAACAAATTTTGGGCTGCGGTAAATGATTTTAAATTGGGACTTTACTAATCGCATATCGTTTAGTGGGCCAAAAGAAAACAGGGTAGAAAGTAAAAAGCGAGCGTTTCTTTACGAACACTTCAAAATATAGCGGACTATTTCGTTCCTCCTTTCTTTCGGAAGCTCTCCGCCTTCTCACTATGATACATCCACGGTACCCAAAGCACATCAGCGGTGCCAAAATGACGTCAGCCGACCCCAGCTCACGCACTGGACACGAGAACTGCGTCACTCGGACGTATGCGCTCGTCAACAATCAATCCGTTGACGTATATTTGGATTCGCGTTCGTGCCCAATGGACGGAACTTATCGTCACTTGCGAATGACAAGTTCTATGGTGTGCTTAAAAGCACGGTGGAAGCTTGCACTCATCACACCGGTGTCCAAGCTTGTCACGACGACGTGATTCTTTAATTGGCCTTTGAGATGAGGACAGGCCACCGTGTCACCGTGTCCTCAACCAAGCACGCAGCCAGGATTTTGTCTCGGGGGGGGGGGGGGGAGGGGCGCCGCCTCATGACAAAATTCTGTATGAGGGGCAGGGGCGGCGGCAATACATTTAGGTGATGACTCTCTGTCTCACGCGGCGACCACATTATGTTCGGCGCGCGAGCGCGCTTCACGCGGACGGGGATAGATGGCGCCAACGTTTAGAGGGACTTGTGAACATGGAGAATAGAAGGGTAGGAGAGGGCATGACGTCAGCCGCGTAGCCTCCACAAGCCATGCTCCCTTGACGCCTCGCCTCTTTCTCATTTTCCTCCCTACTCTCCCCACTTATCACGCCAACGTGACCACATCACGTGACCGTAGCTAGCCTTCGTCTAGCTATGGTGTACTAGGATACACCACAGTCTAGCCTTCGGTCTGATAAAAGCTACCGGACGGAGCGCGCGCAAGCCTGCAAGGAATCCTCCTACAATCAACCTTCCATCTCGCACGTGACATGTCACGCGCACCAATCGCCAGAGAGATCCGCGGTCACGCTGGGCACAAAACCGTTTAAACTTTTTATGACTAGGCTTCACCAATATTGCAACGTGCCCTCTCCTAGTACTTCTAACCTCCTTGCTTGTGAAGGCTTGTATAGAGGGCTTGTGAAGGAAATTATGCATTCTCTACTCGGTCCCTGTGTACTGTGTAGTGAAATGATGAATTTATGTTGGCGCACTGGCACTGATTGCCTTTTCCCCGTGCGGTTCCTGTTTTTTTTAAACGAGAACATTCCGATAATGACTTAGCGTGACAAAAATACTCGTATAAATATAAAACTTCCCGGCATAATCTACTGGGCTTTCAATAATTTTAGAGTAATTTAGAGTAAACTGCTGGGTTGTGCTCACATGTTTTGTCAAACAGCATGTTTGGTAACAGTTCCGTAAATTGTTTACACACATTGCGTGGCTTCATAGGAGGTCAGGTGATATTTTCCACACTGCTCCTGCCGTCTTATTAAAAAAAAAATTCTAATAATGTTACATAGTGGGGCCAAAATAATTCTTTACATGCGCATAAAGGTTATAGCATTACAAATGGTTTATACATACAATATCAACTTGTACTGTGGAACATACAAACTTTGTGAGCAGAAAACAAATTATATTTATGATGACATACTGACTGAAATGATGACACAGTATGATGACATACTGACTGACATGATGACACAGTGACTGAAAGTCAAACAATAGTAGCGGTTATAGGACTTAAATCACTTTTCATCTGTAAAAAAATACCTGACAAATATTTTCGCTTTAAAATGTACACAAAAGCTGAATTCACTGCATACTACCAAAGAACGCCATCTCCTACATCCTGTGTTTCTCGCCCATGCTCTTAAACTAAGACGAGCGCTGCTTTGCTGATTTTTTTTATTTTCTTGAGCTTGTTTGTTCATACTCATGGTAATATGCTGACAGTGTTGTCGCATTCGCATGCTGAAGTAGTAGTGGAGCAACTGGGCAATTGTTTCTTCCTTGTGTTCAGCGCATGGAAACGTTATTGTGCATGTGTCAAGAACACTGTCGATTGTGTCCCAGTAGACAGTCTGGTGGCTTTTATTTTCCACGGAGAACTGTTCCGATTTCTTCAGTAGCTTGAAAAGGTTCGTGTTGGGGTGTATAAGGCCTCCTCTGTTCTTCA
Source organism: Ixodes ricinus (assembly GCA_037355805.1). Taxonomy (NCBI): domain Eukaryota; kingdom Metazoa; phylum Arthropoda; class Arachnida; order Ixodida; family Ixodidae; genus Ixodes; species Ixodes ricinus. The sequence goes on from JAZHYW010004714.1 coordinate 248,330, forward strand.
CGTTTGTCAGTGCTGCTTCATCAGAAGTGTTCTTGTCGATGCTGAAAGCGGATCGGCATGCAGGGCAGTGTGTACCTTTTTTTCATTTTCACGCTCAAAAACCCAGTTACATAGTATAGTATGCAGTCCACAGCCTTGGTTTTTTCAACCTTTTCTGTCTAGACATCTTCGCATTCCCAGTCTTCGACAGAAATTAGACTGTCAAGCTTGGTCTTCACTTGGTCAACGAGATGGGGAGACTAGGTAGTTACTTGCGATCGGCCCTCGGGATTGCACGACGCCACTGCTCCAGGCGAGCGTCATTCGATGGAGCTTTCAACAAGGACACTCGCTCTGCACAGTTCAGGTACCCCGAATTGCAGTTGGGAACGAAGCACGTCTTTCCCTTCCTTATAGAATAACTTGCTATAAGCAAGTTATGCCTATAGCATTACTTGCACGATGGTGGCGCCTTTGATCGACACAGCACCAAAGCAAAACATGAGGCCAGCCACTGGCCGCACACCATCACCACCGCGAAAAAGGCGAGCAAGCTACGCCCCCGAAACCGTGGCCGCCGAGGAGAGACCTCATACCCACGGTGCTCACACCTCAGCGCCCTCCGCGGCGGCTCGGAGCTAACTATACTTCGTTTCACCTTATGTTGTACCGCGGCGAAAGCTAGAAGCGCGAGCTCATAGCGTTGGCAGCCGCACTTAAGTCACGAGCTTGTGCCGCCTAAAGTCAGTGCCGCCGAGATGTGCCCCAGAGCAAAGAGCTCGCGCTTGTCGCCTTTCCTGCGGTTCATCATAAGGTGAAACAGAGTATACTCCTGGTTCGATGCTATACTTCGTTTCACCTTATGTTGTACCGCAGCGAAGGCTAGAACCGCGAGCTTATAGCGTTGGCAGCCGCTTTAAGTCACGAGAGCTTGTGCCGCCGAGATGTACCACAGAGCAAGGAGCTCGCGCTTGTAGCCTTTCCTGCGGTACATCATAAGGTAAAATAGAGTATAGCTCCGAACACGATCTGGTCGCTCGCTCCCCGCGGCAAGAGCGGCCAGAGTCATCACCTAAATGTATTTCTTCCACCGTGGTTTCACCTTATGTTGTACCGCAGCGAAGGCTAGAAGCGCGAGCTCATAGCGTTGGCAGCCGCTCTTAAGTCACGAGAGCTTGTGCCGCCGAGATGTGCCTCAGAGCAAGGAGCTCGCGCTTGTAGCCGTTCCTGCGGTACATCTTAAGGTGCAACCCCACCGTGCATGACGTTTTGGCGCTTTTTTGACGGCTTATAACTTTATTTCTATGTATTTTACAATTCTAAAGTTAATGTCAAATTAAAGAGCTGTCTTTCAACAATATTTTAATGTCTCGATATAACAATTGTTTTTAGTTGGTAGTTAATTATTCAGCTTTTAATAGACCACAGTCAATAAAATTGAAAAAAATATTTCTCGAGTTAGAACGTCCCATTGTCCACGATATTTTACGTGAGCGTTCGGTTGGATGTAATAAATTAAGAAAGTAAGCAACGAACTCTACAGATACTGTATATTTTAAAATAAAAAATAAAGTTTAAAATTGCATTATTTTATGGCGCTATAAAAACGAAATCACGTCAACTAATCAAAATAACGAGACATTAAATTATAAAGCATCTTCGATATTACATTTTTCAGAACTTCCGTATTGATACATTACACGTTAAGAATGTTATAAGACCTCAAACTTTTCCCATTCAGTTACGGCAAATTGTAGTTTCTTAATATAAAGTACAGATGGCGACACGTGTTCAAGAACAGCTTGATGTGCATTTTCCGTTGTGTGCCGCTTGGAACGCCACGTGAAAGACAGAAAAAGTGCCAGATGTCGGGGTGTCAGATGCCTGGATGCCGGCAGTGAGCGAGCCAGAGATGTCAGAACAACAAGCGCGAGGCTGCGGGTGCACCACATCTACTTTTGCGCGCATTCTACTGTGCGTCGGTACACATGCCCGACGCGATCCAAATGAAATGGGCGCCATGAAATGCAGTCTGCCATTTCAGATTCCACCCCGTATGCGAAAACATATCAATGTTTTTATTACTTGCAAAAATCATTTTCGCAATCAAACTATGCTTGTTAGACAGACAGACAGACAGACAAAGAACTTTATTGAGGTCCTGAGAAGCGCTGCCCTTAGAGCAGCACCGCGGGCCGCTCCCACGTGGGGACGGGGAGGCCTAGCCTCACCGCCGCATCGTGGGCTCTCTGGACAGCCCGGAGTTGTGGGAGAAGCTCGGAACTCGTGATGGCAGAGCTCCACTCCTCCTCGGTGACTTTATTGGGCCCCCGTAACGAGGGGCACCGCCAGAGCATGTGATTAAGGCTGCTAACCGACCCGCAGTCCGGGCAAGTAGACTTGAAGGTATCCGGAGCAATAATGCTGAAGAAAGCTAAACTGGGATATGATCTAGTCTGCAACATTCTGAGTGTGATTGCCTGAGACCTGGAGAGTTTACCGTGCGGGGGCGGAAAAGTCCGCCTGCCAGTTTGATAGTGCTTGGTGACTTCGTTAAAGGTGAACAAGATGTCTTTAAATTCCCCGTAGCCACCCTGAAGATCGGCGTCCTTCCCGGCGCGGAGGGTTAGAGCGCGCGCCCGAGAGTTAGCAGTATCGTTGAGGTTGGTAAGGGAATCTAGCTGCGAATCGAGATGTGCCGGAAACCAAGTAATGGTGTGCGGAGAGATAATCTTATTGCCAAGAATTTTAGAGGCTTCGTCGGAAATGGAGTTAGAAGCAAAAGCCCGAACCGCCGATCTAGAGTCTGTGTAGATGTGCGATCTACTATCGTCCAGGAGGGCGAGAGCTATGGCCGCCTGCTCGGCCCTCGATGGAGTTGAATCTTTGAAAGATGCGGAATTGAGGATCGAACCCTTGTGATCGATGGCAACGGCAGCGAACCTGGCCGAGCGGCCATACTGTGCGGCATCCACGAAGCAAGTCGAGTGAGGTTCGTCCCTAACGTGTCTGAGAAGCGCGACGGCCCTGGCCCTGCGCCGGCCGACATTGTGCTGTGGATGAACGTTACGAGGAAAAGGAGAGGTCTGAATGCTGGCCCTTTGGGCGTCAGAGAGCTGATGTCGCCGCTCCGCAACGAGCGTGGGGTTGAGGCCGAGTACGGCCAAAATCTTCCTTCCGGCCGGCGAAGACGACAGCCGAGCTACCTGGGCAGTTTCCTGTGCCTCGATGATCTCTTCCAGGGTGTTGTGAACCCCTAGCTGCATGAGTCGCTCGGTGCTGGCCTGCATGGGAATGCCCAGCACCCTCTTTATGCTCTTTCGAATTAGCGTGTTCAACTTCTTCTTCTCGTGACCGTGCCAGCAGTGCATGGCCGCCACGTACGTGATGTGGCTCATGAGGAAGGCGTGAAAGAGCCTCAGGAGGTTGTCTTCTCTGAGACCTCCCCGCCTGTTGGAGACTCTGTTGATTAATCTGATCATGTTCTCCGTCTTCGTGGTGATTTTGTTAATCGTTCGACTGTTACAGCCATTCGACTCTATCAGCATGCCAAGCACTCTAAGGACGTCCACCCTGGGAATGGGATTACCGGTACTCGTGCGGATCGTTATGTCTACTTCGGACAGTGGCATCCAGCCCTTTGGTTTGGGCCCCCTCCTGACAGGCCTGTATAGGAGCAGCTCCGACTTGCTCGAGGAGCACTTAAGGCCCGTGTTGGTGAGAAAGTGTTCTGTTTGTTCAAGGGCTTCCTGAAGGGCAGTTTCAACCTCGCCCTCGCTACCGCCGACACACCAGATGGTGATGTCGTCGGCGTAGAGAGTGTGGTTAATGCCTTCAACAGTGGAGAGTTGTTTAGATAGCTTGCACATGGCAATGTTGAATAAGAGCGGGGAGATTACCGCACCCTGCGGCGTACCTTTCGGGCCCAGCTCCACGGGGTCAGACTTGAGATCGCCAATCTTGAGCGTGGCTTTCCTGGATCGTAGAAACGAACTGACAAACTTGTGAAACGTGTCGCCCAGTCCGAGTTCCGAAATGGAGTCCAGGATGTGCGCGTGGGTGATGTTGTCGAAGGCTTTTTCTAAATCAAGTCCTAGGATAGCCCTGACATCCCTCGTGTTCTTGTTAAAAATTTGGTGTTTGAGTAGCTTCATTGCGTCCTGCGTAGACAGGGACGGGCGGAAACCAATCATGTTGTACGGGAAGAGATTGTTCCCCTCGATGTGCCTTGAGATGCGGTTGTGTATAACGTGCTCTGCCACCTTGCCCACACAGGACGTAAGGGAAATGGGTCTGAGGTTAGCCAGCCCCGGAGGCCGACCCGGCTTGGGGATCAGGACGACCGTCGCCGTCTTCCAGGACTCTGGGACGGATCCCTGCTCCCAAATGCGGTTGATTTCATCAGTGAGAAATTCAATGGAGCCGTCTTCCAAGTTTCGAAGCGCCCTGTTGGAGATGCCATCGGGGCCCGGGGCCGATCTTCCGTTGAGGTTGTGGAGAACTTCCCTGACCTCGTTGACGGTGAAAGGCTCGTTGAGCTCCGGGCAGGGGGCCCCTTATAGGACGGGTAATCAATTATATTTAGTCTCAAAAACCACCTCAGTGGCTCTTAAGTGGCATTGATATTAAAACAAAACACAACACAATAAATCGTCACTGTCTCTGAGCCAACGCGCTGGCCCATGAATCTATATTTGTCGGGTTAAAATATCGGCCGAGGTGCCCGCAATCCTACGGAGGCCAATCTGAGATTTCGGTTGCACGTCAAAAGATGTCCACCTAGTCAAAATAAACCTGCATTTTTTTTGTTCTGGCGTGTTAAGTGATTTTTGTTGGTTTGGCTTGTGAAACCCTAAGATCTGAATATTTGCTTTGCTTTACCTTAGTCCGGAGCGTAGCCAACGCTACGGACTGATGAAGCCACTGAAGCAGCGCCAAGAGCTCGAGGTCAAGCTGTCTGTGCCTCTGCGGTCGGGCCACGGTGTCGGGCTAAACTAGAGCCACTAAATAAGCTACACTTAATACACATCTCGGTGCTTAAAATGATGGTTGTCAGTTATCTGAAGCTTTACCTGAAATCACAGGAAATGCTTTTCCGTCCTCCACAAATGTTCAAACAGTCGCGACAAAGCAAAGCAATATTACGTGAGCTTCCTGACACCGAAACTAATGCTGAGGAAGTCGCACTTTTCAATCATGGCGATCGGCAGCTGCGTTTGATTTGTTACTAACCACTGACCCACAACAATATCGGGGGAAAAAGTGCCGATACTCTAAGCGAAGCTCATTTGGTTTAGCTCACAGGCTAAACCTAAACCCCTTCATGTTTCAGAAGCAGCGAAAGTTTCGTCGATGCACGAGCCACGTGCAACGTGCAGCCCTTCGGAAGGTCATGGCGGCACAGCGCAGCACTGAGCCAGATTTCAGACGCCATGAATTCCCCAGAAGTGGCGCGCAAGACGTGCCTCGAGCATTTTTACAACAATGAATGGCGCCACTTTTCCCACTAAACCAAGTGCGGTGGGGGATCGTTGGCCGAGTGTCTTGCGGCACCGCAGATCAGAGCAGGTGGAGAAATGCTCGAGCGCGAGCTCCGGTCAAAGCACGGAGCTCACGCTGCAGAACCTGTAGGGACTTACCCCTGTCAGACGTAGCGCACATGAAGGCACCCTAGTCAGACGGCGTTCTAAAGATCCTTTTCACAAAGCTCCTTTAAAAAATCGGCCAATCAGCTCGCGATGTGGAGTGCGCACGTGCTCGCGCACGTGCTCTGCGGCGTGCGCTGGTTCGCCGATTTTATAAAGGAGCTTAGTGAAAAGGACCTTTAAAACGCCGTCTGACGAGGGTAATCTCGATGTGTTTGCGTTGGTCTTTCAAATAACCTCAAAGCGGCCAGTGCACGAGGCCCGTGTCTCGAGCGGCCCTTGGATGCAAATGGCGGCGCAGCACTAAAATGACTGACCCTTATAGAAGCGGCGGAGCACCCGCTCGTGGCACGTGGCTTGCGCGTTTCCACAATAGGGAGTTTTCGTAGATCGTTTTCGCCGTCCCGCAACGCCCTCCGCAACCCGCTACGATACCCGGAACTCTACAGCCAAGGCCATCGGCGCGCAGGCGCAGTAGCGGCTTCTTCGTTGCGGAGGGCTTAGCGGAGGGGGAAACGCGGTCTACGAAAACTCCCTAATAATGGTTAGCGGTACTTGTAAAAAACGCCTTCATTCAGGGGCTTTAGCAGAGACCCTGGGTTCAGTCGTCCATCTGCATCCTACCGTCATGCGATCGTGTACCACATCGTAATGCACGTTAACGACCCTGAGCTAACAGTTGTACTGCACTTTCTATAACCTTCAACGGGTAACAATGTCGCCCTACGAAACTGCTGCTCTCTAAAAAACTAACGAATAATTTTCAATGCGCCGTTATATTGAATTTTTAATGTGTGTTCGCGTGTTCGTGTTCTTTTTTTTCGTCTACATTTTTGATTATGCGGCTCATACTTATGATGAAACAGACTATAGTTGTCGTACCTCTGGAAAAAATATTTTATAACTAAGAAAATGGCACATGAACGCAAAAGACAAAAACAAAAACACACACACGCACACACATAGGCGCACTTAATAAAAAAAATCGAAATAATAGAATTGATTAGAATTGTGTTTTCAAAGGTTTGAGCGCACCAAAAGCTATAAAAGCGAGCTCGATGCTTTGGATGGTGCGCTTGTTCACTGGAAGTGTAGTACAGGGCAGTATGCTCGCACTTGTATGTTCCGCTTCGCTCGCAGGATAAAACCAAATACTTTACTGGTAATGTATTTAGTAAAACAAAGCTTACCTTCTGTATATGTGCAATGCCCTCAGTTTTCGCGTGATTACACGCTTGTTTGTCATTATTGTTTTCGTTTCCCATTGCGATTCAGTTCGTGCTCTTTTCTGTGCTACATGCATTAGAGACCAAGGCAACCCAGGAGCATTCTATTTCGCGGATTGTAAAAAAACCTATGCAACTTGCCACGTGTGCCACAATCGATACAAAATATTCTAAGCTTCACATGTGACCGCTTGCCTGAGTAAACATTGTTGTTTGTCAAGAAAAAGTGCGATTGTATGAAATCAAGTAAGAAAAACTTGTTCTAAGCACGCGACCGTTGGCAAGCAGTGAATACTCATAATCGGCGCCGAGATGATTGGTCGCTGTCAGCAGGTGGAGTTTTTCTATCAACCCACAGTTAGAATGTTTCCTCCTTTCTGTTGTAAGCAATCAGGAGACAACTTACATCAAATCTGAGGGTAATAAAGTACTAGGAGCATTCAAACATAACGGCCTGAGCAGTATATGTGTACAAGCTTTAGCTTTTGATGCACCCTTAACTTTCGATACGCTGAACGCTAGTGTAAAATGTAGGGCTGTTTCATTCTCAATCAGCGTACCATGTGCGTGCTTACACTATATTTTATACAGCGTCAAACTCTATCCGTTTGCATCTTTTTCATTTTTGCACACCACTACTTGCGCGCATAAATCACAAAATTAAGACTGGTTACAGGATGTCACAAAAAACAAATTTACAGGGTTTTTTTACCGCAAAAATAAACTACGCATCGCCTAACACTCATTCTCCGCCCTAACGTAGCGTTAGGTCACAACCAGATGCCAAAGTTGCATCCCGAATGGACACCTTATTCAAAAGATAAGGAATTTTCTGAAAATTCCAATGGGAAAATGGAGCCCATTTTTGCCCGTTTTCGGTTTCTGGTGCCTTAGAGCCCCATGTGTTCGAAAACTCCGTCGGCCGCCGTTTTCCTATTGAACTTTTCAGAAATTCCCTTATAACTTTTTAATAAGGTATCGGATCGGGCTGAAACTTTGACACCAGGGCCGGCTTGCTAGAACCAGCGTCTCAGCTGAGACTGGGTGAAAGAAAGCACTGCCAAAGCGAGCGCACGAGCTGAGCGGGACTCAAGTTGCGTCTCAAGACGCTCGCGCGCCCCAGCCTTTGCAGTGCTTTCTTTCACCCAGTCTCAGCTGAGACGCTGTTCTAGCAAGCCGGCCCTGGATGTGACCTCTAGCGCTACCTTTGGGCGGAGAATGGGCGTTCGGCAATGCCTTGTTTATTCTTGCGGTAAAAAAAAAAATCGTAATATTTTGTTTTGTGACACCCTGTACATTGCTTAAACTATGTGCAAAAGCTATCCATACACCCAGAATGTTTACCTGGCCAGTCATTGCACTTATCACTGAGATCGTATTAAAATTAACTTTTATCATTTATTGTCTGTGAGTTAATTTTTAACCTCGGCATTTTTTTATTATGACTCCCGCACCAGTCCTACTTTTGGTTTACCAAACTCAACATCTAAACCTGAGAGTCATTTTTTGTGTCTTCCAGTCTCGTGGTTTTGGTCAAAATAAACACCTCGCTACCTAAAGGAGGCAACTGACCGCCCAAAAAATTGTTCATCTTTTTATTTTTTAGGTAGTTAATTCCACAAGCTAGAATTTTGGAAACCCAAGTCTATCACGTCATCACGTTTTCCTGGAAATCCACAAAGAGTCAAACACATGCACTACAAAAGGGCCGGCCCGTCATATTGCCGCCCGCAGAGCCAAGAAAGCAACGCTCGGTCACGGACTTCTCGAAGATTCGCGTTCACTCTTGCACCGGACATAACTTTCGCCCTGTTTTGTTGTTCTCGAAACTGCCAGTTCATCCTCGCCCGGAGCGCGCGACGCTCGAACCTTCTTTGCCGAACTTTCGATATGGTGACGCTCTGTAGATAACCAGCCGCCAGCGACCTTGTCGAGTCAGTTTCGCTCTTGCTCTCTGTTACGTTGCCGAATTGCCGCCTGCTTTTCTGTTGCGAGGAGGCTTTTTCTTTACTTTTTTTGTTTGGCACAAGTTCGCCGATTAAACCTTTATTTTTCAGTTCACTGTTCGTCCTCTCGTTACCTTCATTCGTGTCAATGTAAATCTGATCACATTGAAATATGTGTAATTGGCCTCTGAAATCTCCGATAACGGCGCACAGGCAATTGTATATTTTTCAACGCGTCGGTGGTTTTGTTGTGCATATGTCTCGCCATTTGGCTGAGGACGATTTTCGCGTTTTGTTCTGCCCACATTTGCTGGAGACGTGAGCTCGGAGCGTAGGCAACTGGCCCCCTTGCACGAGAACTGGCGCAGTCGTGCGCGTTCCAAAGAAAGCTCGTGCAGAGAAAAACAAGCAAGGAACCAGGGATGTCAAATTCAAGATATAGAAAAATACCCCACTGTATCGAAGCGCCACCACACACGATTTCTCGCATTGATGCACAGGCCTGGAAGGCAATCCAACCGCCATCTGTTGGTTCAGAATCACACTAACCAAGGGTGGGGGTTGCACCTTAAGGTGCAACCCCACCCTTGGTTAGTGTGATTCTGAACCAACAGATGGCGGTGGGATCGCCTTCCAGGCCTGTACATCAATGCGAGAAATCGTGTGTGGTGGCGCTTCGATACAGTGGGGTATTTTTCTATATCCTGAATTAGACATCCCTGGTCCCTTGCCCTTTTTTCTCTGCACGAGCTTTCTTTGGAACGCGCACGGCTGCGCCAGTTCTCGTGCAAGGGGGCCAGTTGCCTACGCTCCGAGCTCACGTCTCCAGCAAATGTGGGCAGAACAAAAGGCGAAAATCGTCCTGAGCCAAACGGCGAGGCACATGCACAACAAAACCACCGACGCGTTGAAAAATATAAAATTGCCTGTGCGCCGTTATCGGAGATTTCAGAGGCCAATTACACATATTTCAATGTGATCAGATTCATATTGTCACGAATGAAGGTGACGAGAGGACGAACAGTGAACTGAAAAATAAAGGTTTAATCGGCGAACTTGTGCCAAACAGAATAAGTAAAGAGAAAGAGCGTCGAAGCAGCAGAAAAGCAACCGGCGATTCGGCAGCGTACAGAGAGCGAGAGCGAGAGTGACTCGACAAGGTCGCGGGCAGCTGCTTATCTACAGTGCGTCACTATCTCGAAAGTTCGTCAAAAAGGTTCGAGCGTCGCGCGCTCGGGGCGAGGATGAACTGGCACTTTCGAGAACAAGAAAGCAGGGCAAAAGTTACGTCTGGTGCAAGAATGAACGCGAATCTTCTACAAGTCCGTGACCGAGCGTTGGTTTCTCGGCTCTGCGGGTGGCAATATGACGGGCCGGCCCTTTTGTCGCGCATGTGTTTGGCTCTTTGTGGATGGAAAACGTAATGACGTGATAGACTTGGGTTTCCGAAATTCTAGCTTGAGGAATTAACTACCTAAAAATCAAAACAAATGAACTATTTTTCTGGCGGTCTGGTGTCTCATTTAGGTAGCTGGGTGTTTATTATGTCCAAAACCACGAGACTGGAAAACACAAAAAATGACACTCTGGTTTTGATGTTGAGTTTGGTAAACCCAAAGTAGGACTGGTGCGGGAGTCATAATAAAAAAAAATGCCGAGGTTAACAATTAACTTACAGCAATAAATGATAAGAATTAGTTTTAATACGAATCCAGTGATAAATGCAATGAATGGCCAGGCAAAGATTCTGGGTCTGTGGATAGCTTTTGCACATAGTTTAAACAATGTACAGAGTGTCACAAAAAATTACAGTTTTTTTTTTACCGCAAGAATAAATTAGGTATCGCCGAACGCTCATTCTCCGCCCAAAGGTAGCGCTAGAGGTCACAAACAGATGTCAAAGTTTCAGCCCAATCCGATACCTTATTCGAAATTTATAAGTGATTTTCTGAAAAGTTCAATGGGAAAATGGCGGCCGACGGGGTTTTCGAATACATGAAACCCACCAGAAACCGGAAACGGGCAAAAATGGGCTCCATTTTCCCATTGAAATTTTCAGGAAACCACTTATAACTTTTGAATAAGGTGTCCGTTCGGGATGAAACTTTGGCATATGGTTGTGACCTAGCGCTACCTTTGGGCGGAGAGTGAGCGTTAGGCGATGCGTAGTTTATTTTTGCGGTAAAAAAAGAACCCTGTAAATTTTTTTTGTGACATCCTGTACCAGTTTTAATTTGGTGATTTATGCGCGCAAGTAGTGGTGTGCATAAATAAAAAAAGATGCAAACGGATAGAGTTTGACGTTGTATAAAATATAGTGTAAGCACGCACATGGTACGCTGATGAAGAATGAAACATTTTACACTAGCGTTGAGCGTATCGAAAGTTAAGGGTGCATCAAAAGCTAAAGCTTGTACACATATATACTGCTCAGGCCGTTATTTTTGAATGCTCATAGTACTCTATTGCCCTCAGATTTGGTGTAAGCTGTCTCCTGTTTGCTTACAACAAAAAGAAGGAAACATTCTAACTCTGGGTTGATAGAAAAACTTCACCTGTCAATCATCTCGGCGCCGACTATGAGTATTCACTGCCTGCCAACGGTCGCGTACTTAGAACGAGATTTTCCCACGTGATTTCATAATCGCAATTGTTCTTGACAAATAACAATGTTTACTGAGGCAAGCGGTCACATGTGAAACTTAGAATATTTTGTATTGATTGTGGCACACGTGGCAAGTTGCATAGGTTTTTTTTACAATCCGCGAAATAGAATTCTCCTGGGTTACCTTGGTCTCTAATGCATGTAACACACAAAAGAGCACGAAATGAATCGCAGTGGGAAACGAAAACAATAATGATAAACAAGCGTGTAATCACGCGAAAACTGAGGGCATTGCACATATACAGAAGGTAAGCTTTGTTTCACTATACTTTGTCTCATCCTACGATGGACTAAAGGCCAAAGCCACGGGCCGCCAGGTCCAATCACGTTACACGCTAAACTATGACATGCTTAACATTGAATAGGGGTGGACGAATAATGCTCCGAACCAAAAAGCGCTGCATCATTTCTATAGCTTCGACACTGCAAAGAGTCTGTATGTCGTGGCTTTCTTTGCGATGTAAAATTGATGAGTCACTCAGTGCTGTTCAATTCGAACCACTGTCCACCCATACACATTAGTGATCTATAGACAGAGGCACCGACACGTGCATCGAAGCGAAATACCACGCAATTTCTAAGTGGCTTGTGATTGGATCTGGTGACCCGTAGCTTTTACCTTTAGTCCATCATGGGGTGACACGAAGTATAAGTACATTACCAGTAATGTATTTGGTTTTATCGTGCGAGCGAAGCGGAACATACAAGTGCGAGCATACTGCCCTGAACTACACTTCCAGTGAACAAGCGCACCATCCAAAGCATCGAGCTCGCTTTTATAGCTTTTGGTGCGCTCAAAACTTTGAAAACACAATTATAATCAATTCTAGTATTTCAATTATTTTTATTATGTGCGATTTTGTCTTTTGCGTTCACGTGCCATTTTCTTAGTTATGTAATATTTTTCCAGAAGTCCGACATCTATAGTCTGTTTCATCACATGTGAGAGCCGCATAATCAAAGATGTAGACAAAAAAAAAAAAAGAACGCGAACACGCGAACACACATTAAAAATGCAATGTAACGGCGCATTCAAAATTAGTCGTTAGTTTTTTAGAGAGCAGCAGTTTCGTAGGGCGACATTGTTACCCGTTGACGATTACAAAAAGTGCAGTACAACTGTTAGCTCGGGATCTTTAACGTGCATTACGCAGTATATGTGGTACACGATCGCACGACGGTAGGATGCAGATGGGCGACTGAACCCAGGGTCCCTGCTAAAGCCCCTTGATAAAGGCGTTTTTTACAAGTACCGCCAACCATTGTTGTGGAAACGCGCAAGACACGTGCCACGAGCGGGTGCTCCGCCGCCATTCGCTTTCAAGGACCAGTCATTTTAGTGCTGGGCCGCCATTTGCCTCCAAGGGCCGCTCGAGAGACGGGCCTCGTGCACTGGCACATTTGAGGTTACTTGAAAGACCAACGCAAACACATCGAGGGGATTTAGTCCCTACAGGTTCTGCAGCGTGAGCTCCGTGCTTTGAACGGAGCTTGCGCTCGAGCATTTCTCCACGTGCTCTGATCTGCGGTGCCACCACACACTCGGCCAACGATCCCCCACCGCACTTGGTTTAGCCTGTGAGCTAAATGAGCTACGCTTAGAGTATCGGCACTTTTCCCCCAGATATTGTTGTGGGCGCCGCCATCTTGGTGGTTAGTAACAAATCAAATGCAACTGCCGATCGTCGTGATTCAAAAGTGCGGTGTCAGGAAGCTCACGTAATATTGCTTTGCTTTGTCGCGAACTGTTTAATCATTTGTGGAGGACGGAAAAGCGTTTCCTGTGATTTCAGATAAAGCTTCAGATACCTGACAACCATCATTTTAAACACCAAGATGTGTATGAAGCGTAGCTTATTTAGTGCCTCTAGTTTAGCCCGACCGCATAGGCACAGAAAGAGAACGAACAGCTTAACCTCGCGCTCTTGGCGCTGCTTCAGAGGCTTCATCAGCCCGTAGCGTTGGCTGCGCTCCGAACTAAGGTAAAGCAAAGCAAATATTTAGATCTTAGGGTTTCACAAGTCAAACAAACAAAAATCACTTAACACGCCCCAATAAAAATAAAAAAAGAATAGCGGGTTTATTTTGACTAACTGGAGATCATTTGACGTGCAACCGAAATCTCAGATTGGCCTCCGTCGGATTGCGGGCACCTCGGCCGATATTTAAACCCGACAGATATGGACTCATAGGCCAGCGCGTTGGCTCAGAGACACTGAGACGATTTAATGCTTTGTGCTTTGTTTTAATATGTATTGCCACTTAAGAGCCACCGAGGCGGTTTTTGAAACAAAATATAGTCAAACCATTCCGACAAGCATAGTTTGATTGCGAAAATGATTTTTGCAAGTGATAGAAACATTAAAATGTTTTCGCATACGTGGCGGAATCTGAAATGGCAGAATGCATTTCATGGTGCCCATTTCATTTGGATCGCGTCGGGTATGTATACCGACGCACAGTAGAACGCGCGCAAAGGTAGCTGTTGTGCACCCGCAGCCTCGCGCTTGTTGTTCTGACATCTCTGGCTCGCTCACTGCGGGCATCCAGGCATCTGACACCCTGACATCTGGCGCTTTTTCTGTCTTTCACGTGGCGTTCCAAGCGGCACACGACGGAAAATGCACATCAAGCTGTTCTTGAACACGTGTCGCCATCTGTATTTTATATTAAGAAACTACAACTCGCCGTAACTGAATGGGAAAAGTTTGAGGTCTTATAACATTCTTAACGTGTAATATATCAATATGGAAGTTCTGTAAAATGTAATATCGAAGGATGCTTCATAATTTAATGTCTCGTTTTTTTGATTAGCTGACGTGATTCAGTTTTTATAGCGGCATAAAATAGTACCATTTTAAACTTTATTTTTTATTTTAAAATATACATTATCTGTACAGTTTGTTGCTTACTTTTTTAATTTATTACATCCAACCGAACGCTCACGTAAAATATCGTGGACGATGGGACGTTACAACTCGAGAAATAATTTTTTCAATATTAGAGACTGTGGTCTATTAAAAGCTGAATAATTAACTAACAACTAAAAATAACCGTAATATCGAGACATTAAAGTATTGTTGAAAAGCAGCTCTTTATTTTGACATTTACTTTATAATTGTAAGATACATAGAAAGAAAGTTATAAGCCGTCAAAAAAACACCAAAACGTCATGCACGGTGGGGTTGCACCTTAAGGTGAAACAGAATATACTCGCTGGTTATATGATAGCTCCGAACACGATCTGGTCGCTCGCTCTTCGCGGGAAGAGCGGCCAGAGTCACCACCTAAATGTATTTCTTCCACCGTGGTTGAGGAATAAACCTAAGGAAAAAGTAGAAAAATCGTTTCATGATCCCTTTAACGTCAATTCGGCATTTACCGGCCACTTGGCACAGCAAAGAAAAAGCCCATGTGACCGGACACGGAATTGGGATGGAGTGGGCTCACTTTAATATTGCTGACAGCGATCTTTTCTGCGGAGTTTGGGATACGGCGAATTCTGATTGACTGGAAACGGGGCTCCACAATATTAAGACCGTTCCATTAGGGCCATAGCAGAGAGGGTAAAAGTGAAAAAAATGCACTCCCCCTCTCACCCCGCATGTCGTCTGCTCCGCCGAGTGGGCTGTAGGTAGCGTCCGGCTAGCGTGCAAACTGTGTTTAAAATCGCGTCATTTTGGAACTTTTAAGCGCAGATGCGCAGATTTTGGTATGCCAGTTGTCGTGTAATACTATGCTAGATAAAAAGACTCACAGGGTCCAATTGCGCTGTTACCTGCGTGCAAATAAAAAAAATAGGGAAAACTGTGTCAGATTGGCCGGTCTCTCTGGCGAAAAGTAAAACCGGTTGCTGTACCTTTTTTACTATACAAAGTTCGTACTGGTGTAGGCCTTTAGCGACCATGAGTGGAAGTCTGAAATAATAGATAAAAACGTGCTCTCCTGCCGCAATACACGCAGTAGTTGAGGGTAGTACTGCCGGCTGACTCAACTGCTATTTAAGTAACAGAAAAAAATATGCTAGTTGATCATTTACAGAAATAAAACAACAGAGAGCTATAAGATGATTTTGGAGTAGACATAACTATTCTAAGAACGCGAACCACTTCACAACGGCAGCCACGAGCGAGAGTTCGATGTTCCGTACAGCCCGCCGATACAGCTCAAAGATGGAGAACGGCAACCCTAAGGTTTGTCGTCTGCTAGCGGAGTCGGTTGGCCGAACCCGCTGAATTTCCCGGATGTACGGTAGCTCTCAAGTTTTGAACAGCGCTCCAGGCGATCAAAATAGAATATTTGGCTCGCGTTTCGAACATGCGTCAATACGCGTTCCCACTACAGTTCTTTATACTCGTTCCATTCTAAGTGCCAGCGTAGCAGAGGCTACAAGAGAGAACTGCGAGCTTTCAGCGTCCCTGTCAAGCACACGCGCTCGCGCAGTGCGAGCATCGTTCAGGAGTACGTGCGTTTGCGAGTAGCTTCGGCTTCGCTATCACGTCAAGTGAATATACGTGCTCGCGGAAGCTATGAAAGAATGCAAAGATGAATGTTTAATGAGGCGCTACGGCCGCGAGCTGCATATATTTTCTTTTCGTTTTGTTTAGACGTTTTGTTACCGTGCATCTACAGATGCTGACAGATGCTTGCATTCGAACGTGGCACGTACAAAATCGAACGTGACAGAGTACCTGGATGGTGCAGCCTAGTGCCACTAAGCTACGCTTCAGAGTACCGGCACTTGGCCATATTGTGGCTTAAAATCATGGTTGCCAGTTATCTGAAGCTTTATCTGAATTCACAGGAAACGCTTTTCCGTCCTCCACAAATGTTGAAACAGTTCGCGACAGGATAAAATCAATATTACATGAGCTTCCTAACACCGAATATAATGCTGAAGAAGTCGCACTTTTTGAATCATGATGATCGGCAGTTGCGTCTGCTCTGCATAAACACCAAAATGGCGGCGCCCACAACAATGTCGGGGAATGGAGTGACTTTTGAATCATGATGATCGGCAGTTGCGTCTGCTCTGCATAAGCACCAAAATGGCGGCGCCTACAACAATGTCGGGGAATGGAGTGCCCATACTCTAAGCGCAGCTCATTTAGTGGCTCTAGTGCAGCCAACATAACATGATCGCGTCTTGGGCTAGGTATTCCGGACGCGCTCGCGCCCCCAGCCCCAGAACAACGGGTCTTCTTGTCTGCGAAGAACGACCATTTTTGATCGAGAACGGCTTGTGCTCCAACAGAACAAAACCAGTGAGTGGTTTCCGGCTGAATATAAAATTTATTTTAAAGAGAAACTCCTTGGGTTAGGGCGAGTTCCTGATCTCGCTTTTGTATTCCTAAGCTGTTGTGAAGATTGTGCCAGTCTAGTAGTAAATGCACGCTGTGAAGAGCCTCATTGAAGGGCATTCGATCTTTTTAGGCATGGCGAAGGTACCTGCTATCAGAATTGACATGGGCACGACTTACTCCTGCGTCGGAGTGTTTCAGCATGGAAAGGTCGAGATCTTCGACAGCGACCAGGGAACCCAATCACACCTAGCTATGTGGCCTTCACGGACACAGGGCGACTCATCGGCGATTTCGCGAAAGACCATGCTGCGGTGGACCCTAAGAACACAGTATTCGGTAAGTCTAAAATCAATCGTGTCCTTCATAATCGCAACCTTTGCTCATTCATTAGTATCGGGTATGTGTGAATCCAGCACGGTGTAGCGTGGAGGAAGTGCCGGCAGGAGTGAAAAGTAGGCTTAGCGTGCCGGGGGGGACGGCGGGCGGTGTTGTGTCCGAGAGGTCGTCCTAAGGTTCCCAGCTCGGCCCCGCTACCGAAATGTCGGGCAGTTTGCAAAACAGGCGAGCCGGAGACGAGGGGCACGATAAAAAAAGAACGCTTTATATCTACATATTTATATCAGCATTTCAGTGCTCGAATTCTGGATCATCCATACCCTTGATCTGCAAGCGTCTCCCTTTATATAAACTCTCAATCTCCCCGAACACGGGCTCGTCCAATCCCAAGGGCCAACGTGGTCTTGAGCAGCCAATAATGAACAAGTCTGTGTGCAAGCCGCCAGCCAATGCAGCTGAACTTCGTGGCAGGTCTCCAGATGTGGTGGCTCGTGTTGCTGGTGAGTCACGAGAGTTCCATTTCACACACACACACGCACACACACACACGCACACACACACACACACAGCTTTCACAAAGAATGGACCTTTTCCACATAGCGACGGCACCAGGCGGTGGCTGCATGAACTAAAAATCGAGGAAGTGAGCTACTTGCGCTACCAATCGATAATGGGAGCTACGCCACCAGTTTCTTCGCTCTCTGAGCTGCGGCGCGTGCCCAACGCGACATCAAAAAGGGGCATCCGTGGCGTCCACCCAAACGTCGTGTTTTTCTTTCCGTCCACTTTCTTTTCTTGTGTAACACAATTATATATATGCTGCAATTACGTGTTCTACTCGCTGATCCACAGCCTCCTTCCGAATTTCCTCGATATTTCGTTTCGTCCCAATGCCAAGCGGCTTCCACCGCTTGGCATTGGGCGCTCGCGCGTGCGCAGAACGCTTCTCGGAAAAGGTCCATTGTCTCGTGAACTGAACTCTCCAAAGTTCCCTGCACGAGACGCCAATCAGTGCTAGACCGCGCTCTGGTCGGCTGAACCAGAGGCACGTGCTGCTCTTGAGGGAGAACGCTTCTCAGCGCGGGACGAGTCCGTCGCAGTCGCCCACAACAGGTTCGCGGTTGAGTGAGCCATTAGCAGAGACACAACAGCCTCTCCGCCGATGGAGACGGTCTTGAGGCGGAGCAGCCCACAGCCGCTCTGCAGAAAGCCTGATGATTCGCTGCTGGCCTCGAGGTCCCAGACCAAGTGCTGCATCCATTTCACTTCAAACAAGTGGTCAGCGTATGCATCACAAAATCACAAAACTTCACACAACAGAAGCCGGCAAGCGTCCACCCAACCTGGAAGCCCGCCAAGTAAAGATTATTCTAAACTCACTGTCCTCAAATTCTGTCGTCCAAACACGGCTGGCATATCAAACAAGACACAGAAAAGCAAAAGAAACATAATTGCGTAAAAGATTCTTCAGGCTTTATTGCGCTTGTACAAATCTTTTTCGCCCTTTTCAGTACATGCGACTGAGTGTCGGCATTGGAGTTAAGCTTCCGCTTCTTGTGTGTTACACTGAAGTTAAACTCCTGTAACGCTAAGCTCCACCGTAGCAGCAGTCTGTTTTTTGGTAACATTTGCTGCAGCCGGGTCAGGGGACAATGGTCCGTCTCAAAAGTGAATGTAGCGCCTGCTAGGTAACAGGACAATTTCTGCGCCGCCCAAACTAGACATGCACACTCCTTTTCGGAGGCAATGTATGCCTTCTCCCGTGTTGTAAGCTTGCGGCTCGCGTAGAGGATTGGATGTTCCTCGCTCTCTTCTATGTTCGGGATAGGGTATGTTTCATCTCGAGTGATTGCGTTTATATATGCTTACGATAGTCGATGCACGGGCGAGGATTCTTGCCTGGTACTTCCACTAGTAGGATAGGAGAGGTGTAGGCTGCCAGCCAATGCCGCTGAGCTTCATAGCGGGTCTCCAGGTGTGGTGGCTCGTGTTGCTGGTGAGTCACAGGGAGTTCCATTCCACAAGCACAGACACACAGCTTTCCCAAAGGTTGTCTCGTGAGCTCAACTCTCCAAAGTTCAGCGTGCATGAAACGCCGGTCGCTGCTAGACCGCGCTCTGGTCGGCTGAACCAGAGGCACGTGCTGCTCTTGAGGGAGAACGCTTCTCAGCGCGGGACGGGTCCGTCGCAGCCACTGACAACAGGTCCGCGGTTGAGCAGGCCATTAGCAGAGACACCACAGCAGGCGGACGGGCGGGCGACCTATTGTGCACACCTCGTGGCAAGCTCGTGTTTTCCGAAACGCACGATGCCGTTCATGGAGTGCTACATTAAAAGGGAGGAATATTAGCAAGGTGGTTTTGTTTGTTACCGCTTTGCCAGTCGACTTCCCGACACGACTTTTGAATGAATGAATGAATGGGGTGGGAGGAGTTAGGGCTAGGTTAGACCACATGTTTTTTGTGCTTAGCGTTTGCGCTCTCTTACCTCCGCAGATGCTAAGCGGCTGATCGGTCGCAGTTTCCATGACCCCGCCGTCCAGTCCGACATGAAGCACTGGCCATTCGACGTGGTTAGCGATGGTGGAAAGCCCAATATCCAGGTTGAATATAAGGGCGAGACGAAAACCTTTCCCCCGAAGAGATCTCGTCGATGGTACTCACCAAGATGAAGCAAATCGCAGAAGCCCATCTCGGCGAGACCGTCACCAACGCCGTGGTAACTGTTCCGGCCCACTTCAACAACTCGCAGCGCCAGGCAACCAAGAACGCCGGCACAACCGCTGGCCTCAACGTACTCCGTATCATCAATGAGTCGACAGCGGCGGCCATCGCCTACGGCCTGGACAAGAGGGGGACCACCGGCGAACGGAACGTGCTTATCTTCGACTTGGGCGGCGGAACCTTCGATGTGTCCATTCTGACCACCGAGGACAAAATCTTCAAGGTGAAGTCGATGGCCGGTAACACACATTTGGGTGGCGAGGACTTCGACAACCGCATGGTGAACCACTTCGTGGAAGAGTTCAAGCGCAAGCACAAGAAGGACCTGACCGTAAACAAGAGGGCACTGTGGCTTTTAAAGACCGCCTGCGAGGGGGCCAAGCGTACCCTGTCCTTCTGCACACATGCTCGGTAGGTTTCTACTTGTCTATAACTACTGCTTTCAAGCATTGATTACAAAGATTGCATGCTTATCGACCCTTGGGGATTTAAAAGCACTTTTTGCTTCACATTTCCTCAATAATAAACAAGCTTTGCGAGTTACCTTTTTTTCTCTTTTTTTCCTTCATCAGTCTTGTTTCAAATTCAATAGCTAATCGCACTTGTTGCTTTGGCCAGAGTGTTGAAACTTGTATTGGTTTGTTAATTTGCAGTGTGGAGATTTACTCTCTCTTTGAGGGTGTCAACTTTTACTCGACCATCACCAGGGCTCGTTTTGAGGAGCTGAATTCCGACCTGTTCCTTAGTACTCTGGAGCACGTGAAGAGAGCTCTACACGATGCTAAGTTGGACAAGTTTCTGGTGCATGACATTGTGCTTGTTGGCGGCTCTACCCGTATCCCCAAGATCCAGAAGCTGCTTCAGGACTTCTTCAATGGCAAGGAGCTGAATAAGTCCATCAACCCGGACGAGGCTGTAGCCTACGGAGCTGCCGTACAAGCTGCCATCCTGATCGGCGACAAGTCCGAGCAAGTCCAGCAAGTCGATATATTCAACCTGCAGCTGTTGGACGTTACCCCCCCCCGTCGCTGGGTACTGACACAGTGGAAAAGATGACCGGCCTGTCCAAGAAGGAGATAGAGAGGATGGCGAAAAATGCCAAGAAGTTCAAGGACGAACACGACAAGGAGGAGGCGAGGTGGACTGCCTTGAACGCTCTGGAGAGCTACTCTTACAACATCAGGTCTACTGTCAAGGATGAAAAGCTCAAGGACAAGCTGTCCGAGGATGACCGCCAGAAGATCCTGAAGAAGGTGGAGGAGACCGTCAACTGGCTGGACACAAACATGGTAGGGTTTTTTAAGACTGGCTTAGTCACTCAAGATGTTCCACTTAAAGGGTTTCATGTCCTATTGACTTGCGTTTATTCTAAATCCTTTCTCATTTGTGCAGCGTGCCGAGAAGGAGGAGTACAAGTACCGGCAGAAGGAGCTTGAGCAGGTATACAACTCCATCATCACCAAGCTGTACAAGGATGGTGGCATGCCAGCTGGAGGCCCTGGTGGAGCGGGTGATGCACATGGTGGCGGTGATGGCAGCGGACCCATCATTGAGGAGGTCGACTGAGGGGTTGAGCCTTGTGTTTGTTTTGGTCTTGTGTTTAGCTGACCAAGTTACAGTTATGTTCAATAAAAGACCCCTTGGAGCTGCTACCAGGTTTGTAGCTGGTTCCACGATGTAAATATCTATCCGGAGCGAAATAAAATGGTGTTCTTTGAAGTAAATCTTAGGTTTCCTTCTGTGCCTTTGAGACTGCCACAGGCCGTGAGAAAAGCTGCAATGGCACTTTTGTCGCAGTTGTTTTGGGGAGACGAACTGATGAAAGCGATAAAATACACCGCTGACTACGAGATGTTGCGCCGATAAAAATTCTCATTATTATAGCGACGAGATGTTTTAGTGACGCCACCTCGTGGGCGCCCTCCTCTGACTGAGCTGGTAGGATGCGAGTAGACGACGCGCTATTTTAACGCACGGAGTGGCTATGTTAGTTTGCATCTGTGCCGATCATAAACGATTTATTTATTAAAGAAACGTGTCTGACATTTTTGTGAGTGATCTTTCTAATCAAAATCAGCGCCTCGAAGCTGCTTGTCATATGAAAACGATTTCAAATGTTCAAACACAAGACTGGAAATCCGCATTACAGCTTGTGCGGCGTGCGTCAGGGCTATTCACGGCCTATCTAATTCTGGTTTGTCTTCAGACCAGTGGAGGCTCCTGTGAAAAAAGGTTCTGCATTCACCAGAGTAAATGACGTTCTGTCGTCTTAGCTGCACACGCGCGCACAGTTGCGTTGCAAAGCGCCACACACTTGTTTTAAATACATTGAGCTTACTAATACAAACTCTTCTATTCAAGTGTGACTCGACAGTTGCTAAAGAGCAAATGCTCGTCAGAAACTGGCGCTTAGCGCCTCCCGCATCGAATGTGTGGCAAAGAAGTTTGTTACATCGCGACTCCTGCTTGAAAAAAGAAGCCGAAATTTTCATAACTTCTTAAATTGTCGGACATGGCCCGGCAAATTCAGGCGACTGATTAGTTTTTTTTATTTAATTTTTACCAAGAATGTTTGCAAATTTAAAAGCCCTCGCTTAGAAGCGCATCACGCTTTATGCGTATTTTGGTCCGCAAAATAATTATCCAAACAGTAGTAATTCATAGAAGGTGTATTCTTCATTTCTTGGGACGCTAGAGTGTCACCGACTTACTAGATTTAAAACTTCGATGGCGCACGCCATCGGACGCGTCTCGCACGTTTTGCGTCGGCCGGGTGAATAAGTGGAGAGTTAATTGAAACTACTCCACAAGCCAGCCACCGCTTCTTCCTGCCATTTCTTTTGAGGAAATATTTGCTTACTGGATTACAAAATTCAAAAAGGAATTAACTTGAAACTAATAAGATTCCAACACTCACAAAACACATTAGAACCAGCGGGATACACGGGAGTCGCTTTCACTGAAGTGTTTACCACATACGCGAGAGGTTCTCAAATTTCGCTTTCCTGTTTTCAATTAAATGAATCATTCCTTTCTCAGTTTGATTTTGTCCAAATCGAATCATAATAAAAAGAATACACCCTATTTGCCATGGTAAATGTTGTGGTGGGGTAAAGCGCTGGATATCATATTTTCATCATCAAACTTTTTGTACTGGGGTAGAGAACAGCACACCACAATCCCAGCACTTCGACACCTCAGCGCCAAAAGTGCTTGTTAGCACGACTACGCGTGCCATGGTTTCAAGCTTTGGTAAAATGTCCCACTACGAATATCGCTACCAAGCAAACACAACGCGTGAAACAAGCTTTGCCGCGCGTTACCCAAACAGCGCTTGAAGGGAGCTGACCACCCGAGGGATTCAAGATCTGCGCGGTCTGTCCCAGTGTGTCCTACCCGTGACGTCACAACACTGATGATGATGATAGCTAGAGAAGCGCCCCCTGTAGTTCACGCACGCCGCCAATAGAGAATTTAGTAAAACCTGGTAGAACCTTGATCGAAAAAAAAAGCGAAACAGACATGTTTCGACTCATTTACAGTCATTTCTTCGTGCACTCTTTTGGGTTATTACATGCTATTTTTTGAGTGTTGGTCATTGCGTCTTTTTTTAGTTCCCTTTCTAGCGGTAGTACACCCAATTTAGAGGGTGTACTGCGCAGTCATAACACACTATCAAAAAGGTGTACTGTGGGATCACACTTTAATTTAAGGGTGTTCGGAATAACGCCTTCCTTTACCGGTGTTCCTATTAAAAATTCCATCAAGATACGTAATTTGGGACACTGACTGCCAGTCAGCAGCCCTGGTGGAATGTGCCCTGATGATCCATCAGATGACGTCTGACTGCCACTGATGGAATGTCCCAAATTACGTATGTGGTGGTCTTTGATGGAACATACTGTGGTGGTCTTTGGTGGAACGTACTGTGGTGGTCTTTGATGAAACATACCTGATGGAAGGTATGATTGTGATCACTGCTGAGCTGATAGAATAGGCTAACCAGATTGCAGCGTCGCCAGAGAAACTATTACATACTTTCGACTGCCATAGGATCACTGCAAGTTAACTTCAAGGAGCACAGCCAATGAAATGACAAGTAAAATGCAAAATCAAACCTGTTGTATCTTTATTAGGTCACAGAAAACACCTGCCTTGAGCGATGCTCGATCTGAAAAGGTAAAACAAACAGCACTGTTAGAATAAATTAAAGCAAGTGGGAACTGCAATGGTGGAACTGACAAGTGGTGATTTGGCGCTCTTGTAGCAGGGAAAAACAGGTTTTGGGGCAGAGATTTTCACTTTTGGAGCAAACAATTTTGAGCTTTCAAGTAAAAAATTTTTATACAATCTCTTTAAAAGTTAGCTCGTAGAAAAAACTGCAGTTGTTGGAGCACTGGGAGACTAAAGTGTTATGCCTACAGAAGACCTGGCCTGTACACATATTTAGTTATTCATTGAACAATCATACGGCGGCAATTTCGTAGACGTCTCAATTAACTTATTAGGAGTACCGATGGTGTCTTCAATCTGTGTTTGACGTAAAAAGATGTTCTGGGCTACTTTGTAGAGAGTTTGTATCACGGTGACGTAATTGCAGCAAGTTCGACATCAAACGGACACTTCTGTGTTGAATATGTCTCGCACTGCCCTCGCAGGTATTTAACCTGCTGCTGTTCATAAAACCTGCCGCTAAGCGGAGCACATAGCTACTCTAACCGATCACGAGTAGCGCTAGCTATTCATTGCGATCAATGTGAGCACAATTTTCACAAAATCCGACAACTCTTCGTTAGGCATGCGCAAATAATGGATTTTGGGTTTGAAGCAAATTCAAAGTGAACAGTGGTTTCGGCCAAATAATTTTGAATTGAATATTGAAGAGTTTTTTGCACCTTTCTCCACGCCTTTTCCTACTGTTACACCATGCTTAAACGAAAATTCAGCTGGACTCGAAGGTTGTTTCTAATTGCCCACTCATGAGCTATGCTAAAGCTAACTTTAATAAGTTATGTCGTGACGTGACATAACTTGTTAAAAGTCTTGCTGTCACTGCCACGACTGGCCAGAGTGAAGTCGAGAAAGAATCATTTAAAACATTTCGTAGCTTTCTTGGAACGACCCCCCTCAAGGGAGAGTCGTCCCTCTGCCCTTCGTCGGTTGTTGGAGTGATGCGAAGCAACTAGCCGTCTTGGCCCAGCGGTTACAAATCATAGTGCTCATTAACTCACCCGCCAGCGTTCCCGGTGTCAACCGCAATTTCCGCCAGTTTACCCGACACCCGCTGACAATCTCGTCCGCCAGTGTTCCCGGTGTCAACTGCTGTTCCTGCAGTCTTTCCGACACCCACTGACAAAAACCCATCTGCACCCCGGGCCTCGACAAGCGCTTACTTGCCTACCGCATCACCCCAAGCCTAAATCCTAAATATGCAATGAGTCCTGGCTGTTTTCCCTCCTGCCAGTCGCTATCCTGCCTTCCAGCGAACATGCCGTGGCTCTCCTCTGCCTCCGAAGACGACTTTCTTACATCTTAACCGCGCTCCTCGTCTCCTGCCAACCATTATAATGGGGTACCCGAGAAAGCGCGTCCGCAACCTCGTCCTTCGAGCCCTTTAAGTACTCGATTCGAGGAGACACCTGCTGAGCTCTGCTGTGAGACAAGTCGCCAAAATTCCAACATACTTTGTCTCAACGGGCATCGTTAGCGTTACTGAACAACCCGCTCAACGAATCTGTGGGACACCCTGGGGACGACTAGAAGCAGAGGCATACCGAACGGGCCCCACGTTGGATGCGCCATTTTAATGTGGGGTTCTTTATGGAGGTCCCTCTACTAATAATCGCCGCCCGATCGGTATGCGCTCCGCCCGTCACCCAGGGAGTGACATAACACAACGAGAAGACAGCGAATGGGTTTACTGTACCTCTCGGTTGCCCGTCGTCGAGAACCGGCAGTCCAGGCACGCCGACCCTTGTTGTCGCCCGTCGATCAGAGCTCACAGTCGGAGTCCGTGTCCAGGCCTGCGGATCGCCTTTCCCACGCCAGCGCTGCGTAGGCTGGCTGTCCCGGGCTATCAATGCCCGAGTCTCGCTGCGGAACCACCCCGGGATCGTCATAGCCCAGGTCATATGGCCAGGGCTCGCCGTTTCCACCGGTCTTGCTCCAGACCTCGCTGGTGGACCGCTCCGGGGTTCGCCATGGGCCAGGCCAGGCAGCCCGGCTCCGACGTTCCTGTACCAGCTTCAGCCTCGCTCAGCTCGCACTCTCTCGCGCCAGCTCGTGACTTCTCCGCCGACCGCCTGTCACGTGCCCTCTGCCTCGTCTTTCACCCTCGGCTCCCACAGCTGTGGCGAAGTGAGTCGCAAGATCGCTGTGTCCGCTCTGCGGGTATTGCTTCTCCGCAGTGCACCTGTGCTTGAGGAAAAGCGCACTCAAGGGGGCCAACCTGTCGCGATCAACACTTCGAAAAGTATGAATATGGCAGTTCATTTCGAAGCGAATATCAGATAACGTATTATTTGAAACTACGATTAGAAAATTATAGGGGTGTGCGAATATTAATGTTTTCGAATACGAATCGAATACGAATAGTTAGCTGCGAATATCAAATAGTCGAAGGCAGGTGCATTTATTCACAGAATTTTTATTTTCACATATCGGAACTGCAGTTGATTTGTCTTTTAATTTTTAATTTTTTTTTAACTGCAGAACTGCAGTTGATTTTTCTGAGTTACAACTTGTAATCTTCCGTACAACTAGAATTTTCGTTATTGTGTTTTTATTCTCGTTAGCACCAGTGAAGCACTAGTGTTAACGAGAATAAAAAACACAAAAACAAAAATTCTAGCTGTAGGGAAGATCACAAGTTGCCATGCAGGAAAATCAACTGCTGCACTTGGTCAGGTAGAAGGCGCTCCCTTCGAGCGGAAACTACACCTCCAGCCACAGAAAAAATCTCTCACTCGGCATCACGAAGCGAAAATAGCGAAAATTCTCTCACGAAGCGAAAATAGCGTGTTCGGCGTTTCGGTGGGCAAACTAAACGAGTCGAGAACGATCGTACTACATGAAAGCTCGGCGGAACCTCTACGAACGAAGCGAAAGTAAAAACTGGCGTGTTCCGGCGTTTCGGTGGGCAAACTAAACGAATCGAGAACGATCGTACTACATGAAAGCTCGGCGGAACCTCTACGAACGAAGCGACAGTAAAAACTGGCGTGTTCGGCGTTTCGGTGGGCAAACTAAACGAATCGAGAGCGATCGAACTACATGGAAGCTCGGCGAAACCGGACGAAGTGAAAGAAGAAAGTGGCGTGTTCGGCGTTTCGGTGGGCAAACTAAACGAGTCGAGAACGATCGTACTGCATGAAAGCTCGGCGGAACCTCTACGAACGAAGCGACAGTAAAACTGGCGTGTTCGGCGTTTCGGTGGGCAAACTAAACGAATCGAGAGCGATCGAACTACATGGAAGCTCGGCGAAACCGGACGAAGTGAAAAAAGAAAGTGGCGTGTTCGGCGTTTCGGTGGGCAAACTAAACGAGTCGAGAACGATCGTACTACATGAAAGCTCGGCGGAACCTCTACGAACGAAGCGACAGTAAAAACTGGCGTGTTCGGCGTTTCGGTGGGCAAACTAAACGAATCGAGAGCGATCGAACTACATGGAAGCTCGGCGAAACCGGACGAAGTGAAAAAAGAAAGTGGCGTGTTCGGCGTTTCGGTGGGCAAACTAAACGAGTCTAGAACGATCGTACTACATGAAAGCTCGTCGGAACCTCTACGAACGAAGCGACAGTAAAAACTGGCGTGTTCGGCGTTTCGGTGGGCAAACTAAACGAATCGAGAGCGATCAAACTACATGGAAGCTCGGCGAAACCGGACGAAGTGAAAGAAGAAAGTGGCGTGTTCGGCGTTTCGGTGGGCAAACTAAACGAGTCGAGAGCGATCGTACTGCATGGAAGCTCGGCGAAACCGGACGAAGTGAAAAAAGAAAGTGGCGTGTTCGGCGTTTCGGTGTGCAAACTAAACGAGTCGAGAACGATCGTACTACATGAAAGCTCGGCGGAACCTCTACGAACGAAGCGACAGTAAAAACTGGCGTGTTCGGCGTTTCGGTGGGCAAACTAAACGAATCGAGAGCGATCGAACTACATGGAAGCTCGGCGAAACCGGACGAAGTGAAAGAAGAAAGTGGCGTGTTCGGCGTTTCGGTGGGCAAACTAAACGAGTCGAGAGCGATCGTACTGCATGGAAGCTCGGCGAAACCGGACGAAGTGAAAAAGAAAGTGGCGTGTTCGGCGTTTCGGTGGGCAAACTAAACGAGTCGAGAACGATCGTACTACATGAAAGCTCGGCGGAACCTCTACGAACGAAGCGACAGTAAAAACTGGCGTGTTCGGCGTTTCGGTGGGCAAACTAAAAAATCGAGAGCGATCGAACTACATGGAAGCTCGGCGAAACCGGACGAAGTGAAAGAAGAAAGTGGCGTGTTAGGCGTTTCGGTGGGCAAACTAAACGAGTCGAGAGCGATCGTACTGCATGGAAGCTCGGCGAAACCGGACGAAGTGAAAAAAGAAAGTGGCGTGTTCGGCGTTTCGGTGGGCAAACTAAACGAGTCGAGAACGATCGTACTACATGAAAGCTCGGCGGAACCTCTACGAACGAAGCGACAGTAAAAACTGGCGTGTTCGGCGTTTCGGTGGGCAAACTAAACGAATCGAGAGCGATCGAACTACATGGAAGCTCGGCGAAACCGGACGAAGTGAAAGAAGAAAGTGGCGTGTTCGGCGTTTCGGTGGGCAAACTAAACGAGTCGAGAGCGATCGTACTGCATGGAAGCTCGGCGAAACCGGACGAAGTGAAAAAAGAAAGTGGCGTGTTCGGCGTTTCGGTGGGCAAACTAAACGAGTCGAGAACGATCGTACTACATGAAAGCTCGGCGGAACCTCTACGAACGAAGCGACAGTAAAAACTGGCGTGTTCGGCGTTTCGGTGGGCAAACTAAACGAATCGAGAGCGATCGAACTACATGGAAGCTCGGACGAAACCGGACGAAGTGAAAGAAGAAAGTGGCGTGTTCGGCGTTTCGGTGGGCAAACTAAACGAGTCGAGAGCGATCGTACTGCATGGAAGCTCGGCGAAACCGGACGAAGTGAAAAAGAAAGTGGATTGTTCGGCGTTTCGGTGGGCAAACTAAACGAGTCGAGAACGATCGTACTACATGAAAGCTCGGCGGAACCTCTACGAACGAAGCGACAGTAAAAACTGGCGTGTTCGGCGTTTCGGTGGGCAAACTAAACAAATCGAGAGCGATCGAACTACATGGAAGCTCGGCGAAACCGGACGAAGTGAAAGAAGAAAGTGGCGTGTTAGGCGTTTCGGTGGGCAAACTAAACGAGTCGAGAGCGATCGTACTGCATGGAAGCTCGGCGAAACCGGACGAAGTGAAAAAGAAAGTGGCGTGTTCGGCGTTTCGGTGGGCAAACTAAACGAGTCGAGAACGATCGTACTACATGAAAGCTCGGCGGAACCTCTACGAACGAAGCGACAGTAAAAACTGGCGTGTTCGGCGTTTCGGTGGGCAAACTAAACGAATCGAGAGCGATCGAACTACATGGAAGCTCGGCGAAACCGGACGAAGTGAAAGAAGAAAGTGGCGTGTTAGGCGTTTCGGTGGGCAAACTAAACGAGTCGAGAGCGATCGTACTGCATGGAAGCTCGGCGAAACCGGACGAAGTGAAAAAAGAAAGTGGCGTGTTCGGCGTTTCGGTGGGCAAACTAAACGAGTCGAGAACGATCGTACTACATGAAAGCTCGGCGGAACCTCCACGAACGAAGCGACAGTAAAAACTGGCAGGTTCGGCGTTTCGGTGGGCAAACTAAACGAATCGAGAGCGATCGAACTACATGGAAGCTCGGCGAAACCGGACGAAGTGAAAA
This sequence comes from Ixodes ricinus, assembly GCA_037355805.1. Classification (NCBI taxonomy): domain Eukaryota; kingdom Metazoa; phylum Arthropoda; class Arachnida; order Ixodida; family Ixodidae; genus Ixodes; species Ixodes ricinus. The sequence continues at coordinate 278,096 of JAZHYW010004714.1, forward strand.
AAGAAAGTGGCGTGTTCGGCGTTTCGGTGGGCAAACTAAACGAGTCGAGAGCGATCGTACTACATGAAAGCTCGGCGGAACCTCTACGAACGAAGCGACAGTAAAAACTGGCGTGTTCGGCGTTTCGGTGGGCAAACTAAACGAATCGAGAGCGATCGAACTACATGGAAGCTCGGCGAAACCGGACGAAGTGAAAGAAGAAAGTGGCGTGTTCGGCGTTTCGGTGGGCAAACTAAACGAGTCGAGAACGATCGTACTACATGAAAGCTCGGCGGAACCTCTACGAACGAAGCGACAGTAAAAACTGGCGTGTTCGGCGTTTCGGTGGGCAAACTAAACGAATCGAGAGCGATCGAACTACATGGAAGCTCGGCGAAACCGGACGAAGTGAAAGAAGAAAGTGGCGTGTTCGGCGTTTCGGTGGGCAAACTAAACGAGTCGAGAGCGATCGTACTGCATGGAAGCTCGGCGGAACCTCTACGAACGAAGCGACAGTAAAAACTGGCGTGTTCGGCGTTTCGGTGGGCAAACTAAACGAATCGAGAGCGATCGAACTACATGGAAGCTCGGCGAAACCGGACGAAGTGAAAGAAGAAAGTGGCGTGTTCGGCGTTTCGGTGGGCAAACTAAACGAGTCGAGGGCGATCGTACTGCATGGAAGCTCGGCGAAACCGGACGAAGTGAAAAAAGAAAGTGGCGTGTTCGGCGTTTCGGTGGGCAAACTAAACGAGTCGAGAACGATCGTACTACATGAAAGCTCGGCGGAACCTCTACGAACGAAGCGACAGTAAAAACTGGCGTGTTCGGCGTTTCGGTGGGCAAACTAAACGAATCGAGAGCGATCGAACTACATGGAAGCTCGGCGAAACCGGACGAAGTGAAAGAAGAAAGTGGCGTGTTCGGCGTTTCGGTGGGCAAACTAAACGAGTCGAGAGCGATCGTACTGCATGGAAGCTCGGCGGAACCTCTACGAACGAAGCGACAGTAAAAACTGGCGTGTTCGGCGTTTCGGTGGGCAAACTAAACGAATCGAGAGCGATCGAACTACATGGAAGCTCGGCGAAACCGGACGAAGTGAAAGAAGAAAGTAGCGTGTTCGGCGTTTCGGTGGGCAAACTAAACGAGTCGAGAGCGATCGTACTGCATGGAAGCTCGGCGAAACCGGACGAAGTGAAAGAAGAAAGTGGCGTGTTCGGCGTTTCGGTGGGCAAACTAAACGAGTCGAGAACGATCGTACTACATGAAAGCTCGGCGGAACCTCTACGAACGAAGCGACAGTAAAAACTGGCGTGTTCGGCGTTTCGGTGGGCAAACTAAACGAATCGAGAGCGATCGAACTACATGGAAGCTCGGCGAAACCGGACGAAGTGAAAGAAGAAAGTGGCGTGTTCGGCGTTTCGGTGGGCAAACTAAACGAGTCGAGAACGATCGTACTACATGAAAGCTCGGCGGAACCTCTACGAACGAAGCGACAGTAAAAACTGGCGTGTTCGGCGTTTCGGTGGGCAAACTAAACGAATCGAGAGCGATCGAACTACATGGAAGCTCGGCGAAACCGGACGAAGTGAAAGAAGAAAGTGGCGTGTTCGGCGTTTCGGTGGGCAAACTAAACGAGTCGAGAGCGATCGTACTGCATGGAAGCTCGGCGAAACCGGACGAAGTGAAAGAAGAAAGTGGCGTGTTCGGCGTTTCGGTGGGCAAACTAAACGAGTCGAGAACGATCGTACTACATGAAAGCTCGGCGGAACCTCTACGAACGAAGCGACAGTAAAAACTGGCGTGTTCGGCGTTTCGGTGGGCAAACTAAACGAATCGAGAGCGATCGAACTACATGGAAGCTCGGCGAAACCGGACGAAGTGAAAGAAGAAAGTGGCGTGTTCGGCGTTTCGGTGGGCAAACTAAACGAGTCGAGAGCGATCGTACTGCATGGAAGCTCGGCGAAACCGGACGAAGTGAAAAAGAAAGTGGCGTGTTCGGCGTTTCGGTGGGCAAACTAAACGAGTCGAGAACGATCGTACTACATGAAAGCTCGGCGGAACCTCTACGAACGAAGCGACAGTAAAAACTGGCGTGTTCGGCGTTTCGGTGGGCAAACTAAACGAATCGAGAGCGATCGAACTACATGGAAGCTCGGCGAAACCGGACGAAGTGAAAGAAGAAAGTGGCGTGTTCGGCGTTTCGGTGGGCAAACTAAACGAGTCGAGAGCGATCGTACTGCATGGAAGCTCGGCGAAACCGGACGAAGTGAAAAAGAAAGTGGCGTGTTCGGCGTTTCGGTGGGCAAACTAAACGAGTCGAGAACGATCGTACTACATGAAAGCTCGGCGGAACCTCTACGAACGAAGCGACAGTAAAAACTGGCGTGTTCGGCGTTTCGGTGGGCAAACTAAACGAATCGAGAGCGATCGAACTACATGGAAGCTCGGCGAAACCGGACGAAGTGAAAGAAGAAAGTGGCGTGTTCGGCGTTTCGGTGGGCAAACTAAACGAGTCGAGAGCGATCGTACTGCATGGAAGCTCGGCGAAACCGGACGAAGTGAAAGAAGAAAGTGGCGTGTTCGGCGTTTCGGTGGGCAAACTAAACGAGTCGAGAACGATCGTACTACATGAGTGGGCACGGCATGCAAGCCACAGCTATGATGGCTAATATTCCGCTTCTGTTTATCGTGCAGCTGCTGGTCCTATCGCATGACGCCAATGCTCCGCTATCTTCAGACATGCTCGTGGATGATTACTACAACACTGGTCAACACCTACCCCCGCCGCTGCTGTTTGAATCGACAGCCCCATGGTCATCGACGGCAAGCTACCTTCCTTCAAAAGCATCGTTCCAGGATCTTTCGACCAGTGGGCACGGCATGCAAGCCACAGCTATGATGGCTAATATTCCGCTTCTGTTTATCGTGCAGGTTAGTACGGAAAACCTTTCCTGCTCTATACGAAGCAATAACCTTTGTCTTGTAGTTCTGCCGTGCCCACGGTATTGTCTTAAGCGCTTTCTAGACTTGTTATTGCTACTCTGCGGCGATGTTGAACGAAACCCTGGTCCCATGACTAAAGACGAGGCTCAGTCATTGGCGAAAATCGAGTCGATTGTCTCGCAATTATACGACGGCCAGGCAGGAATCGTGAGCCAATTAAGAGAAATCACCGAGGAACAAAAGCGCACGAATGACTCGATTTCCGCACTGACCGCTCGTGTCGTTATCATTGAAAGTGACCTCGCACTATGTAAATCCACTGTTAATACTACAAAAGAAATTGAGGCGAAAGTTGTGTCCGCTCTAACCGAAATCGCCCAACTTAAGCGGCAAACTGATGACGCTGAGAGCCGTTCGCGGCGATCTAACTTACTGTTCTTCGGCCTGAAGGACGCTGCGAGGGAAACATGGGCGGAGTCCGAAAGGCTGATTCTTGAAGTCTGTAACGAGAAACTTGGTATAAGGGTTGACCCAGAAACAATTGAGCGGGCCCATCGGATTGGGAGATTTAATCCTTCTAAAAACAGGCCCATTGTTGTGAAGTTTTCTTTCTTCAAGCAGAAGGAGGCTGTTATAAGGTCGTGTTACAAACTAAAAGATACAGGCGTTTCGGTCAGTGAAGACTATGCTAAAAATGTACAATTCGCGAGGAAGAAGCTCTTGGAATTTGCCCGTACTCAAGGTAGTCCTTTTAAACTCCGGTTCGACAAACTGGTTATTGGTGATAAGCAATTTCATTTTAATTATGCCACAAGCCATGTTTACGAAGCTGCCACATAACTAACTAGACGTAGTGGGAACAGACCTGCTGCCTCGGAATTAGGGGAAGTTTTATCTGGTGAAGCACGTTGCTGCACTTCCTTTCCAAATAACTTTTCTGTTCTTTTCACTAACATAAGAAGCGTCATTCACAACCGAGACGATTTGTCATCAATTGTTGACGCGTCATCTAGTGATATTGTTATTTTAACAGAAACTTGGCTTTCGAGCGGTGTTCGTGACAGCGAGATTTTTCATTGTTCCAAGGGGTATAGGTTTTTTAGGCATAATAGGAGTGATAGGCGGGGTGGCGGGGTTTTAATCGCAGTAAACGATAGTATGGAATGTTTTCATGTCGATATTGTCACCCCACTTGAACTTGTTTGTGTGCGTTTGCGATGCCTGCACAGATATATTATCATGTGTGTCTGCTACCGCCCCCCTAATGCCCCTGCAAATTTTACTTCTGATCTGTATGACGCGCTGAACGTTATCTCTTCTAGATTTCCTCGTGCCCCTTTGTTATTACTAGGCGATTTTAACCTTCCGCTAATTGATTGGTCCGGAGCGTTCCCGATTGCATCTGGGGGCTCTTCCGACTACACCGAGTTCTTGAACCTCTGTGCCGATTTTTCCTTCTCACAACTTGTCACCGAACCCACCCGAGTTACCAGTACAACGGCCAATATATTAGACCTTATTCTATCTACTGACCCAGATCTTGTCTCATCCATAACTTACTTACCGGGAATTAGCGATCACTCGATTTTGCACTTTTATTTGCAACTTCCAGCTTATTTTGAAAAGAAAACCACGAAACATTTTCTCGATTATGATAAAGCTAACTTCGATACCATTAATAGCGAACTAGCTGCTTTTCTCGATGAGTTCCTTTTTAATTTCTCACACCGCACAGTTGATACCAATTGGAATATGTTTAAAACCAAAGTAAGCTCTTTAATTACCTCTTTTATCCCATGTAGGCCTATCATTTCTAACCACTTATCGCCCTGGTTCAACAGATCTGTTAAGCGTCTTTCTAATAAAAAGAAACGTCTTTTCCGGACTGCCAAGCTTACTGGACTTCCTGAACGATGGGAAGCTTATAACGCAGCAGCTTGTTCCTATAAGACCGCTATCGCGGAGGCCAAGCGAACATTTTTTTCTGTAACCCTCCCCTCTATGCTAACTAATAGTCCTAAACAATTTTGGAATATGTATAGCGGGTCTAAAAATACTGTGCTTTCGCTGACATGTGATGATGGCGTGGTAGTTCCTAGTCAAAGTTGTGCTTCCGTTCTTAATGAATATTTTGTCAAAGAATTCGCTAGTGATGTTGTTCCTGTTTACCCTGGTACTTTCCCGAGATATGGTTTTTTTCAAATGGATCCACTTGTTTTTGACTATGACGGAATTATAAAACTTATTGATGATTTAAAACCATCTTCCTCCTGTGGCGTTGACAATATCACACCGAAATTTCTTAAGAGAACTAAAAATTACATTTCCATTTTTCTTTGCAAAATATTTCAACAATCTGTTAACCTTGGCGTTTTACCAGACGACTGGAAAATTGGGAAGGTGATTCCGCTTCACAAATCAGGCAGTAAACATAACCCTTCCAATTATCGACCCATTTCCCTTATCAGTACTCCCTGCAAAATTTTAGAGCACGTAATTTACTCACATCTTGCTAACTTTCTTGACTCAAATTCTTTTTTTACTGCATCACAACACGGTTTTCGCAAATCACTGTCCTGCGAAACCCAGCTTATCACTTTCACTAATGACCTACTTTCCATCCTCGACCGTGGTTCCCAGGTTGATTGCGTCTTTCTTGATTTCTGTAAGGCATTCGATAAAGTCTCTCACAAACTTTTACTTTTCAAGCTCAGTCACTTGCATGTAGATCCTAATATTTTGTCTTGGATTGAATGTTTTCTTACTAATCGTTCTCAGTTTGTGTATACTAATGATGCTAACTCTTCTCTAAGTCCAGTCACTTCCGGTGTCCCCCAAGGGTCCGTTCTGGGGCCCTTATTGTTTCTTATTTACATTAACGACTTACCTACGTGTGTATCCTCTTCTATTAGCTTATTTGCCGACGACTGTGTGATATATCGTGAAGTTACTAATGAATCCGATTCACTCCTCCTCCAAAATGATTTGTGTGCTGTATCCCAATGGTGTGAATTGTGGCAGATGTCCCTTAACATTAACAAGTGCAAGTCTATGAGAGTTTCTCGTCGTCACACGGTTCTTCCACCTCTCTCAATTTGTAACACTCAACTTCAGTCTGTGACCTGTTACAAATACCTGGGTGTCCATATTACCTATAACATGTCATGGAAAACCCACATTGACCACATTATTGCTAACGCTAACTCTATGCTCGGTTTTTTAAAAAGGAATTTCACACTGGCCCCCGTTTCTTTGAAATTACTGCTTTATAACTCCCTGGTCCGGTCTAAATTAGAATACGCTGCTGCAATCTGGGATCCCGGTCACTCGACACTTATAACTAACCTGGAAGCCATGCAAAATCGCGGAGCTCGTTTCATACTTTCTAACTATCATCGTACAGCAAGCGTTTCCTCCATGAAACTCAGTCTCTCCCTACCCTCCCTCTCTTTACGTCGCAAAATATCGCGCTTGTGCCTCTTTTACAAGATCTATCATTCTAACACGTCATTGAAAGATAAACTATTCCTTGAGCCCCCTTTCATTTCTCCGCGTTTTGATCATCCATTCAAAGTTGGTGTCCCTCATTGTAACACATCAGCCTTTTTGAACGCGTTTATTCCAAAAACATCTCTTGAGTGGAACCACCTTCCCGCTTCGTTTGTTAATATGCCTTCAATTGATTTATTTAAAAAAGCCTTATCTGCTCACCTCTTGTCGTGATTGTCCTTTTTGTTTATTTTTTTGACCAGAGTGCTGTGTTTCGAGCTGTTGATGTTTATTCTCGGCTGTGTTTGCTCTCTTATTGTACCCTTTTTTTTCATTTTTTGGTTGCCCCACCCCCTCTGTAATGCCTTTTGGCCCTGAGGGTATTGTAATAAATAAATAAATAAAAGCTCGGCGGAACCTCTACGAACGAAGCGACAGTAAAAACTGACGTGTTCGGCGTTTCGGTGGGCAAACTAAACGAATCGAGAGCGATCGAACTACATGGAAGCTCGGCGAAACCGGACGAAGTGAAAGAAGAAAGTGGCGTGTTAGGCGTTTCGGTGGGCAAACTAAACGAGTCGAGAGCGATCGTACTGCATGGAAGCTCGGCGAACACGGACGAAGTGAAAAAAGAAAGTGGCGTGTTCGGCGTTTCGGTGGGCAAACTAAACGAGTCGAGAACGATCGTACTACATGAAAGTTCGGCGGAACCTCTACGAACGAAGCGACAGTAAAAACTGGCGCGTTCGGCGTTTCGGTGGGCAAACTAAACGAATCGAGAGCGATCGAACTACATGGAAGCTCGGCGAAATCGGACGAAGTGAAAAAAGAAAGTGGCGTGTTCGGCGTTTCGGTGGGCAAACTAAACGAGTCGAGAACGATCGTACTACATGAAAGCTCGGCGGAACCTCTACGAACGAAGCGACAGTAAAAACTGGCGTGTTCGGCGTTTCGGTGGGCAAACTAAACGAATCGAGAGCGATCGAACTACATGGAAGCTCGGCGAAACCGGACGAAGTGAAAGAAGAAAGTGGCGTGTTCGGCGTTTCGGTGGGCAAACTAAACGAGTCGAGAGCGATCGTACTGCATGGAAGTTCGGCGAAACCGGACGAAGTGAAAAAGAAAGTGGCGTGTTCGGCGTTTCGGTGGGCAAACTAAACAAGTCGAGAACGATCGTACTACATGAAAGCTCGGCGGAACCTCTACGAACGAAGCGACAGTAAAAACTGGCGTGTTCGGCGTTTCGGTGGGCAAACTAAACGAATCGAGAGCGATCGAACTACATGGAAGCTCGGCGAAACCGGACGAAGTGAAAGAAGAAAGTGGCGTGTTCGGCGTTTCGGTGGGCAAACTAAACGAGTCGAGAACGATCGTACTGCATGGAAGCTCAGCGAGAAACCGGACGAAGTGAAAAAAGAAAGTGGCGTGTTCGGCGTTTCGGTGGGCAAACTAAACGAGTCGAGAACGATCGTACTACATGAAAGCCTCGGCAGAACCTCTACGAACGAAGCCGACAGTAAAAACTGGCGTGTTCGGCATTTCGGTGGGTAAACTAAACGAATCGAGAGCGATCGAACTACATGGAAGCTCGGCGGAAACCGGACTGAAGTGAAAGAAGAAAGTGGCGTGTTCGGCGTTTCGGTGGGCAAACTAAACGAGTCGAGGGCGATCGTACTGCATGGAAGCTCGGCGAAACCGGACGAAGTGAAAAAGAAAGTGGCGTGTTCGGCGTTTCGGTGGGCAAACTAAACGAGTCGAGAACGATCGTACTACATGAAAGCTCGGCGGAACCTCTACGAACGAAGCGACAGTAAAACTGGCGTGTTCGGCGTTTCGGTGGGCAAACTAAACGAATCGAGAGCGATCGAGACTACATGGAAGCTAGGCGAAACCGGACGAAGTGAAAGAAGAAAGTGGCGTGTTCGGCGTTTCGGTGGGCAAACTAAACGAGTCGAAAGCGATCGTACTGCATGGAAGCTCGGCGAACCTCTACGGACGAAGCGAAAGTAGAAGTGGTAGAAGTGGCGTCGGTGGCGTGTTCGGCGTTTCGGCGGGCTTATAATCAGGGTTGTCGTGTGCCCTGCTTGTCATATCTCTAACATTCGCGGTTTTATGGGCTCACGCAATACCACCTAGAACACAAGGCCTGCGCGTTTCCTCCTCTAAACGTCATCACTAGTAGATCCCCTCAGCGCCCCCTAGGTAGCCCGGATGAGCTCCATTGTCTGCTACATCGTCTGCGACATCGTCTGCTCTATCGCCTGCTTCAGTGGTTTGTGTGGCAGATAATGAAACAGATGCACACACCGAGTGTCTGTTGCTATAGCATATATGAAGTTAGACGTTCACGTGGAGCGTCAAATGCATGAATGAAAGCGCCTTACTGCTGTGCGAAGGACTGCAAAGCACTTCGCTGGACGCTGGACTCTGGCACAGGACGCCATTTTTGAGGGCGCTGTTTATACATTCTTGAGCACAGAACGCAGCCAACGCCAGAAGCACAAGAGCTCGAGGTCGCTGCTTTGAAGTGTTCTTCTGCAGAAGGAGCGCGCGCGCTATAAATGCACATCTCAAAGCCAGGAGCGCGTGCTAGCTCGCGCTCCTGGCCGAGGAGTGTTGGCATGCACATCGCAAATGAACTCTGGAAGCTCGCACTCAGCAGCCGCGCCCACAGCTGTGGCCGCCAGTGAATGCGAAATGACCCCAACTCTCGTCAAGCTTCGGGGTGTTTGCCGCTTGGGGCGGGTCGGGGATCTACTAACGAAACGTCATGCGCAGGCCTTGTCTTCTAGGTGGTATTGGCTCACGTCCCGAAATCGTTTTCTCGTGCATAGATTATTTTTCGTATTCATAGATTTGACGAAATAGTGGTATCCGAACGAACTTTACGTCCTTTGACCGTACGTCTGTCCGCACGTCAAAGCTTTTTGACGTACATGACCAGACACAATCGATGTACAATCAGAATCGCCACCAAGAAATCTTGACGGCATTTCGCGGCGGCCGACTGCCGCCAGGAAACCAGCAGAAAGCCGACAAGCGGGGTCTGACTGGAGTTTGACTGTCGGTCAGAGTAACTTGTTGGCCAGTCAGACATGCTTGACGTACAGTCAGGCACAGTCAGCTGTCCACTAGAAAACGTTGACTGCCAAACAGGGTTACATTGATGGATTTTTCACGCCCTTTTCTTAGGACATTTTGCTACACCAATAAGGGTGTTAGCTATAGGACAAGCCATTTACACCTTCAAGGGTGTAATTATGTTTAGTATGTATGACAGACTGCATGCTGTGCCACATCTGGCACATATACAAACCACAGCGCAAACAAACTATAAAATACACATAACATACGCCGCGCCTGAGGCATCCTCAAAGAATGACAAAACAAACAGCTTCTGAATTACTGAAGTAACTCGCGTAATCAAAACTTTTCGTATTTATTTTATTTATTACATAGTGCAGACCATGGTTGATCCAAGCAGAAGGGGATAAACACACAGATCCCGAACAAATTAAGAGAGAAGTACAGTTAACAAGTTTCAAAATAATGTAGAAATTCACACTGTCAATGCACAATATACACACAAAAGCAAATGCGATATGGACGGACGGACCACGACGGTGACTTCCTTAGAAAAAAAAAAAGCAAGACTCGCAGTCAAAAGCAAGTGTAGAATAAATACGCAAACAACATAAAACTCCACACAATAACTAAAAAATCCTTCGTTTAGTGTTCTATGATGACGTGAGCATATTCAATGGTATACGCACCGCTGAGGGCAACCTGAAATGATGACATAGCTGAAAAGGAAACAATCTTAAAAAAAGGTTCGAATGTTCGTTATCTAGTAACAAGGTGAAATTAGTAGGATGAAACAAGGTCACAGGGAAGAAAATTTAAATCATAAATAAGGAATGGCAGAAAAAGCCCATGTGAATGGCAAACTCAATACCGAAACGATGCGCATAACTTATAGTCAAGATATTTAAATTTAAGATAAACTTTGGTATGAACAAAATTACCAATGCTGCATGTTTGTGCCACACATGGTACAAACCATTTTTTTATCTTACTATTCAAAACAAAACGTGGAAAATATTTTCAGTCGTCCTTACATCACCACGACGTGCACAAAATATTTTTTGTCAAATAAAAAAAAAAGAAAAAAGTTATGCGATAGAGGGCATAAGAACCACGTGTTCTCCGCTGCGAGACGAGGCTGTATGCCCTTGTGGGTGGTTCTCTCTCGTCCTTCTGGGGTGCCACCGGCACACCCATGGGGAGCATTCTCATTTGGAATTTCCAGAGATAGATATGTGCTATCTCTGGATCCGCATGCAGATACAAGCAAAAAATATTAAAGTAATACTAAATGTATTTTTACTGGTATGTGTTCTATATGACCCACCGTGCGGTAAAGGGTTAAAGTTTTTTTTAATGCGAGGTGTTCTTTAGAAACCTGGTACAATAAGAAAAAGAGATGTAACCATGATTTTTGGTATTGGTATTGGTATTTATTGCGTGCCCAAAACACCGTGAAGGCTTTGATATTGATGCACATAAAAGTCACAATGAGTTGAACATGCAAAGACGTGATATACAGGAGTGACACATCAGTCATAATAAAACAAATTACAGACACAACTCGATATTCAAAGTAAAATAAGGCATGAAAAAGAAATCATGCTGCAGAAGGCTATTACAAAAAAGTTGAATTCTATGCATTGGTGACCCTTCAATCTGCTTGTCAGGATAAAACGTATCGCAGAGTCGCGTATGTTTAGCTGGCACACGTAAGCTTGTACTACTCAAAAGATCAGGTACATCGAAACGACCTTGTACGAGTTTCTGTAAAAACACCACATCTCGGCAATGCCTGTGGTCAATTAGGGTTCTGAGGTTTAAAACTTTAACAAGAAAATTATACTCGAAATAGAGTCTCCTGTTAAAATGCCTATCGTAGACTATGCCTATCAGACGCCCTTGTACCATTTCAATGCGTCTGCAATCGCTATGTGATAGAAAGTTCCACAGAACAGACGCAAATTCAAGTCGTGGCCTAACCAAAGCACAAAATAAGCGTAATAAAGTATCAGGGGCCTGGAAGTGTCGAGTCAAACGTGAGATCACTCCGAGCACTTTAAGGCCGGTACCACAAATGTTAGTGACATGAGATTTGAACAATAGTTGACAGTATACCAGCACTCCAAGGTCCCTGACTACATCAGATCGAGCAATAGTACAGTTTCCCAACTTGTATTTAAAGTGTAAGGGATTATTGCGTCTTGTTAGCGAGATTACCTTAGCCAAGCGGTTTAACAGGTACCACTTAGAAATGCTCAACACTTCAGATTGTAGCGCTTCACGGCCTTTTCGAAATGAATATGTGAAAATAACTTTATATCATCAGCAAATAAAAGCACCCTGGCAGATGTAATACACTTTGAAATATCATTAATGAATAGAATAGCAATGGCCCCCTACTGACCCCTGGGTACTCCTGAAGTTGGAGAGAACGCACTTGATAAAACATTATCAACACGAACAAAGTTTCTTCTCGATGACAAATAACTAGAAACCCAATCACAAAGCTTAGGTACAATACCATATTGTTCCAATTTTTGTACAAGCAAAAAATGATCAACTCTTTCAAAAGCCTTTGAAAGATCGAAATAAATCGAGTCAATCTGACCGCTTTTCGAAACGACCGGGGCTGCGTAATGAAGAAATGTACAAAGGTTAGTTTCAACGGAACGTCCTCTAATGAAGCCATGCTGTTGATGCGTAAGATACTTTGATAAATGGGAGAAAAGACATTGTTGCACAATTGTTTCAGATATTTGCATAATAGTATAATAATAAGTCCTCAAACATGAACTGCCGCTTGCGTCCCAAGCAACATCCAGTCGTTCCGTCTTTGCAAGCCTGTCGAGTTTTGCTTACGTCACCAGTGTGAGAAGGCATAAAAGCTACACGAAAAGCAAAGTTGGAGATTTAGCTAGGACTTTTGGCTGTACAATTTAAAGGGGTCATGAGACAATATCCGGTTGGAATGTTCATGACCGTACAGAGGCGTACTGGTCCTAGCCTGGCCCAAGTATACTCGCATGGACCGCCACTGATTCAGAAGCGTCTTGGTCGTAGTGAAATCGCGAGGATAAAATAACTATTTCTTTCAATCTTGCCTTCGCCAAGCTTGATGACGTGCGCGTGAACGTAGCTTTGCCCTTTGGCAAGCTTGTAATTGCACGCACTTGCCCACACAAGCAGAGACATGGCTGCGGCCAGATTATCTGCTTGCAATCATCTATTTGCGATGAGATGTTTTTGTGGCGCCACCTCGCGGGTGCCCTCCTCTGACTGAGCATCCCAGCAGCCCAAAAAGATTGCTCAATGCTCTCCGGTTGTCTGCACAAATTACTATCCACCGACCAGTAGAGGTTCAATCCTTTTGCCAGCAGAAAAGTCTTTACTGGCAACGTTTCGCTGTGTAATTGAAAAAAGAAGAAAGTTTTAACCGCCGCTGGTACCATAGCGTTCTTAACTCGCTGAAACACATCATCTTCCGGGGCCCCAGTGCCTATGGACCTAAACATTGGCATGGGCAGCAACGTAGCCACTAGGTCACGTGTCAAATTTTTGCGTGATACACCAGACAAATAGTCCATAGAAAAACGAACGAACAGAAGCCGACAGGCAGATACAACTTCGCGCAAAAAAACCGACAGCGGTCCGCACCGTGCCCGGCAGGACGAAACAACAAATCCCGGTAAAACGTCGAACAGTCTTGTCTGAATTACGGATCGAAGAAAGGGATCACGTTGGTCGCGGATAAACATAAAGCGTGAAACGAGTTGTCGAACGAATACGTGGCACAGTCCGACACCACCCGCTTTGGGCTTAAAAAAAGGTTGGTACGTCGAGTTCGCTCCCATTGGGACGCCCAAATAAACACCGCAAATACACGGTGAATCCGCTGAATGCTGATTCTCGAACACTGCAGAACTTGGAAGACATACCACAGTTTGGACAGAAGAAACACATTACACACAGTCGCTCTCGCGAAAATGGACAAATCTCTCCGTACCCACCTCTCGGCAGTGGCCTTAAGTTTAGCTATTTCTTCTCGCCAGTAATCTGTGGGCTCACGGTAGTGTTCCACAGGGACACCTAGGTACTTTGGAGGCGTTCGTGACCATTGAACATTCCCCAAAACAACTGGGGCAGTCATCCACTCACCATGCCATAACCCCACGCACTTTGACCAATTCACCGCGCAGGCGGTGACCTCACAAAACCTTTTAGTCAATTAAACTGCTTCTAAAACACTTTGAGGGTCTGAACAAAAAATAGCAACGTCGTCTGCGTATGCTAATATTTTAATGTCACATCCCTGTAGAGTAAAGCCCCTAATATTCTGAGATTGAATAACGCAGCGGCAGTAGGGCTCTAGGTAGATTGCGAAAAGCAGGGGTGATAAGGGACATCCCTGCCGCACTGAACAGCGGACGTTAATCCCCGCACTAACTGTTTTATTAATTACTAGTTTAGTTCTGCAGTTTACATATGCCCTCCTAACCCCCTCAAGCAGCACAGAGCCAACTCCCACATGTTGTAAAATTGAAAACAGAACATCGTGACACACCCAATCAAATGCTTTTTCAAGATCTATCTGAAGTATAGCTACTTCCGATGTGCGGCGTCACAGACCTCTAGAACACTTCGAGTAGTGTGTACGTTTATGTGCCAATGCTACGACCCTTTATCCCACAGGTTTGGTGCGGTCCTACTATTTTCCATATAACATGCTGCAATCTACGGGCTAAAACCTTCATTAGCACTTTATAGTAAACGTTTGCCAGGGTAATTGGTCTGTAATTACTAGTACTACGAAGCTTATCGCCGTCATTACGCTTCGGTATCAAAACTGTGTGCGTGCACAGGAAAGAAAGTGGTAATTCTTTATTTTGATAGGACTGAGAAAAAACCCTATGCGGAACCGGTGCAATTCCCAGCTTAAACATTTTATAGAAGGCCGTACTCAAACCATCTGGCCCCGGTGACTTGCCTACGCTTTGGTCATCTATCGCTTGAAAGTGATAGCGGCGCCTGCACTGGACGAAGTGCCGGTTTGCAGATACCCGGAGGACCGGGCAAAAACTACTTCCTCCGAAATTCCTCACCGCCGCGGACCCCCGGGAAGCAACCTTTGACTGGGTGAGCCAAATTTTCACCAGTTTTGACCAAAACCGCCCGAACGCGGGGAAAGATAGCTAGACCTAGCGAGGCCTACTTCACCGGCGCGCCGGCGGCGCTCTCCCCCGTCGATTGGGCGTCCGGGGGTCCCTCCCCCACCCCCGGGCTACCCAAGCATGGAACCGACTGGACAGGCAATCGGAAATCAAGGCACTGATGGAAACACCATGCCCGAACTCGAGGATATGGACGAGGTGCAGGGCGAAGTCCATACCAACAATACCCCCGGTAATGACGAGTCGCAATCAGCGGAGGAGACAAACTTTCCGCCCTGGATCAAGATACTTAGCCGGAAACAACAAAGACTTCAAAACCAGGCCTACCGCAAGACTCTAGAAGAATCTAGACGGAACGACGAGCAACCACCCTCCGGCAAGATGCCAACGGGCGCGAAAACCCGCCAGACGTCGAAACCGCAGAAGCGGCAGCTCCCACCTCTACCGATTGAGGATTACAAAGTGGTCGTCCGTCCCCTGGATGGTCTGAACCTCGGAGCCTGGGGCCCCGATCAAGTCTACCGAGCCATCAAGTTGGCGGCGAAGCTCACCCCTGTCGAGACTGCGGAAATCAAGACGAGACTCCGTAAGGACCAGAACTTGGCCGTTGTGAGCACTCCAAGTGTCGACACGTTGGAGCGGCTTTGCAATATCTCCTCCATCGCACTCGGAGAAAAGCAGTTCCGAGTAAAACCTTATGCCGCCATGCCAGACGACTCCTGTAAGGGGGTCATCTCGGGCCTCACATCTCGGCCCTCGTCCGAGTGGCTCACTGAAGAACTCAACGCACGGAACAGCAACTACATAGTCCTGAACGCTCGAATGATGGGTAGTACGACCTCAGCCATCATCACTTTTCACGGACTCAGGGTTCCCCGACTGGTGTACATCGACGGCGGCGAATTCGAGTGCAGGGTCTACAGACCCAAAAGCAAGTCTGCACTAAGTGCTTAGGACTAGGACACCGAGAGGACGTGTGCCCTCAGCCTGAAAAGCAACGATGCCCAAAGTGTGGAACCGAAGGCAGTGCCATGGATTCGCACGAATGCGAAGCGAAGTGCGTGAATTGTTGCGGGGCTCACCCGGCTACGGACCCTCGATGCCCCGCAAGGCAGCGAGCTCCGTACAACAAGTCGCGCGTTCAGAAGTACCTGCAGCAACAACAACAAGGCCGCCATCAGCAGGGAAGTCAACGGCCCCAGCACGTGGCTACACCGCTTCAACCCGGGCAAGCGACCCAGGCTGTACTCCCCGAGGAGCAGTGGCCACGACTACCAACGAGGGGATGGGCGAACCAAAACCCGTACGATCTGCTGGCTTCTGAAGCACTCGACAGCAGCCCAACTTCGACGGGCCCTCAAGGTTCGGACACACGCTCCGGGTCCAAGCGGGCCCGGAGCAGATCCAAGGCGAGATCTCGCTCCCGCAGCCGAGCCCGGTCCCGGTCGAGACGGAGGATGCAGCAACAGCGGTCGGCGCAGGAAGCCGAAATCCGAAAATCAAGGAGCCCCGGTCCAGAGGCCCCGAAGGTGAGCTGGACAGGGCAGCAGCCTCCCACTCCCTCCCCATTCCCCGCATGCCCCCCTTCTCCCGCTCCTAGATCCAGCGTTAGGACGCAACACCCCACACACAAGCAAAACACACAGCACGCGTTCATTGAAAGCAATCCTTGTGCCACCGACACTTCCTTCCTAGATACCTTGAGGCGCGAACTCAGGGCGGAAATGCAAAGCTATCGAGATGAACTCCGCATGATTAGGGAGGAGATGCAGAGATCTAGGGAGGAACTTAAAAAATCTAGACTTGAGCCTACCAGTCTCAGCGAAGAACTTAAACGCGAGGTAGCCAAACAGATCGCCGAGGCCAGACTTAGTATTAGCAAGGAACTGGATCACATGACTACTACACTTAAAGGGGACATGCAGACTGGCATGGATAACGCCCGTAGACAAATCCTTAAGGAAAATAGAGCCCAACTCCCTGAGCTGGTTCGAGACATTCTCTCCGCGATGCCTCGACACAGGCTCGGGGTAAAGAGCCTCAAGGCAGCTGGACACCGCTCGTCCGGAACAGGGTCTCCCCCAGTTACGCACTTAAGCTTGTCCCAGAACCATCCCCAGAACTTTACTCAGGAACTACACAATGGAACAGGACAGTAACAGGTTCAGAACGGCGGACCACCTGGTCCTCCGAAAACGCCCACCCAGTAACATACGCGTTTGGCAGTGGAACTGCAGGGGCTATCGGCGCAAGCGCGGGGCGCTCACGCAGTTCCTCGCCACGCTCGACCAAAAACCCGAAGTTATCGCAATGCAGGAAACCGCGTGTACACCGGCACTCTCGGGATACGTGACTTGTGCTTCGAAACCGGAACACGAGGGCGTACCTCCGAGGGTAGCCACTCTCGTAGCCAAACATCTACCGTTCATTCCACATCAGTTAGAAAGGGTCACTGGTATACCATATGTCTTTCTCGAGTTGCTCCCGCAGAAAAGCGGACAAAGCAGTCTTTTCGTCCTCAATTTGTACAGTTCACCAAGGGCGAGAAAAGATACTTTCGACGCGATCTTTAGAGACGCTATCGCCTTAACCAAACCGAGTGAGAATACGCTTGTCATAGTAGGGGATCTGAACGCGGCTCACCCGGCATGGGTATATTATCACGAGTCGGTGAAAGGACGAAAACAAGCCACGGCCATAGACAGAAATCAGCTTACGCTTCTCAACGAGCCGGATCAACCCACGAGGGTGGGGAACAGCGCGAGCCGCGACACGTGCCCGGACCTCTCCCTTGCCAGAGCGAGAGGTCCGTGCACGTGGACCAACCTCCAGGAGAGTCTGGGCAGCGATCATTTTATCATTGAAATTCAAGTTCCAGTGCAGGCTCATCGTAGACAGAAGAAGGCCCTGCGGCTGGTCAACTGGGACTCGGTCCGCCAGCTCAGGGCTCAGACAAACGCCGAAGAAATAGATGAAGACGTACCATTGGCACCATGGGTAAGAAAACTCCACGCCGACATTCACAAAGTAACCAAGACGGTACAGACGACGGACAAGGCGCCCGTCGTCGACCCGCATCTTCTCCATCTATGGGAAGCCCGTCGTGGCCTAACTAAGAGATGGAGAAGACAGAAACATCATCGGAAACTCAAAATTCGCATAGCCAAAATTATCCAAGAAGCCGAGCGTTATGCAGAGGAGCTCACACAGTCTAATTGGCATAAACTCTGGGACGAACTACAAGGTACGCTAGGAACCAGGCAGACCTGGAGTCTACTCAAGAATTTGCTTGATCCCACAAAGACTAGGACCGAAACCAACAAGGCCATAGTAAAACTTCTTCATCAAACGGCACACAATGGGGAGAACGCTTTGTGGGAGTTCCTAAAGGAACGCTACATCGCGTCCGGTCCCAGACCAAACTACCGCCCATATCCCACGAGGAAGCAGACCATCCGCTGGACCAGGACATATCTGAATACGAAGTTAGGGGAATACTCACTGGCCTAACCCGCAATAGCGCTCCCGGAGAGGACGGAGTCACGTACAGGATTCTCAGGAATCTGGACGATGCCTCTGTTTCGGCCCTCACATCATACTTCAACAGGGTATGGAGTACCGGTGTCCTCCCACCGGAATGGAAACACGCCGAGATCACCTTCATCCCGAAACCTGGGAAAGCTCTAACGCTAGAAAACCTCCGGCCCATTTCACTAACATCGTGTATTGGTAAGCTTCTGGAACATATAGTTCTCAGACGCCTTCAATCCCATCTCGAAGCTAACGGATTTCTTGCGGACACAATGTTCGGGTTTCGACAAAATATGTCAGCACAGGACGTCCTCCTAGAGCTCAAAGAGGACATCCTAGACTTTCCTGGAACAACGCAGACGAGAGCGGTACTCGCGCTGGACCTTAGGGGAGCTTTTGACAACGTGTCTCACGACGCCATTCTCGAGGGCTTGACCAGAGCACACTGCGGCAAAAGAACTTACGACTATGTCCGTGCGTTTTTGACGGACAGGACCGCTACCCTAGGGCTGGGAGATCTTCGCTCCCAGCCCATCAAGCTCTCGGGGAGGGGAACGCCACAGGGCTCCGTCCTTTCACCGACTCTTTTTAATATAGCCATTTCAGGACTCCCGACCCTGCTGGGGGCCATTCCTAACGTCAGGCATGCTCTGTATGCAGACGACATCACCATCTGGACAAGCAAAGGTTCGGATGGTGAGATACAGGATGGACTTCAGGAGGCAGTCGAAATCACTCAAAAGTTTGCAGAAGCAGCAGGACTCACTTGCGCCGCCGACAAGTCTGAGCTTCTACTCATTAGAGGCAAACCTTGCACTAAAGCAGATGAAATTTGTTTAAATCTAAATGGAGAGAAGATACCCACAGTCGACAGACTGAGGGTACTCGGCCTACACATTCAGTCAAACGGCAAGGCATCCTTCACGGTGCAAATGCTTCGCAGGCAATGCCAGCAGATTGCCCACCTCATACGAAGGGTGGGCAATGGGCGTGGCGGGCTTAAAGAAGCCGACACCATGAGAATTGTCCAGGCTCTTTTAGTAAGTAGAGTTATCTACCACTCTTCTTTCCATAACTTCAAACGTAGAGAGATAGACACTCTCAATACGATCCTCCGAACTGCTATAAAAACGGCGGTTGGATTGCCTCAGCATACGTCCACGCAGCGCCTTCTTCGACTTGGTATTCACAATACTATAGAAGAACTGATTGAGGCTTAGGCTGTCGGATAGCGTACAAGACTCAGCTACACACAGCCTGGAAGAAATCTCTTAGCCAGGCTCGGTTACAAACCACTTAATAAAGAACAGGGCTGCATACGGCTAATATCTGTCCCACCGAGCATTGCGGCTAAAATACGAGTTTCGCCCCTACCAAAGAACATGCATCCCGTTCTTAATGCCGGTAGACGCCTCGCGCGTACCCGCTACCTAAGACTCAAATATCAAAACGACCCAGACGTCTGTTACACTGACGCTGGGGAGTACACTTCCCCACGTGAGGCAAAGTGCATAGTCGTCTGCGACTCGCTTGGGGGAGGTGAAGCGATAGCGTCTCTCGCCGCTCCCACATCGATCGCGGAGGCCGAAGAAGCGGCAGTAGCATTAGCTGTAGCACACATTTCCCGTAAAACTGAAAATACAGACAAGATCTGTACCATAATCACTGATTCACAGCCAGCGTGCAGGGCGTTCGCCCGATGCGTCGTCTCACAACGAAGTGGACAGATTCTAAACACAGTTCATCAAAACACACTACCCGCAATCCAGATAGTCTGGACTCCTGGACATACCTCCCTCTCTGGCAACGAGAGTGCGGATGCACTCGCCCGAGATATAGCCGGCCGGGCGTTGCATGGGAAGGGGAGGCACTGGAGAATCACAACATGGCCACATCGAACTTACGCACAGAGCCAACACCACTTCACACGTACAATCAAATCACGGCATTTTACAGATCACAGCGTAGAACACTACCCCCTCCACACAGGACCTATCTAGGCAGGAAGGCATTGAGTGGCGACAGATACAAACACACACTTTCCCAAATTTGTACCACAAGCATCTATTTTTCCCTAACAGGTACCGGGGCACCTGCCCCGGCTGCCAATCCCCCGAACCTTCCCTTTTCCACTCTACCTGGGCCTGCCCCTTTTCACCGGGGCAAGGCATCCTTCCCATCCCTGACCCATCCTTTACCTCCTGGGAGGCTGCGCTGTCTAGCGCAAAGCCCGAGGACCAGCGAAGGCTAATCTCTCGGGCTAAGCGGATAGCAGAGGCCAACGGGGCCCTGGACTAGGGGCTCCCGACCAGAGAGAAGACACTCATGCCTTTTCCTCGAATAAAGTTTTTCCTCCTCCTCTTCTTCCTCTATCGCTTTCTCGACCTCAGATGAACTGATTGGTTCTTCCAAGAACGTCGTGGTATCGCTATCTAGCTTCGGCTGACTTGGCAAAAATTCTATATCAAGCCCCTTTTCTTTTGGTATTTTTCTTTCAAACAAATGTGTATAATACTCAACAAAAGCACGCTGAATACAGTCCTGATCTCGAGTTACTGCGCCTCTGTAGTCTGTACTCTATTTCTTCAATCCGGTTCCCGCTAGCATACTTTTTTTCCAACGCAAGTGCCCTCTTTGTGGGCGTTTCCCCGTCAATCAAGTTCTTAGCACGGGCTCGAACGATTACCCCTTTATATCTCTCTTCATCTCTTTCCTCAAGCTTAGCCTTGATAGTACTTCTTTGAAGGCTCCTAGCGTTCTCTCCTCCTCTATATAAAGCCTTTGTAAACCCTGTCGAAGACCGTTCTATACCCTTCGTTCTTCCCGCTTTATGTTAGTTGCTCGTTCAATCGCATCAATCTTAACCTGCTGTTTAAATAGTTCCCACTCCTCACATATGTTATTTTCCAAAACGCCTTCTAGTCTGCCTAGCTTACTTTCGATTTTCCCCATCAATTCTTGGTCTTCGAGGAGCTTTGCGTTTAACTTCCACAACTCCCACGTAAAGCTAGGTTATTTCTTACGGTGACCCAAGGTAAAGCTCACCAAACTGTGATCGCTGAACGAGACATGACTGACCGCGAAGTCGTTACACTGGGGTACTAAATCCGCTGAAACATATACCCTGTCAAGCCTGGCATGACTTCTGCCTTGATGGTGCGTGTAAAGGACCCGATGTCCCGGTGTTATACAGGGTGCCAGGTCTTCGAGCCCCTTATCTTGAATCAACTGATTTAAAACTTCACTTGACCGATCGCTATTTCGTCTTTGATTTGTCCGGTCTTCTGGCATACAGACACAATTAAAGTCTCCCAGCAATATCGTAAATCGGTCACTGATTACAAATCTGTAAATATATTAAAAAAAGGCGCGTCGCTCACTCTCCACGTTTGGCGCATAAATGCAAATAACCCTCCACTTGAGATTTAGGAAAGAAAAGTCACAGAGAACAAGCCTTCCCGATTCACACGATACAACATACTCTTCGATGAGCCCAGCAGCTCTCCTCAAGAAGAAACAACATCTTCCAGATCTTCCTACAGCATGGCTGACGCAGACATTGTACCTCGACGTAAATGGTTTCACCAGGAACTTGGTCTGACATTCACTTTCGACCTTCGTCTCCTGAACCGCCAGGACGTCTAGGTCCCTCTCTAGGAGGAGACGACTCAGCTGACACTGTCGGCGGCGTGCCGCAAGTCCCCTGACGTTAAGGGTCCCTATGCGCAGACCAGACGTTAGTTGTTCCGTTTTAATTGCCGTCAGACCCCGTTCCCGGCGATTACCCTTTGCGTCATACCATACCAGGGTCGACACTCACAGCGACAGACCCCCATCGCAGGACAGCGACGAGGACCGCAGTTTGCTGACGTAGCGACCCTTTTTCCGACCAGCTGAAACTCCCCTCAGATTACTGCTTTACCGGTGCGGCTTTTTTCGGAGACTCGTCGTCTAGTCGCCGTTTCACCTTTGAGGGATCCAGTTCCATGGCCGGCTCACACTCGAGGGCCGCTGCTTCGGTGCCGGTGCTACCCATCGCCATCACCGCCACTGCCTCCGGTGAAGGTATTCCCCTCGTTGTCGCCTGTCCCTCTTTTTCGTTGGCTTCAGGAGCCGTCTCCGTGCGCTGCTCATCTTCGACTGTCGCCTCCGCCTTCTTGCTGTCTTGACCTTCAACCGTCGACTTGTCCTGCTGTGCCCTCTCAAATGGCGTCGACGATGTTGCGGCCTCCTCTGCTTCCGCCTCATCCATGATGAGGTCGCATCCCTCGTCGCTCGTTCGGTTGACTACAGCACTCGCGTACGAGCGTGCACAGTCTTGGGCCACATGGCCGAAGCTACGGCATTGCCCGTACCGAGGTACACGGCAATCGCGCTGTATATGTCCTTGCCTTCGGCACCGCAGGCATAGCGGTGCCCGCCCGGGTACGACGACGAGGATCGTGCCCCCCTGGAGCCTTAGCTGGTGAGGTAGGTTCTCCGGCGTTTTGCCTTCCTTGAGTGTCAGTTTGGCGATCCTGGTGGTCGACTCGATGTCTTCAAAGCCTTCCACTCGCCACCTCTCCTTGGTCACCTCGTGAACTGTGCCGTACACTTCCAATGCCTTCCGGAGAGCGTCATTGGATACGTCGAACGGGACCCAGTGTAACTTGGCCCGAGCTTCCTGCCGGTAGGGGTCCACGGGGACGCACAGCTTTCCCTTCACCGTGAGCCGGCCCAGCTGTAGCAGTCGTTCCTTCGCTGCTGCACATTTTAGACTGCAGAGCCACACGTGTCCCATTTGGCACACACCTAGCCCTGCGACATCCTTACGTAGGTCTGCTTTTTCCAAAGGCTCCTTGAAGTCGACGATCCTTATTGGCCTGGCATTTACATCGCAGTGGAGGTAGACTTGGTTTTTTCTCTTGTCTCCAGCCGGCAACGTCGGCAGCATGATCCGGTAGTCGGCAGGGATGCAGAAAGGCCTGTCACCACGGCCGGCGTCGGCCGTTATCACCTCGCTATCAGAGCGAGCCATCGCGCGTCCGCACTCTTCGACTCACCAACGGAGCTGAACCCGCGCACTAGTTACCGAGCTGTGTTTGGAGATTTGTGTTCGTCCTTTGTTCCTCTTGTTCCCCCTCTCCAGGGATTATTTTCGTCAATCTATGTGCTATCTCTGGATCCGCATGCAGTATAAGCAAAAAACATTATAGTAATAATAAATGTATTTTTGCTGGTATGTGTTCTATATGACCCACCGTGCGGTGAAGGGTTAAAGTTTTTTTTAATGCGAGACGTTCTTTGGGAACTTGGTACAAGAAAAAAAAAGAGATGTAACCACGATGTAGGAGCCCGCAACAATGGCCGCAGCACGGAGCTCGGCTCACGAGCTCCGTGACGCGGGTCACGCGAAAATAAAAACGTACGGCCAGTCGGAGCCCGAACACCAATCGATTCGGTCGTGTTCTTTTCCCCATAAATGGTGACCCGGAATCTGAAGGCTCCCCGTCGCCTTCTCTAGCAGCCTCAACCAACATGAATCAAGGCAACGCTCACACTGGCGACGGCGCGCCGCTTCAGTCCTCTGACGCCAACCTCGCAACTATCAACTTGCGCCTTCCCCTTTTCGGCCGAAGAACCCGCGAGTTTGGTTCACCCAAGTCGAGGCGCAGTTTCATCTTCGGCGCATCACTACCCAGCTCTCACGATTCTACCACGTCGTTGCCTCTTAGCCGCCAACTGTGACCGACGAAATCGACGACGTGCTGACGGAGCCACCGCGTGGGGACGCATACGATCACTTAAAAGCATTCTGCTCGAACGAACAACGGCATCGGAGCGGTCACGAATCCAGCAGCTGCTGACAGCCCAGGAGCTAGGAGATCGCCGCCCATCACAACTTCTCCACCAAATGCGACAGTTGCTGGGTCCCCAAGCCACCGATTCCCAAGACCGTATACTGCGGGAGCTCTTTCTTCAAAAACTTCCGCAAGGAATGCGCATGGTTCTTGCAGCTGCTGACGACATGCCGCTAGATCGCCTTGCCATGCTGGCGGATCGGACTGCTGAATATTCAGCTCCTTCTATTGCTGCTGTGGCATCTCACGAGCCTTACGAGCCCCAGCCCTGGCAAGCAACAGTCGCCGAGATCAAGGCAAGCATAGCAGAGCTTTCCTGCGCTGTTGCCGCCATGAAAGCGTCAGACGAGAGACCTCGACAATCCAGACGCGGCTCCCCTCACGCCCGTTCATCCTCGCGACGAGCCTCGCGGTCATGCAGCAGAGCCCTGTGCTGGTACCAACGGCGTTACGCGGAACGGGCCACACACTGCCATCAACCATGCTCCTGGTTGGAAAACACCGAGGCCCGGCACTAGCAGCGGCGAGTGACGAGGGCCAACACACAAGCCGCCTTTTCTACGTTGTTGACCAAATCTCTGGTCACTGCTTCTTAGTGGACACCGGGGCCGAGGTGAGCGTTTTGCCTGCGTCACGACTCGACCGTCAGCAAGTGCAACATACCGCGCCCCTACGAGCCGTCAACAGCTCGGCAATTGCCACTTTTGGCCAGTGATCCCTAACCGTCGACATAGGACTAAGGCGACTTTTCCGGTGGGTTTTCGTTGTCGCGGATCTCCGTCAAGCCATACTGGGAGCGGACTTCCTGGCAAACTTCGGCCTTTCCGTCAACATCCGAGGCAGAAGCCTCACCGATGCCACCACATCCTTGACCATCCAGGGTATCCTGTCGTCATTCAACGCTTCCCCGATGCGTCCCCTGGCGACGACGTCGAGGTACGAAGCTCTCCTCACAGAATACCCTGCCATAACCCGGCCCTGCAATACGGAGGTACCAATCAAGCACGGTGTGACACATCACATCATCACCAGTGGCCCGCCCGTCTCCGCGCGTCCTCGCCGCCTATTTGGCGAGCGACTGAACATCGCGCGTCGAGAGTTCGAACATATGCTGGAGCTCGGATTCGTCCGCCCGTCTTCCAGCAACTGGGCGTCGCCACTACATATGGTCCCGAAAAAGGACCCGAATGACTGGAGACCATGCGGAGACTATCGCGCTTTGAATGCATGCACGGTACCTGATCGGTACCCTTTGCCGAACATTCACGATTTCTCCGCTGGACTGGCTGGTACCAACATCTACAGCAAGGTAGACCTGATAAAGGCCTACCACCAGATTCCCGTAGAGCCAGCGGACGTGGCCAAGACTGCCATCACTACTCCGTTCGGACTTTTCGAATACGTAAGGATGCCCTTTGGCCTGCGAAACTCCGCGCAGACG
Source organism: Ixodes ricinus (assembly GCA_037355805.1). NCBI lineage: Eukaryota > Metazoa > Arthropoda > Arachnida > Ixodida > Ixodidae > Ixodes > Ixodes ricinus. Next base: position 303,574 of record JAZHYW010004714.1, read on the forward strand.
TTCCAACGCCTTATCAACGAAGTCACCAGAGGACTTCACTTCATTTTCGCGTACGTTGATGACATCCTCGTAGCCAGCACCTCTCCGGAAGAACACGAGCAACACCTGCGACTGTTGTTCGACCGGCTGCAGGAGTACGGTCTCGTCATCAACGCGAAGAAGTGCGTTTTCGGCGTTGATGCACTGGACTTTCTGGGCCATCGCGTTACGTCAAGGGGCATCTTACCACTCGCAGACAAAGTCCGGGCAATCCGCGAGTTTCCCCAACCCACGTCACTTCGCAAGCTTCGCGAGTTTCTGGGCCTGATCAATTTCCATCGTAGATTCATTCCGCATTGTGCTGAAATGATTCAGCCCATGACTGATCTTCTTAGAACCACGCAAAGGGCCGTCATCAGCAGTTCCATGGAACGCAGAAGCTGCGTCTGCTTTTTCCAACGTTAAAGAAGCCTTGGCCAATGCAGCCCTGCTTTTCTATCCGCAACCTGGAGCCCCCACCCGTCTCATGACTGACGCCTCCAGCACTGCTGCCGGAGCTGTCCTGCAACAGATGCTTGACGGCGAGTGGCGAACACTTGTATTTTTTTCCCAGAAACTGAAGCCCGCCGAAACACGTTACAGCACGTTCGGACGTGAACTTCTTGCCGTGTACCTCGCTGTCAAACATTTCAGGTATATCCTTGAGGGTCACGAGTTCCACATCTTGACGGACCATAAACCACTAACGTATGCTTTCCATGGAAACCACACCGCCTACTGCTCCCGAGAGATACGACAACTTGCTTTCATTTCCGAGTTCACGGTTGATCTCCGCCACGTAAAAGGCAAAGACAACCCAGCGGCGGACGCGCTCTCCCGTGTCGACGCTGTCTCGGCAAGTCGTGGAGCTGTCGATTTCGAGAGCATTGCTGCCGCACAACAAGATGATCCGGAGTTGCTTGCCCATCCTGACATGCTGAAGTCCTTGGTACTCAGGGCAGTTCCTCTCCCTCATTCTAACGGTACCATCCTCTGCGACATGTCTACCAGCAGTCCTCGACCTCTTGTTCCGCTAGCTCTTCGTCGGAAAGTTTTCGACCACCTCCACAACATCAGTCACCCAGGCATCCGAGCCACACAGCGCCTGATAACAGCTCGCTACATCTGGCCTACCATCAACGCGGATGTACGTGGCTGGGCACGAACATGTCTGCAATGTCAGCGCTCTAAGGTGAGCCGGCACACGGTGACTCCATTGGTACCGTTCCGCTCTCCTTCTGCACGGTTCGACCATGTGCATCTTGACATTGTGGGTCCACTGCCTCCATGCCGAGGATTTACTTACATCTTGACTTGCGTTGACCGATACACCAGGTGGCCCGAAGCTATACCCCTACCAGACATCACTGCCGAGACTGTCGCCAGGACGTTTGTTGAGGTTTGGATCGCCCGCTTTGGCTGTCCATCCACCGTCACAACGGACCGGGGACGGCAGTTCCAGTGCTCGCTTTTTGCCGCTCTAGCCCAGCTCCTAGGAGTTCACCATGTGCATACTACCGCCTACCACCCCTCGGCTAACGGCATGGTAGAAAGACTGCACCGACAACTCAAGGCAGCAATTACGGCACGAGACGGGCGACTCAACTGGGTCGATCACCTACCATTCGTCCTCCTCGGCGTTCGATCTGCGCTCAAACTAGACCTCGAATGCACCGCAGCGGAACTCGTCTATGGCTCGACACTTAGACTTCCTGGTGAATTTTTCGACAGCAACAAAAATTCCCAAAGTGTCCCATCCCAAACGTACTTGGACAACCTGCGAGAGCTCATCCGAGAGCTTCAACCGACACTACCTCGACTGCCTGATTCTCAGAAAGTTTTCATCAGCCAGGAGATCCAAACATGCACACATGTTTTCATCCGCAAAGAAGGCAGCAAGAAAAGTCTGACTCCGCCCTATGATGGACCTTTCAAGGTGCTCAAACGCACCGAGAAAACCATGACTCTAGACGTCAACGGACATACACAAACCATAGCGATGGACAGACTCAAGCCTGCATTTCAAGAATTCAAGGGCCAGTCTCCATCCACGGAACACCTACTGGCTCTGCGAGCCAACAAGACCCCTCCCACAAGAAAGCGCGTCTCATGGACCACATAACTCCATATAGCTTTTCTTGTACTTTTAATGTCAGAACCGAATCTACTCATTATTTTTTTTTCCTTTTTTTGTTTTTGCCAGCATGAGATCTATCAGTTTTTCTTCTCCTACGATCCATGCTACCAGGGGGAGCCCTGTAGGAGCCCGCAACAATGGCCGCAGCACGGAGCTCGGCTCACGAGCTCCGTGACGCGGGTCACGCGAAAATAAAAACGTGCGGCCAGTCGGAGCCCGAACACCAATCGATTCGGTCGTGTTCTTTTCCCCATAGGCCCGTAGCTCTCATGTTTTGTGCAGAGCTCCACACGCGAGGAAATAGAATATTTTTGGCTCGCGTTTCGGACGTTCGTGATTACGCTTCCCCACTACAGTTTTTTCGTACTCCGTTTCATTATACGTGCCAGCGTAGCAGAGGCTACAAGAGCGAGCTCCAAGCCTTCAGTGTGCCAGTCAAGCACGCGCGCTCATGCAGTGCGAGCATCGTTCAGATGGACGTGCTTTTGCAAGCTTCAGCTTCGCTATCACGTAAAGCGGAACCTCTACCCCGTTGAGTTAAACCACCGTGGTTAAACACACGTGCTCGCGGAAGCTAAGAAAGAAAGCAATAAAAGTACTAAAGCTAAGGGAACGTTTAATGGGACGCTCTAGTCGCAAGCTGCATTTTTTAACTTTCTTTAATTTTTTTTAATAGATTTCTTGTCGCGCATTTGCAGATGCTGAGATGTGCCTGTATTCTAACATAGCACGTGCGAAATCGAACGTTACAGCACCACGTAGATGGTGCAGCCAGCATAACGTGGTCGCGTCTTGAGGACGAGCTCGCGCCCTCTGCCCCAGAGCAACGAGTCTATACACGATTTAGAAGTTAAGTTCTGAAACGAACCACTTGCAAATGACTAGAATAATATAGCTGAATTCAATTAAAATGTAGGTAAAAAGAGCGCGGAAACCGATTTATGTTTAGAAGAACCACATCTGTTCTTCGAGGAGTTAACAAGTTCGATGTAAAGCACCTGAAGTTTTAGGCAGTGGTGAATGCAAGACTAGACAAAAAAGAAAAAAGCGTTCCGGCGCCGGGATTTTAACCCGGGCCTTCTGGGTGAAAGCCAGGTATCCTAGCCACTAGACCACGCCGGACGCACTAACGCCTGAGAAAGCCAGGGAAAAGTCAGGCGATCTGCCGTTCGCATAAGTGCGCTGTGCTTGGTGCACTTGGGAATCAGAACGATTCGAGTCGTCTATTTTGTGTTCGTCGCACACAGTACATGCCGGGCACGCGTGGGATTTTCTGCACGTTTCTTTAAGTTATTTGTAATGTAACTTGTTCTTGAGGTGCCTGGCACAAAAAGAAAAAAGAAAACGGTGTTTGATGTAACCTAATTTAGGATTAAGGAGTACTATGTGCGGCAATTTGAGCAGGCAGAGCAGCGTTCCGGCCGGGGCGACACCAAAGACATAAGGGGAGTCCCGGACACATTAAAGCTGTAAAAAGGTGGAGGAATAGACATGCCACAATTCCTGTCTGGTAATGTGGCAGTTGGTGTCACAGGTTAGTATGCCAGAGGTACCCCCATGCGGCGCTTTAACCCTTTCGGCTAGCATTAATCTGGGCCAGCTTAGACTACTCCAGACTGTACCTCTCTGCAACGAACCACGTGCAAATGGCAATGAAAAAATGGCTCTGCCTATACTCCGTTTCATCTTATGTTGTACCGCAGCGAAGGCTAGAAGCGCGAGCTCATAGCGTTGGCAGCTGCCCTTGGTGCACGAGAGCTTGTGCCGCCGAGGTGTGCCATAAAGCAAGGAGCTCGCGCTTGTAGCCTTTCCTGCGGTACAACACAAGGTGAAACAGAGTATAGAATAAGCGCCGAGGAAGGGAGTGCGAAACCTGACCCACAAACCCGTTTTCTTACGTTACGTTACGAAAACTCACCGCAAAAATTTGTGCTTCGTATTAAGCGTGGCTACCAATTCAAGGAGATAGCCTGGCACGCGACATTCGAGACACGAATGTTTCGGTGACGACGAGCTAGGACAATGAGTTACCGTGGCAACCAACCCAGGCAGCACAGGCACGTTGAAAAGACGTCGAAAGAAGGTGATGACGTCAGGAACCACATGTCGAAAGAACGTCGAAAGCAAATACTTTACTAGGAGGAATACATTCCACTCCGCTCATTTGCATTAGACAGAACGCCTACAGCGCCCCTGACGGAGTGGAGGTCCGCGCCAGCCCACGCGCATGTGCACGTGGATGTTCGCAGCGGCCGCGGCGGTGTCGTCTCCGATTCCACCTAAAGCCCCTTCATGTTTCAAAAGTAGCGCAAGGTGCGTCGATGCACGAGGCACGCGCAACGTGCAACCCTTGGGAAGATCATGGCGGCACAGCGTCGATGCACGAGCCGCGACCACTATATTCTTTTCACCTTATGATGTACCGCAGGAATGGCTACAAGCGCGAGCTCCTTGCTCTAGGGCACATCTCGGCGGCACATCTCGGCGGCACAAGCTCTCGTGCGTTAAGAGCAGCTCCCAACGCTATGAGCTCGCGCTTTTAGCCTTCTCATGCGGTACAACATCAGGTGAAACGGAGTATAGAAGTGGCGCGCGGCACGTGTCTCGAGCATTTCCACAACAATAAATTTGGTATGTAGAGCAACCATCGTCATCATTATCATTTACCGCCGAGACCTCCACGACGATAGATGGCTCTCGCCAAGCCCAGAGAACCTGTCCGCGCCGAGGCCATTGTATTTGAGAGGAGTGGAATGTATTCTCCCTAGTAAAGTATTTGGTCGAAAGTCTGAACGTCAGGTCCCTTCGACGTAATATGGAAAGGCTAATGTCTGGAAGAAAGGGTGGTTTTTACGTCGATATAACGTCCCACTTAACGACCTTAGAACGTCGAGTTCACGTCTAAATTGAATGGGAAGTAAAGTGTTAATGTTATATCGACGTTGACACAATGTCCCATTTAACGACCATAAAACGTCGAGTATACGTCTAAACTGAACGGGATGTCAATTGAAAACGTCATTAACGATAAAATAACGTCCCATTTAACGACATAAAATGTCGAGCGCACGTCTGTAATAACGTCATGTCGACATTGAAACAACGTCTCATTTAACGACCATAAACCGTCGAGCATACGTGAACGGGATGTCAATTGTCACCGGTCTCGACATGGGTCACCGTGGAACAATGGAGTCAACCGAATCTGATGATTCGTTGCTTGAAGGTATGTTCGCGAAAGCTTCTATATTCGGGTGGAATAGCCCATTTGCTGAATCCCCCAAGCGTTGTCCAGGAATCATGGTGTTCTTCCTCGTGATCGGTAATTTCAACCACTTCCATGGCTAGACGGTTTTGGGTGTAAATCGGAGTCACCCTAAACAAGCGTCCTATAGTGCCCAAGGACCTGTCATATCACTTTTAACATTTCTCGTCAATGACAACGTTTTCGATACTGTGCATGCTGTCCACCCTTCAACCTGGCTTAGCTGCAGAAATCTCTTACATTATTGTCATTCTCTTACAGCTTCAAAGACGCTGATATTAAGTTAGAAACGCTAAAAATGCTGTAGACAGCCCCGCTGACTCCGAGCTAAATTCTGGCTTTTGTTGTTGTGAATTCTCGGCTTTTTAAGCAATTCCTGCTAAAACAACATTCACGAGAATCATAATATTGTAAGAGATTTCAGCAGCTCAGCCAGGTTGAAATGTGGTTTTGCATGCACAGTATAAAAAATGCTGATATTGACGAGAAATTTTAGAAGTGATGTGACAGCACCTTGGGCTCTATAAGGCGCTTGTTTAGGGTGATCAAAGTGTTCGCTCAGACGCTATTGGGACGTCTCGTGCTCAACGTTCAAAGAACCTCTCGA